>NW_004624867.1:918300-938077 GCF_000247695.1 Heterocephalus glaber
GCTAGGAATGGGCAAAAAATAAGAACCAAGATGCATTATGTAAAGGTACAATTCCCAATGAGAAATGTAATTGTGTTGTATAGCTACAATGTACCAATAAAAGAATTTAGTACAAAAATAAAAAAGGGCAGGGTTCTGCCTCTCTTTCTCCCCTCTCTCTCTCAGTCTCTCTCCTCTCTCTCTCGCTCCTCTCTCTCATCACCAAGGGATGGCTCTGCTACACTATAATGTGGCAAGAAGACTCTAATCAGATGCAGCCCCTCAATCTTAGGCTTCCTTGCCCCCAAATAGTGAGCCAAATAAATTTGAATTGAAAATGCCCAGTCTAGGGTATTCTTCTAGACAGTGGAGGTAAGTGGATAGACACAGAGCGTACAAAATGTCTCACAGCCCCAGGAGGAATGGGAAGCAGGTTGGATGAACACATTGCATTCCCTGTTCTAGCTGATTTTTCAGTGGAGGGGAAGAATGGCTATAGCATACTTGAGGTTTATATACCACACCACATCATCATTAACAAAAAGTGGGATGGTTTCTGGCCAAAAAGGGAATGATAGTAAGAACACCTCTTTTCTAAAAGCTCCATTGCACCTCCACTTGGCTCCTTAGCAAATAGTCTTAAGTGAATTTTGAGCCAGATTCTTAGGCTAAGCCAGGGAAATTCTGCTTGTTACCTCTTATACAATCATTATACAAAAGGGTGGGATCATTTTCTGCCTGATCTTCCTTTCTGGAGTTGAGTGAGTCAGTTTCATTTGAAAAACTAGAACTGCATGCAGAATTGTCTTGTTAGTAAAGAGGAAGGAGGAAGATATACTCTCTGGAAGATCAGCTGTGTCCATTACTGTGCATTACAATGTTCTGTCTCTATGGAAACTGAATTCTCCCTTGCTCCAAAACCCCCACCTTTGTGCAATACTCATGAGATATTAAATCAATCCCCAAGCTTCCAGTATAGACATATACTGTGTCTAAATTTCAATGTGCACTATACTTCAAATTATTTCCCAGCTACACTCTAGTGCCTGGGAACAGTCTGCTCCTGTTCTTTTTAGAGCATCTGCACTCCAAGCTCTCATTCTTCTAATTCCCCAAAGCCAAATGATTGTGTCTTAATAGCACAAGTATTTTCCGATTTTAATCTTGTTGTGCACCTCTCCTCATTTGACCAGTCAGACCACCCTTTAGACTCGAAAACTGATTTTCCGTGGAAGCTAGGATAAATATTGACAAACTCAGCTTCAGACTTAAATAATTGAAATCTGATATTCTACAGTTCTGATAGGGAATACAGAGCCAAAATTAAAAAAAATAAAGATGAGAACAAGAATAGAGGGCTTTCTATATTACTCTCACTTAGGATGGGCCAGGCAGGGCTGAGGATTTAGTTCAGTGGTGCTGCAGCCAGCCTCAAAAGCGGAAGGTCCTGAGTTTGACCCCTGGTACCAAAAAAAAAAAAAAAAAAAAAAAAGATTGGCCAGGCAACACTAGAAAGCCATGTTTCACTGATTTTTCACAGCTCTAAAGGATGTAATGTGCTTTGCTCTTTCACAGATGAAGAAATGGAAACTTAGTGTTGGTAAGTACCTTTTTCAGTATATTTAGACTCTAAATTGTGGAGTACAGAATATAGACCCAGACTGCACGACTAGGACAAAAGACTTGGAAAATGTAGATTGGGATTCAAAGGTGAGGGCTGGGGATTTTGCTCAGTGGTGCCACTGCCTGCCTCACAAGCACAATGTCCTGAGTTCAATTCCTGGTACAAAAAAAAAAAAAAAAAAAAGTGAAATGTGCCAACTTTTTAGTTTTGTCTATTTGTATATATTTTGATTAAAAAAAGCCAGAGCTGCTTATTCACACATTTGAGATGCTAAATATTACAAGACATTCTGAGGAGGAGTGAATAGATAAAAAAATGAGTAACACATAGTGTGGCCTGAACCAACTTCTTATTTAATAGAGGGAAAGTGATTTATTAAATGGGAACTTAGTATATTAAAATGCACTATATTAAACACATGAAATATATTAAAATTTAGCACAGTAAAGTATTGAATGTATATTAGGGTGTTTTAGTGGATTGCTGGCCCATTTTTAAAGACTAAAGAGCAAATAAGATGTGGGAAAACAAAGCGCAAGGACCCGAGCTCGATTCCAGTACAAACAAAACAAAAGAAAACAAAACAAAAAGAAGTGGGAAAACAAAATAGTGAACAAAGGTGTCTTCACTAAGAATTTTCACAAAGAAGGTGCAATGGTTAATCTTGGTTGTCAACTTGACTGGATTAAGAGACCCCCAGAGTACTGGTAAAGCACACTTCCAGGCATGTGCTGAGGGCGTCTCCAGAGACAATTGGCAGAGCTCAGGGGTAAAGACCTGCCCTGAATGTGGTTGACACTATCCAACAGTCTGGGGGTCCAGATGAGACAGAAAGAGGAGGAAGAGGGAAGCTAGCACAAGCACATACCTGACTTTGCTTGAACAGGTACTATTTTTGCTAGTGCCCTCCCCACAGACAACAGACTCCAGATCCTTTAGCCTTTGAACATGTACTTGTACCAGTGACCTTCAAGGGGACTGAAGTGATATCCTTGGCTCCTCTTGTTCTGAGCCTTCCAGATTCTTGGACTGATCAGCTGTTGGCTTTCCTGGCTCTGCCACATGTGGATGGCCCCTGTGGGACTGTCAAGCTTGCAACTATGTGAGTCTATCTAATAAATACCCTCTAATATGTATATATACACTGTTTGGGTTCTGTTCTTCTGGAGTACCTTGACTAATGAGAATAGAGTGAGGACTGTGGTAAGATCAAAAAGGAGTTACTGCATGCTCCACCATCACTCATTTACAATTCCAGCAAATTGAATAAGTATAGATTCAGGTGAAAGAGCAAGGGAAGGGCAAGGGACTAGAGATTCAACAGAAACACAGAAAAAATTTAATTGCTTTTGTTCAATAGATTTATGCAGACCATGTACAGTAACTGGGCTCTTCTTCATATGCACTTTCTGGATGTTTTCTTTTGGGTGTTTGTTTTAATCCTCTGTGGTCTTCAGAGTGTTGGGTGCATTTAACTCCTGGCTTCAGACCATAGCAGCAGCAGCACTGGATTGATGCAAGTTTATTTACTTCTATATTCCTCTCTTCCTATTTCCTGCCCCACTCTGAATTCCCTACTTTTCCACTATGCCAATTGCCAACCATTTGAATCAATCCAATGTTTTTGTTTCACTGTGTTGCTACAAAACTTGTATTATTGTTTTGTGTATTTGTATTTGGAAGGCGTGAAAACAATGTTATTCTTGCTCATTTCATTTTGTGTCATATTGTTTTTGCCTATTATTTCCAGCCAATATTAAGTCTTCTAAGTTATTCATGTTGCTGTGTTCTCCATTGCTTCTTCCTGCTGCCTAATAGTTCATGGTACATCTTCCTTTCCCTGTACCTTCCACTGTCTTTGTGAAGGAACTGCAAAACGCTCTCACCTCTCTACCCACCAAATAGCACTGCAAAGGATGATCTCTTGCATGCCAACTATGGCTCATGGTGAGCATTTCCGGAGATAAGCTAAGATAAAGACAAGTTTATTGCTTTCCTCAAAACAAAGACACTAAAACTTTGAACTGAAAAAACACTGAATATATACATTAATTTACATACCATTGATAGTTTTATATTACCCCATTTCATTCAAGACTATGAAAATCTTTCCAATTGAAGCTTTTCTCTAGAGATATTATATATATATGTACATATATATGTTTATGTATATATGTGTATATATATAATTTATATAATACTTAGAGGAGTGAGATTTTTCCCTATTATATTTTATTTTTGCTTGTAGTAACTTAACGGTTATTGCTAGGATAAAAATGAATGTAATTAGTATCCAGAAAATTTGTTGAACTCTTACTTTATCAAATAATCTATCAATTGATTCTATTTTTTCCTTTATTCATATAACTTTGAAATAAGAAATTCAGTCTTCACCTGTAATATTTATAGCTCTTCCTTCTATTTTTCACAATGGCTTTGACCTAGAATTCTAGGATTATGTTAAATCATAGCAGTGATAACAGTCATCTTTTTAGTTCCTGATCTTAAAAGGAGGAACCATATGTTTCCTGTTATTTAATACTTGCCATAGGCATTTTATATAAAATTTTTACCAAGTTAAAAAAGTTCCTTCTTTTCTTGAATTGCCAAGAATTTTCATTATAAATACTAAATGTGTTTTCTGTATTGTTTTATTTTTAAAACAGAGATTGGCAAACATTTTTGTGCAAAAGACCAGATAGTAAATATTTTAGACAACAGACCACATACAGTCTATGCCAATATTCTTTTATTTGTTTAAAGTCTATAAAAATGCAAAAACTATTCTTAGCTCAACAGTCACATAAAAAAGGCTGTAAGCTGGATCAAGCCTATTTGCTATAATTCTTTTTGCGCTAGGAATTTAATCCAGGACCTTGCACATACTCTAACCACTAAGCTACACTCTAGCACTTCTACTTTAGAGTATTAAGGCAATAAATTATAGAAAGATTGATATTGAAAAATTCCTAAATAGTGGATACATGCTACATTGTTTTTTTAAATTATACATTGAATTTTGTGAGCCAGCATTATTATAGACAGCTAAATTAGAAATATTATAGGCAGTCAGACAAGGCTAACACTTCCATGGAGTCAATGCAAAAGATGAGAACACATCTGAACTCTGGCTAGTAGCACTTCTAAAGAAGATTAAAATCACAATGGCCAGATTTACATACTTTCCTGAGGGATAAATGGAAGTTTGAGATTATTGGTACTACCCTTTTGAGATTTTCCATTTAAATAAACCATTATCTCATTAGAGGTGGGCCATCCTCTCCCACCCAAAGACTAAGACTAAAAATAAGACTAAGACTACAGATTTTCAATCAAGGTTAATGATGTCATCTATATGCCCTTGCAACTATTGGATCAGTATTAGCTAAGAAGCTATACTTATAATCTTATTGGTTGACTATAGTTTAGACTCACATTGTACTCACCTTGTGATTTTGTTCTATAACACTTTCTCAGAGAAGTGGGCTCACTGGCAATCCATTCAAGACCTTTCCTGTCTCTCAGGAGCTATTTCTATCCCCAACAAATCCTACTCTTAACCTCTATTGTTCCTTAGAATTCATACCTTTACTTTTGAGAACATGAACTCGGCATATCTGACATCTAGCAAACAGGTTGGCTCTTTTCCCTATTATTATAATTTGTATCTAGGTTTATAAGTAAAATAGGCCTAAAATTTTATTTTCTTATATTATTTGTTTCTGGATCTATAGTCACAAGTTTAATATTAGGTTTGACTGAATGAAATTGCTACTAATAAAACAAGATATGTAGTTTTCATAGCTTTTTCAATTTTTTAGAAATTATATAAGATAATTAACTAAAGTAACTTATAGGTTGGCTGAATTTCTCCAAAAATCAAATAGATATTGAGTTTCTTAAAAGGAGAATTATTTTCATTAAAAGTGCCATTATTTAATATTTACTGTTCTAATTGAGTTTTAGATTGATTTCAATCTGACATTTAGTAATTTTTGCTGTTCTAGGAATATATCTCTGTATCCACTTTTCAGTTTATTAAGTAGCCCTTTAATAGTCTTGCTAAATTCTTTTAGTTTTTCTTATCTCAACAGTGATTTTTCTACCTTAACACTACTTTTTTACTTTTGTCTTTTTATTATTATTTTTATTTATTTATTGTTTTGGTACCAGGAATCGAACTCAGGACTGATAGATTTCCCTCACCTTAAGATGGCTGCTATATATAATAGCTGCCTTCTTCTTCCCATAATACCCTGCTCCCCACCTAAAACCCAACCCCAAGATGGCTTCTCCCACCAAAAGACAACCTTCTTTTTCCCCAACATGCCCCTTTTCCCGCCAAAAGAGTAACCTGATACCTGCTCTCCTCCTAGCAGCTAGTGACATCACAGGCTACTCCAATCCCTAGCCACTACATCACTGAGCCCCACCCCAGCTCCTATAAAAAGCGCTCCCTGTCCCGGGGCCATATTGCTGCACTCCTTTGTTCAGACAGCCTAGCAGATTGTCCGGGCAATAAAGACTTGTTGTGGTTCTGGTCTCGTCTTGGTTTTCGGCTCTTTTACCTGACAAGGACCTTGTACTTTCCAGGTAGGCGCAGTGCTGCTGAGCTAAATCCCTCGTCCTCATCTTTTATTTTTATCCCTCACTCTTTTACTCTTTTATAAATGAAATTCCTAGTCACCTATCTTATTAATCTTTTTAAGAAATGTGATGTGAAATTATTAACTTCCTATTTATTCTTTAGGTACTTCATCTTTTTGGCCCTTATATTTATTTCCTACCTTCATTGAGTTTAGTTTCTTGTTCTATTTTCAACTTCTTGAGTTAAATATATTTAGCTTATAAACCTTTCTTTTTTCTTTTTTCTTGTTTTGGTACTGGGATCAAACTCAGGTCCTTGCGCTTGCAAGGCAGGCGGCGGCACCACTGAGCTAAATCCCCGGCCTCTTATAAACCTTTCTTAAATATTTAAGATAATCAGTAGTCTTTCAAGTATGCTTTTAGCTGTTTCCCATAAATACTGACTTCATATATCTCTTTACATAATGATTATGTCCTAGTGATACAGGGTGGATAGATGTGATTCCCAAATCTGCTAGATATCCAAAACATGAATTTGTGTTCTCTAAATTTGAAGAATGAATTCTAGGAACTACGGAGGTTAAGAGTAGGAAAAATTTATTGAGAGAAAAACAGCTTCTGTCTAAGAAAGACAGAAGGGGGACCGGAAAGTGGATTGCCTGCTCACCCTGCTTTTCAAAGGTGTTTTATGGGACAAAGCCAGGAGGTGAGGGGGGGTCAAGGTGGGGCAAAACTATAGGCAAATAGTAAGATTATAAGTACAGTTCTTAGGCAACACTGATCCAGTGAGAGATCGCAAGACGGACAAAACTATGATCAATCAATAAGATTATGACAAGTATGGTCGCTTAGATAATATTGACTAAATGGAGATCCAATGGGGAAGCAAGTCACATAGCAAGCGTACAAGGATTTTCAGTCACGGATCTTTCCTGGAAGGGGTAGGTAAGATCTTAGTCCTCCACCCAGGTGATTAATACCTATTTAGAATATTACTGCTATTCATCCTTAGAGGAAGCATGTGATGTGTTTTTTTTCTCTCCTTTTACAATGCTGGCCTTCAGTGAATGTGTCTTGATTGTCCTCCATGTTGGCTCTTTCCATGCCAGCCCTGTCTAACTGCCTAAAAGATATCTAATTAACTTACCTATCTACAATACTAATACCTAAATCTTTCTAATTATATATTTTTTCATTATCATGTTGTAACTATCTTACAGCTCTATAATTTTCTGGGCTTGCCAAAGATTATTCAGCAATGCGGTTTTTTAGTTTTCAAAACATCTGAGTTCTTTTTTCTTGTTTCTCTTTTACATTTATTTCCAATTTTAAATCACTTTGGTGGGAAGAAATGTATAAAATATAGATCTTTTGGAACTTCTTTAATTTCTACTATGGAATCATGCATGGTCTAATTTTAAAAATATTCTGTGTACTCACCCTACTTGGGAGATTTCTTATAGAGAACATGGTTTTTGTTTTATTTTTTTTGGTACCGGGGATCAAACTTGGGTCCTTGCACTTGCAAGGCAGGTCGTAGAACCACTGAGCTAAATCCCCGGCCCTAGAGAACATATTAATAAATTCTTTTTCTCAGTATCAGGAAAATTTTGTGGTCCAATTTTAATCATTAAGCTATTAGGGATAAATAAATCTCAACTCAGATCTAGAAGGGGATGTGACCCAGGAGCAAAGGCCTGGACAACCAGTGAATGTTTTCTTTCCACCACCTCAGGGAGAGTTCCATTTTGGTAATTATTCATCAGCACTAACATCAGCTGACTGGTATATTGCTGCCAATTTCTAGTAATAAAGAGCAGGCAATAATTATCTAAAAACAATAAGAAAGGAATTAAAAGAAAAAATGTTAAAACTTTCTTTAATTTATTTTCTCACCCCTACATTCAATGAACTCTTGTGCCAAATTTCAGCCCCTTTCCACCCCAGCACACACCACTTTAAGACAGCCCTAAGTCTCTCCAGTGGATCCTCACACTGTCATTAACTCTTAAATTCCATTTCTTCCTTGCTTTTATCATCCTTTCAATGCAGAATTAGTACAGTTAGAAACAAAGGAGCTGAGGGAGTCATGCCCTCCCCTCCATTTAACTGTAAGTAGCACCTTATGGTTAGTCATACTTCCATTATCCCAAGAGGAGTACAAAATAAAATAACAAAACCCTAAGATTCATCATGCCCTAGGCAGCAAAGCACTGGCACTAGGTGAAATTCAGTGGGAGATACCTAAACTTAGAGGTGTTTGACCTTTAAATTCTGAAAGCCTGAGTTATTAGCCCTCTCTTTTGCCTTTTTCCTTTCCCATGTTACTGCTGCTACCTTTCCTGTGATCTTTGATAATTGTAGCTACGTAGTACTTATTACTGGTTGTACACTTGGCAATTCCTTCCTCCTGTACACAAGAACCTGGACTATTACTAGCCTATTCAACTGTAACAGAATGCCTGAAAGAGAAACGAGGGCCATGTTTGTTTACCTTCTTCACAAGTTCAAATGACTTGTTTAACTGATTTAGATTGAAAACTAGTTCAAGAGATGTTGGTATGTTCTAGAACCTGGTATTGGCTCTAAATATTTCCAAACATCATCTATTTAATACAAGTATCTGTCTTATTTCTAGCCTGGTATGATTATTTGATCATGACTATTAATGACTACAGTAATTGGATCAGATATTGTCTGTAGCATTAGGTGCTTTTTTCAGCAATTTTCTACACATGATAAATAAGTACACATTTCTGATGATTCTTTGAATGCCTCAAATCTTTTTGATACAGGAAATAATACCAGAGATGAAATATTACATCTCCCAATCTGTAAGTTGCCTGATATGCCAAGCTTGTGTTTTCTAAAAATCAAAGAATGAATTCTAGGAACAGCAGAGCTTAAGAGTAGGAAGATATTTATTGATGGGACAGCTACTGAGAGACAGGAGGGGACACGAATGGGTAGCCCAGGGACCCCATTTTACAGAAGAGTTTTATAGAGTAAATCCCATGTAGGTACAATGTGCACCACAGAAATGATGAACCAATAAGGTTGAGAGTATAGTTACTTAGGTAATAGTGGTCCAGTTGGGAAACAAGTCATGTCACAAGTGAGGATGGAAAGAACAAGGATTCTCCTTAGGAAGGGGTGCATCCAGAAGTCTCTTGGGTCACCCATTAAGGTGGTTGATGTCTATCTAGACTTCATTA
The DNA here is from genome assembly GCF_000247695.1 of Heterocephalus glaber. The sequence continues at coordinate 927,706 of NW_004624867.1, forward strand.
GGCCCAATGTTTGTTCTTTGAGGAAGTATGTAAGTCTGATCATCTTGTCTTTATCTTGAGGTCTGGTCTCCAACAGATATGTCTTTGGCCACAGTTGTGGTATGTTTCACTTTTGTCCTGACTCTAGCCCTATCTGACTGCTTAAATTTCTACCTAATTCAGCTGTCTATAGTTTGTTTTGTTTATTTTTTTGTACCAGGGATCAAACTCAGGACCTTGCACTTCTGAGGCAGGTGAGGTGCCACTGAGCTAAATCTCTGGCCCTGTCTATAATATTTTGAATTAGTTTATATATTTCAAAAATTGAAGTTTAATGTTTTTACGGAAGTTGATAAAGCTATAAAAAAGAATGCACATAAAGAGGACCCACTGAAATGACTTAAAAGAGATCTGTAAACAGTAAAATAATTTGTTTTATTTTTTTTGTTTTAATAATATTTTTGGCACTAAAAAAAGAATACAGAAATGTAAGAAAGAAAACAAACATGGCAAGGGGGAGAAATAATGAAAATTGCTTTATTCATGCAAACTGAAAAGGTGTATATGATCCATAAGTTTTTGAACAATAGAAAAAGCATTCAGTGAGTGCTGTATGCCTCAACTATAGAAATAAAATCAAAGAACTGTCTCATTTTCTACCATTCTAAGTAGGATGAAATGTGGATAAAGCAAGAACTTCACAGAAAAATGATCAGTAGAGAAACAGTAATTGCTCCCTTAAATATCAATCATTGAATTAATTTTGAATTTTCAACTCTAGATGTTGAATTGTTTATATATGCTAATAAACTTCTGTCACTGTAGAGAGTTTAGCTAGTTAGAAAATATTACAAGGCAATTAGTCAAGGCCTGGTCCTCAGCACAGAAGATAATTGTAGCCTGAACCTCATTCACTAAAGGCTAGGCTTTGAGAAAAAGAACAACTACATCCACATACTTCCCCTAGGCATGAACAACAGTGATTGATATTCTAAATAGGTATCGATCACCTTGGATGAGGACCAAAACCTCCCTAGTCTGTTCCTTCCAGGAAATCCATTTTTGTTCCATGTATGCTTGCTACATGACTAGCTTCCCCATTTGAGCCCCATTTAATCAATATTACCTAAGTGAATATGCTTGTTTATCAGAGGCTAATCAATCCTCCAACTGCCTAGAAAGGGGGACAGTGAGGGCTAAAAAGGAAGACAGCAGAGACTTGTATAATTTCAAAGTATATGGGGGGCTGGGAGGTCAGTGCCTCACAGCTGGCTGAAGACAAAGATACTCTGAGCTTGCCACTATTTATTAGATTGGTTCATAGGGAATATCAGATGACTCATTGGGTGGAGATAATACTGAGTTCACGAGGATTTTATAATCTGATGAAGTGTCCAGTGTCTCAGAGGGTAATGATAATCCTGGGTTCACAAGGGATCTTATGCTTATGTAATCTTGTTGTTGAGAATCACAAGATCATGGGACCATTGAGGCCTCAAAATGGCTCCCAACACTTGTTATAATCTTATTGGTTGATTATAGCTTTGTCCAACCTTGTGATTTCCCACTGGATCAATATTTCCTAAGCAACATACTTGTAATCTTATTAGTTGACCATAGTTTTATTCCACCTTGTATCTGCCTCACCTTGTGTCTTTGCTCAATAAAATACCTTTGAAAAGCATGGTGGGTTGCCAACCCAGTTTCCAGTCCCCCTACTATCACTTTTAGAGCTATCTTTCTCTCAATAAATTCTTCCTACCCTTTACCTCCATTGTTCCTAGACCTCACCTATTTTAGAGAAGATGAACTGAGGATTTCAGATATCTAGCAGGTTGAGAGTTATAATATTTCCCTTACATAATTTGGATTATTTGGAGGTCCTATATCATATACCCTATATCACTGTGACATTAGTGCAATTGATGTAGCTGTGCATGTAAAATCCCCATGTTGAAAGTTATTGACATTGTAATAGGTTATTTTTGTGTGTGTGTTCTTTTTAAAATTAAGTTTATTGGTAGCAAAAGCAATTCTAGGCAATAAAGACAAGGTAGGGGGTATCACAATCCCCAACTTGAAACTATACTACAAAGCTACTATGATAAAAACAGCATGGTACTGGCAAAGAAACAGGCCCAAGGATCAGTGGGATAGATCAGAAGATGCAGAAACAACTCCAGACATACTCAGACACCTCATCTTTGACAAAGGAGCCAACCATCCTCACTGGAGGAAAGATAGCCTCTTTAATAAATGGTGTTGGAAAAACTGGATTTCAACCTGCCAAAGATTAAAACTAGACTCATGTCTATCACCAGCCACTAAACTAAAATCAAAGTGGATTAAAGATCTAAATATTAAAACAGAAACACTAAACTTGCTGGAAGATAACTGAGGTAGAACTCTCAAAGACCTTGGCATAGGAAAAGACTTTATGAACAAATCCTCAGTAACATGGGAACTAGCACAAGGAATCAACAACTGGGATCTCATCTTATTAAAAACCTTCTGCACTGCAAGAGAAACCACCAACAGAGCTAAGAGACAACCTACAATATGGGAAAAAATTTTCACCTGCTGTCTCTTAGACAAAGGACTACTATCTAGAATATCCAGACCCTCCAAATTCAAAGACCCAATTAAAAAATAGACATCTGAAATGAACAGACATTTCTCAGACAAAGAAGTAAAAGTAGCAAACAAACATGAAAAAATGTTCGACATCATTGGTCATTCAAGATATGCAGATGAAAACAACGCTGAGATTCCACCTCACCACCCCAGAAAGAATGGCTGCTATGGAGAAATCAACCAACAACAAATGCTGGCAGGGTTGTGGGGAGAAATGAACTCTTCATTGTTGGTGGGAGTGTAGACTGGTGCAACCACTGTGGAAATCAATATGGAGATACCTCAAAAAATTAGGACTAGAGGTCCCATTTGGCACAGGCATTTCACTCCTAGTTATTTGTCATAGAGAAATTAAACATGTTTTTACAAAATCTGTGCATTTTTAATTTTGTATCCTTTTTGTAGAGGAGCTGGCTTTTTTCATGTAGCTTATTTTTACTTTCTCTATGTTGGCTATTCCCCTTGCTGGGTATCTTCCCCCCAAAATTAAAAGCATCATCCACAGCAATATATGCACACCCATATTTATAGTGGCACCATTTGTAATAGTTAAAACTTGGAAGCAGCCCAATTGCCCATCAACTGTAATAGGTTATTAAAAATAGTTTCAAATAAGTCATCATTTGTAGTCTCTTCTCACACTTACTCTGGGCTGGCTTGGGTTTATAACTTGTTTGGGCCAATAGAATATTTCCTTGGCTTAAATCCTGAAAAGATTTTCAGCTTCTACTTTCACTCTCTTACTGAGGCTCCATTTAAGGAAATCTAGGCAAATCTCTGGAAGATGAGGGAAAATCCTAGATGAATGACTGTAAAGAGAAGAAGAGACTCATTAACTTCTCTATTCTATCCATTCCAGCTAGACAGGGGAAAGGTGTGTAAGGCCATCTTGGATTCTCTAGCTCCATTTAGACACCAGCTGACACCGGAGGAAGGAGAGACAAGTAACCCCACAGAGCACAGTGTAGATCAGAGATCATAAATAAATATCACTGGTTTTGAGTTTGCTTTATAGCTTTATTGAGGTGAAATGGGCATATCGTAACTTTCACCTGCATAAAGTGTATAATTTGTGACTCTTCACAGAGGATATAATCATGAAATAAGCAAAACAGTCCAGATGATAAGCATTTCTATCACCCTCAAAAGTTTCTATGACCCTTTGTTATCTCCCCTTCCTATTCCTTCCCACCTAACAGCACCATCCTGGACAAACCACTTTTTCACTTTTGGCTATAATACACCAATTAACATTTTATATGAGTTTTACATGAATAAAATCATACAATTTGTATCCTTTTGGTAGAGGAAATGGCTTTTTTCGTGTAGCTTATTTTTACTTTCTCTATGTTGAATGTATTAGTAGCTGACTCCTTTGAATTGATGAGTAGCTTTCCATCAGATGGACATACTACAGTTTCTTTATGCATTTGCCTATAAATGGGTGTATGTGTGGTTTCTAGATTTTTTACTATTGTACTCCTGAACACTCATGTGCAGATTTTGTAAAAACATGTTTAATTTCTCTATGACAAATAACTGAGTGAAATGCCTGGATTATGAGCTTGACTTTGCTTAACCTTGGATATATGTTTAACTTTTTAAGAACTACCAAACTATTTTATTTTCACCAAAAGTATATATGAATTCAAATTTTTCCACATTCTTGCCAGCAATGAATAAGATCTTTTTAGTTTTGGACATTATAAGCTGTATGGTCTATCATCACGGCTTTAATTCACATTACCGGGATGACTGATGATGTCAATAATTAATTATTCAATTTAGGTTGTAGGTTTTCATTTTGTTGAGTTTTGAGAATTGTGAGATATGTGACCTATAATTATTTTCTTCCATTATGTGAGTTGTTTTCCATTTCCTTAAGAATGTGTTTTGAAGGGCTGTTTGTGTAAAATCTATCAGTATTTTTTATATTATATTTCTATTGTTGAATTTAGAAAATTTTTGCCTAACAAAAGGACATAAATATTTTTCCTACATTTTCTTTTAGAAGTTTTATTTTTTAAAGTGGTTACATTTAGATTGATAATTCACTTTGAGTGATTCTTTTTTTCTTGAGACAGGGTCTCACTATTTATTCACAGCCAGCATTGAACTTGCTGTGTAACCCAAGATGACCCCTAACTTCTGATCATCCTGCACTGGCCTCCGTGCCTGGCTGAGTGAATTTTTTATTAGTTGTAGTATGTGAGTCAATATTCTTATTATTACGCATGGCTATTTTCATAGTATTATTCCTGGAAATGTTTATTTTTTCCTTCATTAAATTACCTTGTCTTCTTTGTCAAAAATGAATTGGCAAAAAAAAAAAAAAATGAATTTGCCATAATGCTGTGTGGGTCTATTTTATCATTTTCTTTCACATTTAAATCAATAACACTATTTAATTTGTTACTTCATGATAAATCTTGAATTTATGCTTATATTTCCAAATTTATTCTTTTTTCAAAGTCATTATGGATTTTACATGTCAAATTTTTCCTATACAAATTTTATAAACAGCATGTCCTGGCCAGGAAGTTAACTCAGTGTTGCTGCACCTCCCTGGCAAGCACAAGTTCCTGAGTTCAATTCACCAAAACAAAACAAAACAAAAAAACTCCCAAAACAAAAAAGCCCAGCATGTCCGTTTTCATAAAAATAAAAGATATACAGAGTCTTTGCAGGGTGACTGAAGAATACATTTAAGCTATAGCTTCAGATGAAAACTGTTGTCTTAATAACACGGTGGTTTCCAATCTTCAACATGATAGATCTCTTTGTATTTAGGATTTTTGTTTTGTTTTAACTTTTGGTATGGTATTGAATGTTGTGTGCTCCCCAAATTCATATGTTCAAGTCCTAATATTTAATGTGATAAAATGTGAAGGTGAGTTCTTTTGGAAGTAGTTGGATTTAGGTGAAGTCATGAAGGTGGAGACCCCAGGATGAGATTAAAGCCTTTAAGAAAAGAGGAAGAGAGCAAAGCATCTCTTCTCTGTATCCTGTGAGGAGACACCAAGCAGGTGGTTGTCTAAAAATCTCAGAATGAACTAAAAAACAAAAAAACAGAATCAGTAGGCATTTTGATTTTGAAATTCTCAGCTTCCAGAATTGTGAGAAATAAAACTTTTATTATTTAATCCACCTGGTCTTTGATACTTATTTTTTTGGTACTGGGAATCAAACTTGGGTCCTTGTGCTTGTGAGGCAGGCAGTGGAACCACTGAGCTAAATCCCTGGCCCTTGATTTTTTTGTAGTAGTAGTCTTGATGGACCAAGACAACTATCTCTCTTTTAGTAATGCTTTGTGATTTTCAATGTACAGAGTGTTTTTCTGACAAATTTGTCACTAAGAATTTCATTATTTGATCCTAATGTAAGTGCATTTCAAAATTTCAGTTTCAGATAGCTTATGATTAGTGTATAACACAACTGATTTTATGCATTAATCTTTTATCACACAGCCTAGTTAATTTCATTTTTTAAAATAATTCATATTTTGTACATAAATAGGGTATCTGCAAATAGTTTCACTTGCTTATTTCCAAACTGAATTTTTTTTTTTGTACCAGGGACCAAACTTGGGACCTTGTGCTTGTGAGGCAGGTGGCAGAACCACTGAGCTAAATCCCTGGCCCCAAACTGAATGTTTTTATAAATTTAATCACCCTGTTGCACTGAATAAAATCCCTAGTACAATATTGAATAGAAATGAGTGCACATTTTTGTTTTATTCCTGGTAATGCGTTCAACCTCTCCTAAGGTTGAAAAAGTTATTTTCTTTCTTTCTGACAGATTTGTCAAATGTTTTTTCTACCTCTAGTGAAGTGATCATATTGAAAGGAGGAGGATTTGAAGTCTGTGTCTATGGTGAGTTACAATCATGGACTTTTGAATAGTAAACTTATATTCCTATAATAAATTCCACTTGATCATTATATTTTATCCTTTTTAAAAACAACTTTGCTAAATGTTCAAAACTTTAATGTCTATCTTTGCAAAGCATATGAGCCCATAGTTTTCTTTTTGTGTTTGTCTTGGTTTGATAGTAGAGAAATGCTGAGCTCGAGGAATGAGCTATAAACGTATTCTCTTTTCCTTGGTCTTTCTGGGAAATAATTGTGTGGAGTTTATATTATTGATGGAATTCATCAGTAAAGCTGCATAGACCTCGAGGTTCCTTTGTGGGAAGGTCTTCATCTGTGAACTTAACATCTATAAGATTTGTAGTTAGATCCCATCTAACATTCCTGATATTGGTAATGATGTCTTCTCCATTATTTTTCTGACCAGGTTGTCTAGACATTTATCAGCTTTGCTGATCTTCTCAAAGAACAAGCCTTTTGTTCCATTGATTTTCTCTATTGTTTTCTTGTGATATATATTTTTTATTTTATTTATTTATTTATTTTTGTACCAGGGATTGAATTCCCTGGTACAAAATCCCTAAATCCCCTGCCCTGTGTTCTATATTATTGATATCCACTCTTTACTTTGTTATTTATTCTTCAGCTCACTTCAGATTTAATTTGCTCTTTTTCTTCTTTTTTTTTTGGTACCTGGGATCGAACTCAGGACCTTGTACTTGAGAGGTAAGTGGCGGAACCACTGAGCTAAATCCCAGGCTCTTCTTTTTGTAATATTTTAAGCTTGAGTTTTTGACTTAAAAATCTTTCTTTTCTAAATAAAGCACTGAATTCTATAAATGTCTCTAAGTGGTAATGTGTTATCGGCTGCCCGCAAATTATTATGTTATGTTTATATTTTCACTGAGCTACAAATATGTGCTAATTTCTATTTTAATTTTTCCTTTGACCTCTGTGTTATTTAGAAGTGTGTTATTTAGTTTCCAAATGTGTGGAGATTTTATAGATATTCTCATCAAATTGATATCTGGTTTAATTTCATTGCTATTGTTTTAAGGTACTGGTTTTGGTGTGTTATGTTGCAATTAGCTACATAATAAATGTTCATAAATATCTTCAAAATGAGATGCTGTATCAGTCTGAGTGTTGAAAAGAAAATAGGAAGAGATATAATAAAAATGATGTACATAAGAAACCATTAGAAAAGCTAGAAAAGAGTTTAGGAAAGACATCGCTAGGAAATATGGAAGTTGCTGACAATAGCAAAGGAAATTATGGAAATTCTAGGACATGCTGAAGACACATCAACACCTATAGAACATAAGCAGGTGATTCCCAGAAGACCTGAAACTACTAGAAAAGCATCACATCTGTCTATTGCTTATACATTTATCTGCAGCCAGAGCAAAATGGCTGTGATTATTTCACCTTTCAAATTCTGTGTGGCACTTCTCAGTGATAGAATGTAAACTGCTACTATGCTCAAAGGCAATACTATTAGAAAAAGAAGCTTATAGGCTTTTAAGGATTTTGGAGAGACAAAAGGATCAAATAATTCTTAATCTCTCTTTGGATAAATTTTTTTTGTACCGAGAATTTTGTACTCAGGGCCTCATGCTTGCTAGGCAGGCATTGTGCCACTTAGCTACATGCCCCCCCCTTTTTTTTTGGTACTGGGAATCGAATTCAGGTCCTTGTGCTTGCACAGCAGGCAGTGAAACCACTGAGCTAAATCCTCAGCCCTCACCCCCCCCCCTTTTTTGAGACTGGTTCTCACTATGTAGTTCAGGCTGGCCTTGAACTCACTGTGAAGCCCAAGTTGGCCTTGAACTTGCAACAATCCTCCTGCCTTAGCCTCTTAATGCTGGGATCACAGGCTTATGCCACCACACCCAGCTTGGCTTATGGCTAAATTTTAAAGTATGATAAAGATTCTCTGTCTCTTTCTTGTCTTGTCAGAGTTTCCTCCTCAGCCTTCTTGAGTGGTGACAGTGACTGCTGGGAATGCCTAGACCAAGCAGGATGGACCAGGTACAAACCAGGTGCTCTCTGTCCAAATACCACAGGGTACATCAGAGCAGTGCCTTGATTGAGTCCCCTTGCTGGTGTGTACATACACAAACTGTGTCCCATGCAAGACCACATCATGTTCTGGGATTCACAGAATAAGAATCTCATCACTTATAAAGCACTTCCATACATATCACACATGTGATCCTTCTAACACTTCTGCAGTTTTGCAAGAAAAGCGTTATTATTCTAAACATGGAAAAAGGAAACTAAAAAGATTTTTTTTCTAAAAGTCATGTCATTAATGACTACTAGCAGGACAAGTATCAGATCTGATGCTAATCCATTGCTCATGCTCTTTTCAACTTTCTCATCGTCAATGTAAAGGGTTAGGATTAAATGAAAAAAGATCAACTTCTAAAATTATGTAATTTCATTGTTTCTAGCAATGTTTCTGGGAGATACTGTTGAATGAGTGATAACTGTCAAAGTGAATTGTGGTACTGACTTATGTGGGAGCTACTCTGTTAACCAGTATTATCCAATGTAGCTAGCAAAGGTAGTTTTGTCCTTTATAATGACATATCAGAAATTGTTACCACTCTTATTGTATGGTACCATTTAGCCAATATATGAATTACAATAAAATTTTAACTTCTTATTCTTTAGCTTTAAAATATGACTATATATATTTTCTATTGTTGAATTATATGATTAAGGTCCTTTTTAATATTTAATATGTCAGCAGAATATACCTTTCCATGTGATTTCCTTGCAGATGGTTAGCATAGTTGATTACTCCCTTACAACTGAAGTGAGTTGAAGTCATGCTCAGTTGAAGGCAAAGCACCTTGAATTTAAGAATTTTTAATACAGTCCTGGTATTTCTGGAAGCAAAATTCATTTCTGAAGCTGTCAGCTTAAAAAAGTCTTTAATTATCTCAGTTTTCCTAGAAGTAAATATAGTTATAACATTAAGAGCTAGGCTTAAATGCCTTGTTGAATGTTTTTGTTTTGTAGCAAATGCCAACACTATGTCATAACATCTGTAAAATACATGAGACATGAAATATGTCTTGTTATAAACTTTCAGAAAGTGAATTTAACCTTAACTGACAAAAAACAAGCAGAAAGGTATTCTATTATAACATGTTTTATTTAAACACATATTTTAAAACCTTTGCTACTCAAAAGACTAAAAATTTTAAGGCATAGAAGGCATATTTTTACAAGATAAAAATATCAAATTTTCCCCTAGAATCTTACTAGAAATTAAATATGGGAATAATGATCAATAATTATCAAAAACTTTTTGTTGGGAACTTTTCTACATAATTTTGGGGAAAAATCATTTCACAATTAAATTATGATTAGACCTAGTCTTCTTGCCTATAGGCCATCTATGACATACCAAAACATAACTTCATTTTTTTTTTTTTCATAACTTCATTTTTGCCTCTGGTCACAGCTGAGACCTCAGCGGTCCCATGATGCTGTGACACTCAAGGGCAAGATTACATCGACTGAAGATATTCTGGTTTCTTTATATCCAAGTAGTAAAAGAAAGGTTTTACCTGGGGAGGGACAAATTCCTTATCATCTTAACTCATCACACCAGGATTGTAAGAATGTCTTTGCTCATTTTACCATCCTAATCAACATAAGCTCTTTTTTTTTTTTGTACCAGGGATCAAACTCAGGACCTTGTGTTGTGGAGCCAGAGTGACTCCATTTTGGAGCTGTCTCCTTTGTTCTCTCAAATTTGTGCCTATCCACTCAAAATTCCTAAGTTTATTACCCAGCCATCTGTGTCCTCAGGAAGGACATTCCGGACACACTACCTATAAGGTAAACAGTTAATGGCTAACTGCCCACAAAAG
>NW_004624867.1:954944-972962 GCF_000247695.1 Heterocephalus glaber
TGCCTTTGTTTAGGCCTGGGGATTTAGCTCAGTGGTTCCACCACCTGCCACACACACACACACACACACACACACACACACACACACACACACACAAGATATATTTGTCCCCATGGAGCATTTGACTCCATAATCTGTTCTAATTTATAGTTTTTACACATGTAAATTATAATATACAGGCAATCCTAGGATAGGCCTGTTCTTCTCCCAATAAATGTCTTGCTTTTTTTTAAGCTAAGTGAATAGGATGTTTACATGCACAACAATTATGGGTTAAATTTCCTGCTAGGCCTTGATTCCACTGGTTATTTTACAGGATCTCTGGGCCTGTTAAGCCACAGGTGTGGTAAACAGAACTCTCCTCTAGCAACTCCTGGCCTCTTCTATCCTTGAATGTTATTCTGGTTTATAAAATTAATAAAGTGCTTCTGTCACAAAACAGCGTTCCACTTAATTTCCTCATCTTTTTTTTTTTTTGGTACCAGGGATCAAACTCGGGTCCTTGCACTTGCATAGCAGATGGCAAAACCACTGAGCTAAATCCCTGGCCCAATTTCCTCACCTTTTTAACCTTCAACAATCCCATCACTGCCACGGTTTGGAATCAGTGGTGGCAAACCTAATGCATGTGTGTTGTTTTTCTTTTGTGGCAAAAGATGTTAATGTATGAGTTGATTTTCTGAAATAAAACTTCAGTATTTGCATAATTGCTGTATTGTCACTTTGCAATAAATAAGGGGGTTTTAGGTTGCAGTTTGGGTGCTCATCTCTAAAAGGTTCACCGTCACTGATTTAGATGGTATTGGCAATGAGGTCTTTGTAGAACTAGGTAGTTCAAATATTTTTTACTAATTTATTGTACTAATCATTTTACCCTTCTAAAAAGATTATCTATTATAAATGAGTTTAAATTTTATTTCAGTGAAGTTCTACTTAGTGACATCTCCAGCATTATCATGAAGTGATCTGAGTACACAATCTAAGAAAGAGGTAAGTCTCTGCCACATGCTTCCCTTAAGTACCTTCCTTAAGCTGTCCTTTATTTTTTTACCCCATTATCTCTCAACAAGAGTAGCGATCATGGATTGTTCAGATGGTTTATTTGTATGTTCTTTACCACATACAAATAACTCATTCATGCAAACTATATAAACCATGTGCCATGCATCAACTCTAAAGTATTTAAGACAGATGTTATATGACATTTATCAATGACAAAAAAGCTGTGGTATTTGAATCAATCAGAGTTCTGAAATCAATTAAAGGAACATAATATAACCGATGTAATTTCATGTATGATATGTGAGGTCAGAGGTCTGAATTAGGAATTATGGTGCCTAGAAGGTCCCATAGGTTGGTCCCTGCCTCTGTTGCACTCCTATTATGTAAGTTACTGTCAAATGGCACTATTTTCAGTTCTTTTAATTCTTTTCCAAACAGAAATGCTGTTTGTAACTGTTAGGAGCTCAAGGCACAACTAAGCCACAACTAAACCCCTTATATATTTCTTTTGTTTTGTTTTGGTTTTGGTACTGAGGATTGAACTTGGGACCTTGCACTTCCGAGGCAGTTGCTGTAACAACTGAGCTAAATCCCTGGTCCTTGTATATTTCTTTTTTCAACTGTTCCCAAGAAAGCTATTAAATCTTGGTGATAGGGTTGGGGATTTAGCTCAGTGGTTCCATCGCCTCCCTTGAAAGCACAAGGATCCGAGTTCAATCCCTGGTACCAAAAAAACCCTTGGTGATGGTTTGCTTACTTTGGAATTCCAAAATTTTTTGATAGCTCTAGGGCTGGAAAAAATTAGCCCCTTGTGTCCACCATCCATTATGTTATGATACCTCAGACAATCTAGTAGATTCTTTGTATTCAGATATATACAGCATGTCTTCTTTTTTACAGTTAACAATTTTTTTGTTGTTGTTTGTTTATTTTGTACCAGGGATCGAACTCAGGACCTTACGCTTTCAAGGCAGGCACTGGAACCACTGAGCTAAATCTGCTGCCCAATTTTTTGTTTTGTTTTGTTTTGTTTTTTAAGCAGAGTCTCCCTTTGTAGTTCAGGCTGGCTCTGAACTCACTATGTAGCCCAGGCTGACCTCGAACTCAAGGTGATCCTCCTGCCTCATCCTCTGGAGTGCTCGGATTTCAGGCATGCACCACCACACCTGGCTGCAGTTAACATTTTTATTAGTACATATGTGTAGCACATAATGTTAACACTCCTTGTGAGGAGTTGGTACAAGTACATAATACATCTGAATTCTTTTTTCATCCCCTTTCCCTTCTCTCCTGACCCATTCATTCATCTCTTGATCAACCTTATTTATTTTAGCTCAGCAAGTCTTTATTGATGGTGTGATGAGCCAGGGCTCCCTGGGACCCTCTTTCTCCGGGTCTGGGATGGAAGCTGTGTAGAGGGGAGATTCTCAGTGTGTTGGGGCTGAGTGGGGCAGGGACTCTGCAGCAAGCGCTCTCCCTCTGTGGTCTCACTGGGGTGGTGGTCAGGGGCACTCACTCCTTGGAGGCCATGTGGACCATCAGGTCCACAACCTTGTTGCTGTAGCTGAACTTGTTGTCATACCAGGAAATGAGCTTGACAAAGTGGTCATTGAGGGCAATGCCGGCTCCACCATCAAAGATGGAAGAATGAGTGTCACTGTTGAAGACACAGGAGATGACCTGGTCCTCAGTGTAGCCCAGGATGCCCTTCAGGGGACCCCCGAAGCCTGCTTCACTACCTTCTTGATGTTGCCGTATTTGGCTGCTTTCTCCAGGCTGCAGGTCTGAACCACCACCAACATGCTGGATGTGGGCACATGGAAGGCCATGCTGGTGAGCTTCTGGTTCAGCCCTGGGATCACATTGCCCATGGCCTTAGTGGCACCTGTGCACCCGGTGATGATGTTCTGGGCAGCCCCACAGCTGTCATGCCTCAGCTTCCCTGAGGAGTCATTCACAGTCTTCTGGGTGGCAGTGATGGCATGGACCGTGATCATGAGCCCCTCCACGATGCTGAAGTTGTTGTGGATGGTCTAGGCCAGGGGTGCTAAGCAGTTGGTGGTGCAGCAAGCATTGCTAATGATCTTGAGGGAGTTGTACTTCTTGTGGTTCACACCCATCACAAACATGTGGGTAATAGCGGGTGAGGTGGAGATGATGACCCTTTTGGCTCCACCCTTCAGGTGAGCCCCGGCCTTCTTCTCCATGGTGGTGAACATGCGAGTGGATGCCACCACATACTCAGCACCAGCATCGCCTCACTTGATGTTGGTGGGATCTCACTCCTGGAAGATGGAGCTGGCCTTGCCATTGATGACAAGCTTCCTATTCTCAGCCTTGACTGTGCCATGGAACTTGCAGTGGGTGGAGTCATACTGGAACATGTAGACCATGTAGTTGAGGTCAATGAAGGGTTAACTGATGGCCACAATATCTACTTTGCCAGAGCTGAAAGCAGCCCTGGTGACCAGGCGGCCAATACGGCCCAATACGTTCACTCTGACCTTCACCATTGCATCTCAGATTGCTCCTGGTGCTGCACAGGAGGAGCAGTGGGCACAGGAGCAGAGAGCCTCTTCTTTTCTTTTTTGGTACATAACTTCAGTACATAAGGAATTAAGATGTGTCACAAACTACACACAAGGAATGTAAACATTATGTACCATAGCATGTCTTAATTGGTCATAAGTGTCGTTTTTTCATTTAATTAAATACTGTCGCCTAAATGAAGACAATTCTAGACCTTTATTACATTTTCAGAGTACAATTAACTGGAGAAGAAGAGAGAAAGAATATCAATAAAGATCTATGTTTGTCCTGATGGCCAAATGAGGAGAAGCTGGGATATATTTAACTTTAACATCCATTAGATATTCACTAAGCAGGCCTGAACTGGGTGCAAGGACCTCAAATTCATGAAACTATTTTGAGACTTCCAGAAGCAAATGTAAATCTGTGTTCTCTCACATTCCCTGCCAAGGGAGGGGATGCAATTTCATTTAACTGTGTGTTTCTCTCAAATTGTATGTTATCACTTCCTAAAACTCCATGACATCAAGGAATGATACTTCCACAGAAGAAGGCAGCAAGCAACTAAATTTCCTTTTTCACAGGCACACCCATAATATAGTTATACACATTAAAGTAGGATTTGAAGCATTGGATTTTAGATCTAAGAAAGGTAGCAAGAATGGAAGGAAGAAAAAGATCAGATTATGTCACTAAACTGTCTTCCAATAGTTGTTGAGGTATTGGGATATGTAGTTACCACATATTACAATGATAGCTTACATTTTCATATGTACCTTGCCAACATAAAGGAAAGTAAAAAGATGAGAAAAAAATCACAATATTCACCATCAAAAATTAGCTGAGATTCCTGAGATGATGAAAATATTTTTCCTATTGAATATGCTATACCCTAAGCCAGGGATGGTGAACTTTTTAGAGATTAGTGCCCAAACTGCACCCCCAAACCCATTTATTTATCACAAAGTACAGCACTGCAATTAAAACAGAATACTGAGGCTTTAATTTAGAAAAAAACAACTCATAAATTTACATCTTTTGTCTTAAAAGAAAAACAAAGTGCATACCATAGGTTTGCCACCATTGGCACATGTGGCATTAAGCACTTGAAATATGGCTAATGTGATTGAAGAGTAAGTTTTAAATTTTAATTAGTTGTGATTAATTTAAGTTTATGTTAAATGGCCACATGCAGCTAGTGGCTACTGTATAACACAGTTGATGACATAAAAATAGCAACACTCTTTTTTGAAATTTAAAAAAACTGAAAATAGAAGAAAAAATGGAAGCAAAGTGGAAGGTCAAGGGGAGAGGAGCAATGGGAAAAAAGGAAATGGCAGGATATATCATGTACATATGCAAATTCCCTATGATGAGAATTATCTAAAATGTACCAATAAATGTTTTGCTTCAAAAAAAATTTAGTTCAAAAGAATACACACTCAGATGCGAAAACTTTTGAGTTGATTAATTTCAAACTCTTACTCTATTTTCTCATTCCTGGTAGCGAACTAATCCTTGCATTGCAACTTCAAAATTGTCCTTACAGCTATTCTAGTTAATGACTAATAGCACCTCAGCTGTATTTTTCTAATGGATTGTAAAAGCTCCCAGAAAGAAATAATATCATCTTAAAACATACCTCTAATGTACTGTAACCCACCATAGACACTTAAATATTTATTACTAGAATTTTCTTGGGAAGAGCATGACGTATGTCTTTAGCAGATAAGGATAATTTAGATAAACAAAGTCTCAATGTGCACAATGAAGAATAGTGATGTGGTTTATAGCACAGACTACATTCTCTTGTTTTGAAGTCCTGTGTGTGCACTTACACCCATGTGGGTGTGTGCACACGCATGTGGATTTTGGGAAGGCTTTAAAAACAATAGAGTCAGCTGAACATTGACTGAAACCTCCAAAAAACCATGAGCCAAAATAAATTCTTTTCTCTTTTAAATTGTTTATTTCAGGTATTTTGTCATAAGGAGGAAAAGTTGACTAACACAGCACTTCAGTAATGCCTGAGGAGATGAAGACCAGACAGGGGAGGAAAGATAAGAGGAGACAGATTGGGGTAATTTCTCTCTTAATAGGGAGACAAGGAAGTATAATTAAGGGATATTTTACAGAAATATCAGGACTGATTGACATACTGGACATAAGTAAAAGAAAAGATTGAATCATAGATAAGAGTGAGCTATAACAAAATAGATAATTTGGGTAAATGGTGATGTCGGTATAAAAAAATCTAGAAGGGCCAGGGATTTAGCTCAGTGGTTCTGCTGCCTGCCTCAAAAGCTCAAGGACCAGAGTTCGATCCCTGGTACCAAAAAAAAAAAAAAAAAATTCTATAAAAAGGAGCACATTTTCAAGAAATCTTATGTCATGTTCAGGTTTATCTACCTAGTAGAAAGTCTGACATTTTAAAATTGAACTGTTCTGGGTGCTGTGGGGAAAAAAAATCTATAATGTAGGTCTGATTGCATTTCTAGACTACAATACAAACAGGCTTTAGAGTAAAGTAGTTCAAGGCGTTAGATGGGGTATGAATACTGAATTCATTGATTTATTACAAGGTACTAGGAAGAAATATGTTGGAAATAGACTAATAGGACATTTTGTCCTAGGCAGCAACTTTTAAAATTTGCATTTGAGTCACACCCTCCAAATTGGTAGTTCTCAAAGCATGGTCACAAAAGGAGGAGGAGCAGCAGCAGTTATTCAATATCCTGACATTCATTATTGGGTATTTGTACCTTTACATAATATATCATGGTTCTTATTTTTGGATGTTGTTCAAAATGAAGCATCTTAAACACTGACCCATTATGTCCCAAATCAGAAACTGGGCAATGGAGTCAAAGTGTTTTAAGAAGTCTACCAGATGATTCCATTACACTTTATAGGCTTTCAACTTTGCTTGTTCATGGGAATCTCTTGGAGACCCTTAAAATATACGGATTCCTGGACCCACCTTCAGATACACTAGTGTGGCCTGGTGTGTGGCCAGAGCATCAGGATTGGGATCTGTGAAACTTCTGCAAGTGATTCTAATGTGAAGCTAGGGATAGAAGGCTAGCAACAATGTGCAAGTGGGGAACACCACCAAAAAATCCCATGAGGACTGTCCTGCCATATGTATCCTCCAGAGCTGTACTTATAATGCAGATCCTAATTCAGGATGTCTGAAGTATGGCCCAAGAGTGTGCATTTAGGTAGGACTCTAGATTACATTTCAAAGAGCAAAGCTATAGAACCATTTGTGAGACACATTACAGTGCATCTTCCACAAATGTGAAGAAACAAGGGACTTGCCTTGGTTGTTAATTGGCTGCTCAAGAAAAGATATCAGAGATAAAATGGGAGCCAAGTGAACTTGCAAAACTATCCAACTTTAAAAATTTTTCAAGATAAAAAATTGTCTAAAAACAAAAGTTAAAAAAAATGGAGTGTCTTTTCTTATCAGTAAATGTCAACCTATAGTATCAAACTTAAAACTGTGAGACGAAGGACCTCAAAAGGGATTTGTTTTTGCCATTTTCAAAGAAATGTGACTTTCATTTTAATGAAGATTCTGTTTTAAAATGTGGTAGTTAAAGGAAACCAATTAGGCCTTCTTTTACCAATCACAGCATTCAAATCATTGCCTGTTTAATTGGCTCAATTTTCTCATTAGCAAAGGGTTAGAATCTGAGGTGATAGTTCACCCTTTGGGTCTTGAATTCTAGTCATTTATTAATCAAAGCAAAAGTAATTCCAATGCTAGAAAAATGAAACAAGACCTCTGCCTTTCCATGGGAGCTTGAGACTTCCGAAGTTAGGAGAGATAACCTCTTGAAAATTACATTCTAAATGTATTAATGAATTAGTAAATGAGTAAACTGATTTTAGATGTGAAAAGGATAAAGAATTAATTAATAATAGTAAATACTAAAGAAAAATAGTTCCAAAGGGGGTTATATACTAGCATTTCTATTGAGTCCGTATCCTGTTTTCCCAAGGAAAAGATCCAAAAGGAAGGCTTTTAAACTAATATTACCACATTAACACTTAGTAAGGTATAAACATTTATTATTACATCATGTTCTTATTACCAGAGAAATACACTGATTCACACTGCTTGATATGGTTTTATTCAAGCTCTCCATATGCATCTTCTGAAGTAGACTTTACCATCAACTAAATACCCTTGTGTGGAATCCTCTAATACCCCTGTCCAGAACACATCATTTCTATCTTGGTCCATATTTTTGAGATAAGTACTATTGGATCTGTGTATGTTTTTATTGAAAAATTTATCCTGAAAGTATCTTAAAACATTAGTGCTTCTGTTTTTACATTGTCCTTTGGACATGTGTCCATAATCTAACAAAACCTTTTGCTGCTTTGCTTTTTAATTTTTATTTATTTATTTATTTATTGGGTTTTTTGGTACCAGGGACCGAACTTGGGTCCTTGCGCTTGCAAGGCAGGTGGTGAAACCACTGAGCTAAATCCCTAGTCCCAGAAAGTCTTTTTTTTAAGGATAAATAAATTAATGGGGATGATATCTAGAAGCAAAATTAACGCAATAGGGAGCTTTTAGTTTTAAGAATTTTTCTTGTCACTAATTAGTAATTGAGAAACTTAAAAAAGTGTACCCTGTTTTTAGAAATACTAGTCTGCCATAAAGAAAGATAAACTTGAACCATTTGTAGGCAAA
Source organism: Heterocephalus glaber (assembly GCF_000247695.1). The sequence goes on from NW_004624867.1 coordinate 963,184, forward strand.
TGGATGCCCCTTGAGATCATAAAGTTAAGTGAAATAAATCAGACACAGAAACTTCAATATAGTATGATTTCTTTTATATGAGAGACCCAATGTCTTTCTTTTCATTGAGACACAATACCCACAAGTTAAATGAAGAAAGTTTATTTTAGCTCACAGTTTGTAGAGGTTTCAGTCCATAATCCACTGGCTCCAAGGCAGGGCAGCATGGCAGAGGAGAAAGAGCTCATGGCACAGCAGTGGGAACCAGAGAAGGATCATGAGAGAACAGGCTGCACCCCCAGTGACTCACTTTGTCTGACCAGGCTTCACCTTCCACCATCACATTTAGCTATAAACACATCACTGAAATAATCTACTCATGAGTATCATGGCCCTATGATCCAATCACCTCCCAAAAGACCCACATATGAGAGCATGAGGCTTTGGGGGGACATATGGATATAAACTATAACACCCAAAATATAAATAAAGTACAGAATAAAAGATAGATAATAAGAAGTAAGGAGACAGATCTTTTGCAAAAAAGAAAGGGACCAAGAGATGGTGGGAGGGAAGAGAAGGGGATGAAAAAAAGAATTAAGATCCATTATGTGCATGTATCAACTTTGCATGATGAATGTAATCATTATGAACTGCAAACATGTACTAATAAAAATAAAAATTTAGGGCCAGAGATTTAGTTCAGTGGTGCTGTGCCTGCCTCACAAGCACAAGGTCCTAAGTTCGATGCCCACTACTAAAAATAAATATAAATAAATAAATAAAATAAAAATTTTAAAAATTGTTTTTACCTGTTTATTAGTCAGCTTTTACTGTGGCAACAAACAAACCCAAAATTCCTTTGGCTTTCCACAGTACACATATTTATTGTAGGTAACTTGAGGGGTATGTCCTGCTGGGCCCCACTGGGCTCAGCCTAGCCTGTGAGTCCTACAACTTCTAGACCTCTTCTAAAGAGCCATCATCTCTGACATTTTCTGCATTAGTTACTTTTCCCTTGTTGTTGAGACAAAATACCTGGCACCAAAAGTTAAAGGGGAAGAGGTTTATTTGGCTTTCAGTTCATGGAGATTTCAGTTCATAGTCAGCTGGCTCCAAGACAGGGACTGCAGAGGAGAAACAACATGGTGCTCACAAGGTAGCAAAGGCAACCAAAGTCCTTCACCAAGTCTTTCTTCCTCTTTTATCCCATCAAGACTATGGGGATTAGGGCAATGAAACCACTCATTCATGTGCAGTGATTTAGTAATCACACACCCTTAATCCCAGCATCACACATTCCAGATTCAGCTACCTCTGACTGAATGGGGCTTTAGGGGGACATCCAGACCCAAACCATAGCGTCATCCTCTGCTAACATGGCAGAGAACATCTGGTCAGGTGGGATAGAGGTAACACAGGAAAGGCATTTAAAGCTTCTGTTTGAACAGGTATGTCACATCCACTGATTTTCCATTGGCAAAATCTAGTCAGATGGCTAATGTGATGTCAAAGAGGCAGGGAATAAATTCCCTGCCTATGAGGAAGCATAACAAGAGTGGAGATGAAAAGAATAATTGTGAGCAAGTAATATAATCTAACCTATCCTGTTAATTAATAAACAATTTTCTGAAGATCTTATAATATGTAAAATTTGTTTAATCATTAGATGTCAGCAAATATGAAAGACATGTTTCTTCCAAGCCCCTATGATAGCCATTAACTTGGATGAAAATCACCATGTGAAAGTTGAAAGGGGATACTGAATGTCTTTTTTGTTTGTTTGTTTTGGTACTGGGGATCGAACTCAGGACTTTGTGCTTGCAAGGCAGGCAATGGAACCACTGAGCTAAATCCTCAGCCCCTGAATATCTTTTCTAATGTATTGCAGTTTATCCTGATGCCATTAGTAACAATTTCCTTTATGCTTTTTAACTTCTCAGAATAATTTTTCATATCAACAGCTATCATTGCAGTATCCAAGTCTGATTTTCCAACTCTTCCAGAAAGTCTAGGAGGTATTTAATTTCCTTTATTATTTTTGCTAAGCTAGCTAGACTAAACTCTTTTCTCTATATAGCCCATAGTATAGAAATGCAGCTTCAAGAAAGTCAAGGAAGGCATCTAACATCTGGTACACGCTAAAAAGAGTCATATCCTTTCTCAGTCCTTATAATCTCACCCTAACATCTACTGCTTCACTGTCCATATATTTTATGTGTTATATATGTTTCATGTTTTAGTTCACAAAAATATTACATCTTTTAAAGAAATCTAGTTTCTATCACTCCATTCATTATCTGAATTGATCTGGCATTTGGCTTATCCCACTCACATCATGTATATCTTCCCTAAACTTGCATGTTGAAGAAAGCCATGGACCCAAATCCTGAAGCAGTGAGTAGCCAGCGTACATCAGTAACTGTCCACATTGCTAGATCCTCCAGAGTTTGTGGATTTCATTGATTCAACCCAGGTGCATTTAAGGGAGGAAAGGAAAATGGGGAGGCTTGACCCACTGGGGCATCCATATCTGAGATCAAGAGTCTCAATCCTCAAGTATTCCTTTAACATAGAATGGCAGTCATTTATTATTACAATTCAAAACATCATTCATGTTATATAAAATAGTCCATATTGCAGAATAATTATATTTTTATTTTTTAGAAGACTTTTTGAGTTAATAAAGGAAGCGTGTTCATGTTTCCACCACCTACAGAAAACTACAGTTAACACCTTGGGTATAAATTTTGAGTCATTTTCTTTTTTTTTTTTGAGATGTTTTTCCCCCTGGTACCAGGGATCAAACCTTGTGCTTGCGAGGCAGGGATGGTGTCACTGAGCTAAATCCCCAGCCCTGAGTCATTTTCAATTTATGTTATTAATTTCTTTAAAAAATACTTCATATTGTACATAATAGTTGTTGACTAACAATGTCACAGTATCTGTATTTCCAGTATACAATATTATTCCACTACATCATTTTGATGATGGCACATAGTATTCTATCACATAAAGATTATACAACTTCTCAAACCAGTTTCGTATTTGTTTACTTTTCTCAGATGTTTTATTTTAAATATTTTTAGGCAAATATCTATAGATACATATTTGGACAGATATAAAACTATTTCCTTGGGATCAGTTTCTGAAAATGTGTAACCCAGGTCAAAGAGCATATGTGTTTTTTCTATTTTAAGAAAGTAGACAGGTATAGTAGCTGTAATACCTGTAATCCTAGCCTTGAGAGGATGAGGCAGGAGGATTTCTGCAAATTGAAGGCCAGTCTGAGCTACATAACAAGACCTTGTCTCAAAAACAAAAACAAAAACAAACAAAAGAAAATATGCATCAATTTGCATTTAACTGAGAAGTGCTCATTTCTCCATTCGTATATATTGCCATCCTTTTTAATTTTGATCAAACTGAGAGTTTTATAACATGAGCTGTATTTAAATTTGCATTTTATTTACAATTTCCACATTTTTGGATGTCTTTTTATTGTTTTTGGTTGTGAATGCTACTTTATATTTTATCATTTTACTTTTTCTTACTGAGACACAAGCATATATCATGTATTACCTAGTTTAGACACTAATTCTTCCAACATGTTGCAAATATATTATCTTAATTTGGGGCTTTTAAATTTTTCTAAGGGTATTAACAAGTATCTTTTTAAAATTATTTTTATAGTCTTTAACCAAATAGTGAATCATTGAAAATAAATTTTCAGAAAAATTAATCTAGCGGTGCTAGGTAGGCTTGATTCAAAAGGGAAAGCTAAGTTAGAACATTATTCCAATTATTCCAATAATAATTGGGTCAGAAATTCGAGAGCGAAGTAGAAGTCAGGCATGGAAATAGAGTGTAGTGAATAAATCTGAAGTTACAGATCAGAAGGCAGAGGCAGAAACAGTCTAGTGGGTGAGTTTCAGCTTTTTAAGAAAGGCTGAAAGTGTTAGTTCAAAGTCAAGAGATGGAAAAGAGAAGATGATTCTGAAGTTTGAGACTAAGAAAAATGTGCTTGGGTTAGAAGCATAAATGTTTGCATGCTGCACATTTGTTTTGTTGAAGTTTGTTTTGTTTGATTTGAAATAAATTGAATTTAAGGGGACAACTTATATATCTGCATACTGAAGAGTTCTTACCAATGCCTTTTTTCCTGCCATGTCTTTGATAAGAATTTTGAAATAACCAAACTCATTTTTTGTTTTCATTTTATTATTTAAATAATGTTTGTGCTGTCAGTTAGAGACCACCAGGAAATGACAATTTCCTCAATCTTTCCTGTAATTTTTTGTTAAAGTTATGTCATTTTCTCCTTTTCCCAGTTGGCACAGGCCTGTAAGTGAATAGCTGTGGTTATCTACTGTGGCATGAGCTCCTGGTAATCCAGTCTGCTTCTGTCCCCACTCCTATGCTTTTGAGTCAACTGTTACTGCCATATCTAGGCTCAAATTTAGTACATATGTAAAATTATGGGCAATGGAAAATGGCTTAAAAGAAAAATATTGAAAGATTAAGTTAAAGGAAATCAGGAAGTAGAGACATGAAATCTACAAGAATGGTCATGGTCACATCCACCACCCTCCCATCCCCTCCTCACACTTGAACTCAGTACCTTACACTTGCGAGGCAGGTGTAGCACCACTGAGCTAAATCCCTGGCCCAAGAATGGTCACATATTGTGAAGGTTTGTGATTTCATAGCACTCATTAACACCTACCAGAGATTTTCCACCATGAGACAGACCATAGCCAGCCAAGTAAACCAAACTAAATGACCAGTTGACATAGCCAGCCTCTATCATTAGCCACCTCAGTGGTGGCAGAATGGATACATAATAGAAGCATCAATGGTAATGGAGATGGAGGCTGTGCATGGGCAACAACTGAAGCTCTTGTCTGTAGGGAACAGGGGAAGGGAACATTACCAGAACCTCTACAGTAAGTCCTAGTCTCCTGCGAGCCAGAGCAGCACACAGCGAATTACAGGAAAGGTAGAAAAATGAGACTCAGAAGAAGCTGAGCTTTGGGTCTCATCAGTGCTGCTCTGGGCAGCAAAGACAAAGATCCCCTAGCTTGCAGCACCTTTTATTCAGTACATGGGGAAACAAATGTAACAACTGAAATGCAGAGTTCAGTACTTTACATTGGGATAAACAAGGTGTAACAAAAGACTGGGAGGGCAGTGGAAATCTAAGAACAATGAGGAACTATGCAGATGAAGATTTGATTCCTCCCAGGGTGTCTCTCGAAGGTGTGGTCTTGTCCTGGAGCATTACAGCATCAAGGGATCACTGAGGTCTCAATTGTGACCTGAGGCCAAAATGCAATTATGTCTGGAATGCCATAGCTGGCCTGTAAGCAGGAGAACTAGGCCTACTCAAATGATTTTTCCCTAGAATTATGTAGCATTGCTCCCAACACTTGTCTGCTCAAGGCATGAGCCATCTAACCTGCTAGAAACGGGGGCTATTTCTGAGCAGTGCATATGGTACCATCCCTTGGTGTCAACTGGCCATTTGGTGGCCTGATTAATATATTCACTTCCTTCTACCTTGGAAAAGACAGTGATTCATTTTGATGACATTAGACACATTACAGTTTTCTGTCCATGATGCTTTAGTTAGCATCATTGTCCTAAGGCCTATAAAATAGAAGAACCATCACTAAAAGATTTCACATAATATTATGTTGTTGTGCCCAGATCGCGAATTCCCAAAGACCACCAGGAGGCCAATTCCTATGTAAGCACACAAGGGTCTTTTATTCAAGCTTGAGCAGGGACTCTCAACCATCACCGACGCAGCAGATCAGAATTGAGAGCCCTGAGTTTCAAATTAGCGGGGTTTTTATAGAAGTTACAGCAAGGTTTAGGGTTTTTCTACTTAGTAACTATAGGATTGGCTAACATTTAGCAGGCATGAAGTGTATATTTTTGATTGGCTCGGTCTTTTGGGGGTTGAGGGGGATTACGTATAGGTTTTGTAAGGGAGAAAGGGGCAAGGGTTAATGGCCGACTGTCACATACTGATGGTTAGCAGAATTGACTAATGGTCACATCTATCATGTGTGGATAGTCAGTGCACTAACCGCTTATCTTATAGCTAGTGTGCCTGGAATGCTCTTCTCTTGGGTAAACAGATGGCTGGGTAATAAATTTAGGAATTTGGTCCTGTTTTAGATTGTGTCTTTTTGTCCCTGAGCAAGCACATTTTAACCATTAACCTATGAGAACAAGGGAGACCAGGAGAATGGTGAATTTTAGCAAAATGGAGTCACTTTGGCCTCACAATGTCAGATTGAAAAGGGAAATGATTTCTGACCAGAAGAAGGCTGTGCTACAGCTAACCAGGGAGCAAGCAACAGGCTCCTCCTAGCTCTGACCTCTCCTGCACCTAAAACATGTCCGGGTCTCATTCAGACTTGCTGGGACATATTTTCCTCCATTGTCCTTTGTTCTCAGTAGAGTTTCTGGACCCCTGCTTCCCGCCGTATGTAAATAAGATGAATCCTAGTGTACATTTCTATCTAATCATATAAGCTGAATGTATCTACCTCAATCAATGAACTCAACCAATGAATTAAGTGTCTTGCCACTGTATCCTCATCCCTCTTTTCCCAAATCTATATAAACCCTGTTCACCGCCCAGACCCAGATGGGACTGATGGCTTTGTGGAGAAGTCCCTATCAGTCTGTTAGTGAGATAAACCTGCCTCCAACTTCCAGGGTGTGTGCTCAATTCTTTTTGGCCTGACTCTGTTATACCACCTAGAGCTACAATACTGTGAGTTATATTTGTTACAATAAGATGGAAGGACCCACTTTATAGCAAAGAAACTGTGGCCCATGGCCTACTTGTTACTTATCATATTACATAATGCACCATTGAAAAGCTGCTTTCCAGGCAGGGCAATGTAAATATCCATCTACTGATGGGTAGATTTTTAAAATGTGATATATATATATACTCAATGAAATTTTATTTGGCCATAAACAGATGAAATCTTGTCATTTTGGACAACATGGATGGAACTAGAAGCCAGGCACAGAAAGCTCACTCATATATAAAATCTAAAAACATTGATCTTGCAGAAGTTGAGAGTCAAATGGTGATTATCAGAGATTAGGGAGAGTTGGTAGGTGAGATGTGAAAAGGTTAGTTAATAGGTGTTGAGTCACAATTGGACAAGAGAAATAAGTTTCAGTGCTGTATTTCTACAAAATGACCAGAGATAACAATAATGCATTATATATTTCAAAAAGGTAGAAGAAAAGGTTTTGAATATTTTCATCACAAAGAAAGGATAAGTGTTTGAGTACATAGGCATGCTTAACCTGATTTGAACATTATATAATATGTACTTGTGTAAAACATATGGTGCTCCATAAATATGCACAATTTTTATGTGCTAGTTTTTTTTGTCAAAATGAGAAAGCTGTTTTTGACAGGAAACAGGCAAAGCTAAAGTGTCAGTTTGGTGATGATACTTTAAAATGACAGCATTTCTCCTGCTTATAATGTCTGTTTTAATTCAATTATATAATGATGTGTGCCTAATAAGTACAACACAGGAATCCAGAAACTAAAGGATAGAAACAGGGTCAACTTCACCCCTCCCCCCTCCTCATTGTTAATGCCTCACATGGTGAACATATACTCTTCCCTCAAGAGGAAAACATTTCCACCAAGATACACAGTAAGAGCCTCACTGAGCTTTATAGTTCATGATTCTCTTTTGGAGACTTCATATTCCACCAGCAAGTGATCAGAAGGCAAGAAGTGAATTTGGCATGTTGGCAGATGTAACCAATCAACTCTTGTCAAGGAAGGATAACACAAAGGGGATTAAGGGAAATATGTTCCATTCTCAGCTGATCATTTAGGTACCTACTGGTACCTTGTCTGAGTCCATTATTGGTCCTATAAGAAAATATAGCACACTGAGGAGTTTATTAAAAAAAAAGTTTATTTTCTCACAGGTTTGGAAGCTAAGAAGTCTGAGGTTAAAGTTCCAACAGCTTTGATGTCTGGTGAAGCCCTGGTAACTGCTTCTACATGGTCCCTTTTAATGCACCACCACATGGAAACAGATGGAAAGCCTAAACATCCTAATCTAGTTCCCTCTAACATGTTTATAAATCCCTAATCTTTGCCTTCATAATTTAATCACTTCTCAAAAGGACCCCCTCCTTAATACCACCACAATGTGGATTGTTTGAACATGAGTTTTAGAGGGAGCACCTTCAAACCATAGCAAACCCACTTATCAAGTTTAAGTGTCACACTAAAACTTTAGTAACCTTCTCCTTTACCTTTGGTGACCTGGGTGGTCTGAGTCACACAGAGGAATGAAGACTATTCTTTCAGGTGCTGAGAGAGCTGCCATCAATTGTCAACTGTTTTCCAGCTCAAGTAAATCCTTTCTCTGAGAGTAGCCATCCTTTCTAACACTCAAGGCCATCCTTTCTCTGAGAGTAGCCTGTACCCAATGTTAGATCACATGGGACTATGAAGACTCATTTTCCTCACTAGTTTGGGGTGATGCTAAAAAACTGTATCAGAATGAAAGCCTCTGATGGGATTTCCTGAAGCCTGTACTGAAACTATATCAATATTTTCTCTGCCCAGTCCTACACTCCCTTCTCCAGGTGGTGGTCCTAAGAATATGTCCTCTGTAGTATAAATACTATATTCCTTTTTTAAAATCTGAAAATTTTGAGTTCTATGCATAGTTGGCCCCAAAGTTCTCAGATAAGGGATTGGGGATCTGTGTATAACAAATACAATAGTTCTAATTGGAACCAGAGTCCATAAAGCTCAGCGTAGGAATCTTCTATGTTTCCCTATGGCCAAAACATTCTCCTCTTGTATCTTTATTCTGCCTTGCAAACATTTTTCCTCCACCTCTGCTTATTCAGGAATCTTTCTGGGCCTTGTTCTCCAAGAAAGTTCACCTTTCCTTCTCATAATAGCCACACGTGCATATCTAAAAGACCTAATATTCATCCTTAATTTTTAATAGCTCATAACTTTCAGTGTGTAATATTTCCCAAGGTATACACTCCTCAATATTTCTACTTTAAACTAAATATGAGCAAATCATCCTCTACTATCAACCTAACATATAAACTTTTCTCTGTCATATGTTACAAAAATTACTTGGTGAGTTTTAAGAGTAAGCTTTAGAACACTTCTAAATAATTATTAGAAATGTACATTTTATCTATATTTTTCAAAGTATTGCTTTCATGTAAATATAAATTTTTAAGAGCTATCTGGCATTATAGCACCATCAAGTGGTAAAATTGACTTGAAGTTTTAAGGTTATTCTTAGACCCAAAATACATTGCCTAATTTGTTTCTCTCAAGCCTGGATTTTTTTTTTTCTCTATTAAGTTTATTGGTACATTTTATGTATAAAATACAGTTACATTCATCATTGGGGTCTTGTACCATTACATAAGTCTCTTGGTTCTTACTGTTTTCCCCTTCCCCTGTCCTTCCTTCAGGCCCTCTACCCTTCCCTATTTGCAAAGACTTTGTTTCCATTTTTTTCCTTTTCTCATATTTTTTCTTTTCCCTTTTTTCCTTTCCCTTACCCTTCCCACTTCCGCTGCTCCTTTAGACCTTTTCTTCCTGTTACACAATATCAATCATACATTTTTTAAATTACAATATCAAGATCTAGTAGGAGACATTACCACAGATTTTACAGAATTTCAAAGGATATAGAAAGCATATTACAAAAATCTTTTTTGAAATAAATTTGACAACTTCTAAGAAGTACTTTGGA
>NW_004624867.1:975847-998550 GCF_000247695.1 Heterocephalus glaber
TGTGTCCTCTCTAGATTTATTAATCATGTCTTGCACCATGAGCACAATCTTTGTTGTTATCTGAGTAATTATTTCTGATTTCATTTTTTCCAGATCTTCTTTTGTTGCCAATTCAGAGAGTTCAGGTGGTTGAGTATTAGATTGTTCCATCTCATTTCCCTTTGGGGTTGCTGTAGGTGATCCAGAAGTCTGTTTTTGAGGCTTGTTTATTTCTTTCTTTTTTTAATTTTTTTGGTACCAGGGATCGAACTGGGGTCCTTGCACTTGCGCAGAAGGTGCAGCAGGTGGAGAAAACATTGAGCTAAATCCCCGGCCTTGAGGCTTGTTTATGTGTCTTCTCATTTCCGGGGTGGGGGTGTGGGTGTGGGGGGTGGTGCTTCTGGCACCCACATGGCTCACCTTCTCTGCCCTAGAAGCTTGGATGGCAGTGGGGGAGCTTCCTTCCGGGTGCTGGGACCGGCTCATCTTCTTTGCCCTAGGAGCTTGGGATGGTGTTGGGGGAGCTTCCTTCCAGATGCTGGGTCAAGCCTGGATTTGTAACTGAACATTTCCTTATTTCAGAGCATCACTTGAGTTATTTTTAATTTGAAAATTCAAATGGTATTATTTATGAACAGATATAGACTGTTGAGATTTTTTTATGTGAAATTGAAATAAATCTCATTTGTCTATTTACATTTTGACTCTTTTAATATCTTCCAATTACTATTTGCTAGTAAGATAAATATAGGAGAACTATAACTTCCAACCTGTTAGATGTCAGATGTGCTGAGTTTTTGTCTTCTGAAACTGAAAAATGAATTCCAAAGAACAAAGAAAGGTTAAGAGTGGGAAAGCTTTATTTGGGAACAGAAATAGCTCCTGAGACACAGGAGAGGTCCTGAGTGCATTGCCACAGAGGAGGCCTTTTGTTTTTGTTTTAGTACCAGGATTTGAACTCAGAACCTGTGCTCTCAAGGCAGGCAGCAGAACCACTGAGCTAAATCCCCAGCTCACACCGAGGCCTTTGGTCAGGGGAAATTTATACTGCAAAGTTACAATATGAGTACAATGTGAGTCCAACTACAATCAACCAGTGAGATCCGATAGGAAAATGGGGCTTGTAGCAAGGGTATATGGTTGACATCAGTAACCTTGTTTTATCTATGACTTCTAATACAGGAACATTTAGGGGAAGGGATGGGCCTAGGTGTTCTGGTTACACATCCAGTGTCTGATGCATATCTAGATTTAATAGACTGGGTGGTACCAATTACAGTATAACCTCAAGTTTCCATTCATCTCTTATGGAAGTATGTGAGTCTGGCCATTGTGATTTTAATCTCAATGCCCAGCTTTCTTCAGATGCGCCTCCAGCCACAGTTTTGATGTGTTCTTATCTTCTGCACTGACTTACTCAAGGGCCTGTCCTGATGGCTATTGTTAGGCTTCATTTCTTCAATGACTGTTGGCCAGAGACACCAGTTTGTGGCTACATGAGCTTTCTATATAGCTGCTCATAACATGGTGCCCTGCTCACAATGTGGCATCCTGCTCCTCTCAGAGAAGCAGGTCCAAGGGAAAGAATAAGGAAGCAAGAACAGAGTGAAAGTCAGTCTTTATGTAACTTAATTTCTGAAGTGACCTTGCATCACTTTTCCTGTTCATTAGAGAAGAATCATTTTGTCCAGCCCACGGTAGAGGAAGCAGGATCTTTGGGGGCCATCCTTGGGGCTGCCTTCCACAGTTGCTTTTGTGAAGTGAACACATAACTTCTGAAATTCTCAAATCTTTTCAAAAATTCAAAAACATTATTATTTGCTCCCTGAAACCAATTAGTTTTAATAAAAAGGTTTACTATGTTTCAGGTACTGTTCTAGATGTTAGCCTACATACTCATTAATTATGAGCTCTCTAATCCTTGTAAACATCCCCTTAGGCAGGCATTATTATTATTCCCTTTTATGGTTGAGAGAACTGAGACACAGAAGCATTAAGTAAGTGTCCAGGATTTGAAAATAGACCATCAGGCTCTAAGAACAGAGAGAATAAAGCTTAAGGCAATTTATATTTGCCATATAACAGAAAATGTATATTAGAGATGAAGAAAACCATTGAAAGAGAAAGTGAAAAAATAGAAATTTAGTGATAATTCTTTTTTTCCAATAGATGCATTCTGTAAAATAAATACAGTAACCCAACTTGTGAGCCACCTGCAGTGGGTGCAGCTTGGGCCAGTACCTAAGATCACTGATTAATAATAACTCTTTCCTAAAATGAATACACAACCTCTGAAATTGTCCTATCTTTGTAAAAATTCCAAATCTTTCTCAGAAATGAATAATTTCATTATTAATACTAAGATCTTCAAAAATGTCCAGGTTTGGATGAGAAATGTTATAGTCCCCTAGAAACAAGGCAATGAAAGTGACCCAATGCATCTGATGAACTATTTCACTATTGGGGAAAACTTACTCTTCCCACCACAAACTTATGTGATTCTGATGTGGAGCTAAGGGTAGGTACTTATTGTTCTTTTCTTATTTTTTTCTTTTTTACTTTTATTTGTGTTTATTTTATGCTTAATCTATTCCTGTGTCATAAGTTTTTGTTTCTTCTGGGATATCTTTTTCCTTCTGTGCAACTTCCTCCTATGGTTTAGGCACAATTTGTTCCTTTCAGTAAGGATCATCTCAGTATGGCCAGAGGAGCTCATGTGTGGGTTCTCTGGCTATGAGTTCTGTAAGTATGGGGGTGCATCTTGGGTGCTTTGCTCACCTGGATATGTTCAATGACCAGAGAATCTATGTATAAACCCTTAAGTTCAACATTACTCTCTGCATTTTTAAGCATGTGTAGCAAATATTCAGCACTCTTCTTGGAACGTCAACCCTGTGTCCAGCCCCACAGTTTGGCCTGGGCACACCTACCTGAAAGAAAACAAGCCAAAACAGGAGCTCCCAAGGCAGGGCTTTATGGGGCGGGGTGGGGGTGGGGGGTGATTGGAAGGGGAGGATCATGTGGGTAGCAGGGTGGAGCAACAAGTTAGGTTTTGCTTCTCCAGAGGGAGTAGGTTTCACTCCCCACCCCCCTCAAGTGGTTCATTTCCATAAGCAGGAATCATTTTAGGAATGGGAGCCATTTTAGAATGTAGGATTTCTGAGGCCATTTCGTCTGGTAGAGAACTCTTAACACTACCAACTCCACCACTGTAAGGCGGAATGGCACACATTGCCTCTTTAAAGTAACATCCTTCAGATACTTGGTGGCCTTTCTCATATGCATACCCTTGTTGGCCTGGACAGTTTCACAGGTGTTCTTAAAGTGAACAAAAATTTGACCTTCTTGATTTGAATGATTTTGTGGGGTTTTCAAGATCAAAAGAATACAAACTATTTTTCTTTTCATAGGTCACCTCAGGCCACTAACAGGAAGAGGTGGTTATTACTCTTCTAAATGATGACATTTGATAAAACCATTGAATTACTTCTTCAAATCATAATTATTTGATCTTAGAAATAGACTCATTATTTCTTGGCTTTATATTGTATCCCTTTTTTTTTTTTTTTTTGGTACCCCAGATTGAATTTGGGACCTTGTGCTTGCGAGGCAGGTAGCAGAACCACTGAGCTAAATCCCTGGCCCTATATTGTATCTCTCTCCCCCTTTTTTTTTTGGTACACCAACTTGAATTTTGGACCTTGTGTTTGTGAGGCAGGTACCAGAACCACTGAGCTAAATCCCCAGCCCTATATTGTATCTCTTAACCCCTTTATAATAAGAGATACAATTAAGCATGGAAACACATATGCAATGTGCAAGAGCAGAAATGGCAAAACAACAACAACAACAAAAAAACAGTGTATTTTTTCCCTTTAGGGAACCACACACACCATTTTGCTAACTTCCACATGTATATGCAGGCAGAAGCTCAAATGTCAAGTATAGCAATACCATGATATAGAACTTAACTATCACTTTGTCCTTTCTATTTTTATTTTCATTTTTTGTGGTTCTGGGGAACTTTGATCTTTTCAAGGAACAGGTAAAACAGGGTAAGCTGGTTAATTTTGTTAATTTAAAAAAAAAACCCAATTAGATAGAGTCTGAATTTTACCAAGAAGAAAGAGAACTTATTTATTAAAGTAAGTTGTCAAGTGGGTGAATGCCTACATCATCAGTAAAACACATTCATTTTTAAAACTGAAAAGAACTAAACATTAAAACCTGTTGAAACATACTACAAAACAAATGTACAGAAAAATAGAGCGAAAGGAACATGTAAATTTTAGAAAATACCACTGCACTGAGAAAAGTTGTGCTTTGATTTGTAGCCAGAAGAGGGCATTATATGACTGCCATATGATGGTGTGAGAGCAAGTATTTTTAAACATCTAGAAAAGATGGACTGCTGGGGTGAATAATGTAGTTTTAGGGGTAAAGAATCATAGCATCCAAATCTATACATTGAATTTTTAAATAAAAACGTCTAAGTGAGTCTGCTTAAAGGACTCAGCTTTCTTTCAACCTGAGAATTTAACAAATGGCTTCATGATTCACATAGCATATTATATATTTTAGAGCCAATATTTAAGGGAGAGAAGAATCATTCAAGATGCTAGCAGCTTTCCAATTGATTTCTTCATTCCACAGATGATGTAAACAGGGCTAGGACCTCACCTGAGGCTCCTCTGAGGCTGTTTTCAGACCTCACCTCTGAGACCAGCCCCAGGTGCTGCTGACTCTTGTCAGGACTTCTGCAGGATGGGCAGCACCAGAGGAAGTGGCAATCACTCCAACATTTTGAAGTTGATACAATTTAAGTATAAACCTTTTCACTGTGACTATATGTAAGACTTTTTCCTATAGGACATGATTCATTCCTTTTTTTAAATGCAATCCAAACGCTCCTCTGTGACATGTACGCACAAGAGAAAATAGTAAAATCCTACACTGTTCTTGATAAACTATGTAATGCCAATCTCAGGAGAAAGGACTGAATCACAGAAATAGAATTTTTGTTTGTTTGTTTTTGGTACCAGGGATCGAACTTGGGTCCTTGCGCTTGCACAGCAGGCAGCAAAACCACTGAGCTAAATCCCTGGCCCCAGAAATAGACTATTAACAATCAGTTTGTCTATCCCTTTCATTTATAAACATCCTGTAAATTAAAAACCTAAAGTCTTTGGAGGCTAAATAAGTAATTGAAGGACATCAACCTAACAAGTCCTAGAAAAGGTGGATTGCTTAAAGTCTGTGGGAGACAGAATTCTATGACCTCTTCCCCAGCATTACTCCCATAGTACTATTATTGTAGGTGTCAAGAGATTTTGCAGATGTAATTAATATTGCTAATCATTTGACTTTCAAAGGAAGAGATTGTTCAGATGAGCTTAATCATATAACCCCTTTAAAGGAAGACAGTTTTCTCTAGTTATGGTCAGAAAAGGACATCAGAGATTTTCAAAGTGTGAGCAGGTGCAGTTCAAGGAATGTTCTCCATTTCTGAGATGGAGGGTGATGTGGTGAGGATCGAGAAGCAGACCACATTTAGAGACTTAGAGTGGCCCCACTTGACAGCTGGGACAGAAATGAAGACCTACAGCTGCTAATAACTGAATTCTGTCATAACTTGAATACATGTGGAAGCAGAGTCTTCCTCAGAGCTTCTAGAAAAGAGATCAATCTCAGCTGGTACCTTGATTTCATCCTGTGAGCCTTACGGCAGGGAACCCAGTAGAGCTCACATGGGATTTTCACCTATAGCACTGTAAGTGGGTGTTCTTTTCAGCAATTAAGTTTAAGTAAATTGATTCACAGAAATACAACACTAGTGGTAAATCTAACCTGAAAACAAAGCATTTGAGATTTTAGGTAGAGGGACTGGATATAAGTGTTTTGTTATAGAAATGATAAGTTGAAAAAAGACAGTGTGAGGTTGCTCTGACTTAGCAGCTGCAAGTAGTGTCCACCATGGAGGTGAGGCCCCAGAGTGCACAGTGGAAGTTGGAACCACAGCATGTTCAGTGGACACTTGGAAGCTGAGATGAAGGAAGGAATGTGTCTCCCTTCTTCCTACCTACCAGTCTCCGACCAGTGCTTCCTGCTGGCCAGATCCAGCTGTGCCAGGAGCTGGAGATGTGCAGCCTGTGTGACCAACCACCTGAAAGCAGTGAAAGGACAAGAAATGGATTGGATCCCAAGGCAATAAGTCCAAACTGGCCAGATGGCATCAGAACCGTCAGGAAGGCAAGGTAGTCAGAGCACAGGCCATGTGCAAGATCATTTACTGATGTCATCTGTCTTAGTTCATAGTTGATCTTGACATCTTCTGTTCTGTATTTCCACATTGCAGATGAGGAAATTGAAGCCCAGAATACTAAGAAATTTGCCTCAAATTATATTGCCTTAAATAATAGACTTTGTTTTAAATGCAGGTTTATATAACAATCACAGTTCAACTTGCATGGCCTCACTATGAAGCCCTTACCATTTGGAGCAGTTGAAAACATAGAAAAGGCAGAGAAACTACATGCAGCTTTAAATATTTGATTTTCCTAAACAAAGTCCTTTTTTAAAAAAACTGAAAATAAAATATATTTAGATCATTATCAGTAGCTCAGCAGTTCAATTTTGTGGTCCGCTGTTGGAGTTCAGCCTACAATTCCTTCAGCTGTTACATGACAGGTTTCTTCCAGTAATCACAGAATCAAATCTGCATGAAGACTCACAAGACTGATTTGTGCGTACATTTCAAATGTCCTTTTCCAAGAGTCACATTCTGAAGATCTCTGTTGCAGTAATCTTATTTAGTGTGAAACAACTACCTGCTTCTTTTTAAATGTTAATTTAAAAATACATTTATAATACAATGTGCATGATGGGAAAACAAGATGAGACACATTTTTATGCTTATTAAAGCAATGGCAATTTGAGTATAAAATTGATTTGGGTCGGGAAAGTATTAGTTCTGTTTTTATTTAATTTTACCTAAAATGAGGACAGAAAATCAGGATTTTCTGCTTTTTTACACACAGGTCCATGTGTGTTAAAGGCACCTTTATGGGCTCTGCAGACCCCATAGAGGTTTGACATTCCTAATATATCCTAATACATTCAGGTTAACTACTAATTGAAGATGTCATTCTTACTTTCTTGTGTCTTAGAGACTTTTGCTAAGTATTGCTTTGTGTTTCCAGCTAAAAGTACTTATAGATTGAAGTTATGTAAACTATGTTAGTACTGCATTTACTGAATAACCTCCAAATGAGCAGTACAGTTAGGTATAGGCAGCACAGCAATGATCAGAATAGTAAAGCCCCTGGTCTTTTAAGTAACTTACGTTTTAATATTAGACACCAACAGTTACCCTTGTGATACTTAACTGTGAGAGATTATAGTGAATCGCCGCCACTGTGAGACAAATTTGAATCCTTTATTATCAGCCGGCATTCAAGAGTGGCTTGTTCCCAAAAGCTCTTGATGAGGAAAAGTGTCTTGTATGGTTCTTTTAAGCACCTCTCTTAGTTGGGTGGGCTCAGGGAGAGGGGGAGCACAAGTGGAATTTTACAGAAGCAGAACTTTGCCAACTTAGTGGGAGGTCAGGGAAATTTTCACACAGTTTAGTTGAAACAAAATATCACACAGGTGCAAAGATAACATAGCTTCAGACTCCTCTCTCAAACAGAGAGGTCATAAAGATAACATATATTGGGCTGGAGATTTAGCTCAGTTGTTCCACCGCCTGCCTCGAAAGCATAAGGTCCTGAGTTCAATCCCCAGTACCAAAAAAAAACCAAAACAAAGATAACATATAGTTGCAGATTGCTCTATCAAACAGGATATGGTGGTCTGTCATGCATTAACTGAGGGGACTCCCAAGAGAGAAAGGGGGAGGCAACCACCTGGAATTGCTGAAATTTACACAAATGGAGTTCGGTTGGCTATCATACTCTGGCAGGCAAAGTAAGAAGAAATAAGTTAAACAAAAATACAGATTTTCTTTTCTTTATTCTTTTCATTTATATTCTATGACTGATTTGAGAAAAATAAGCCAAATGAGAGCACTTTTGCATTCACTTCTGCTTCTCTCATTTGCCGCAATCCCAGACAACCTGGGTGTTTGAGCCTTGATCTAAGGAGCTGTCAATGGCATCTCATGTCACTTCATTCTTGGTCTCTTCCCTCTTCCCTTTTAATTTTTAATGGTTTTAAAGTGTACCTCTTTATCCTATTCTCTTAAGATGATTCTAGATAAATCCCAAATCTAGCACATTGGTTTGTTAAGGATGTTATGAGATAAAAATGAATTCCTAACTAATTACTAAGAAACAGAATAAACATTCTATTAAATATATCTGGAGGATTCCAGTACACATTAAGATTATGTATAATACTGAACTCTACTAATACTGTATTCATAATTTATAGCCTTCCTTATGAACTACAAATCTGTCCTAGTATCTTCTGGGTGATTAAACTTCTGGACACCAAAGACAAGGAATAGCTTGAGTAATCAGGAGTTTGTCATCCACTATTTGTGACAGAGTCACTCAAGAATAGCTCCTCTTGAGTGGCAGATGAAGGATATGCTTTCATCTCTCAATAGACAGCAGTCAGTGTAATAAGAAAAGCTACATCAAAACAAGAATGGCTTTGCATATTGCTACACAACTGGGGAACTTATTTTAGAATAAATCAATACAAGAGATATTCAACAAGGATTTAACTTTGCTAGTTTAGAAGGTCTGAGTGCCTCTTGCATATAAACACTCAGGACAGACCTTCAGGAGAATTCTCTCATCTTCCCTGCCCCACCACAACATGTAACTGTGTTTCCCAGTGTCATTCAACATTCTCCTGACATGAACACACACACACACACACACACACACACACACACCCAATAACAACTAGATATAGAGGACAAATCAACAACCCAAAACATAAATCAATATAAGACCTAATGGGAAGAAGGCAAATGGTTAAATAATGAAGAGTTTTGAAGAGAAGTCTACAACAGAAGTCACTGCCCATCATCTTCATGTAGCCATGAGGTGTTCCAAGCATTTAAAACTGAAAACACATACATTTTGGATAGACTTTAACAACATCAAAAATCAATGATACATTGACACCCCTTTGCAAACACAGAAAAAAGGCCTGTCTATGTATTTCTGTTTTTCTGGCTCTTTTGATCGTGTGATAATGAACTTCTCCTCAACAGGGGGCAACATACCTAGACTGACATGGGGCAGGGAAGCAGATCCAAGATTGTTAAATACGGTCTACATCTATGTCTAAATCAAATTATTCATTATTCTGAGTGAAAGAATGTTCCACCATATCATCTAAATTGTTAATGGAATGGTGCCAATGAGAAGAAAAGGAACTTAGCACAAATTATAATTTAGTTTAGAAAATGTTTTCAAGTAAAGAAGTGCACAGTATGCATAGTAATGACTTCACAGCTAGAGCTGTTTGGTAAGAATTTGAGATAAGTACCTGAACCAGAGAATCAGAACAATGCTATGCCAGAAGTTTACTTTGCTGGTTTCCTTCCAAGCTTTCCACAGGAGATGTCACTGGTGCAAAGTGTTCATGAAATCCAAATTGTTTTGGAGGGAGTCTTAAAATCTTAAATAAAGGTAAATTTCTTTGGGGGAAAAAAAGCAAAAAAAAATCTATCCTTATTGATAAGGTGGAGAGAAGTAGTTGGGCCTAAGCAGATGAGGTTAGGAGGCCACTCTTATGTATCACAGCAGATTACCTGAAATCGCCTGGCAGCAAATCAATTTGAAACTCTGTGTTTGTTATCCCAACTTCCAAAAATCAAAGTGTTTTTGTGTTTTAGGGGGAGAAGCAGAAGTCTGGGGATAAATATCGTGAACCATGAAAAGGGTACTAGGAAAATATTACAAAGTTTGCAAATTGAGAAACAAAAAAGAAATTCTAGAGAGTTTCAAAAACATTTTTCTTAATGTAATGTGTGGGTTGAAAGTCTAGGATGTCTCAATCTTGATGCATGATTGCAATAGGCTACTAAAGCAATGTGCTGGGAGGATGTGTATGCCAAGTTCATCATCCATTCTGGAGAAAAGCTGAGAGATTTTGAATTAGTAATAGGTTTTATAAAATATGTACAATATTGAAAGGACCACAGATCTTGATCAGAAAACTAGTGTAGTTCAAAGAAGTTGGTGAGGAAGCTTTTACTGCCAGGATCTGGAAATTAAAATCAGAGAAAAATTAACTTAAATGCCACCATCAACTGCTCACCTAATGTAATTAATTACACTTGGGTGAAAGAGAGGCTAAAACTACGGCAAATATTTGGAGCCTGTTAGGTTGACCAGAGTGGTGGCTCAGCACCAAGTCTGGGCCTCAGTGAGTGGGTGTAAAAGTTTTAGAAAGATAAGTCAGTGGCCCATGGATTCTAAGGCCCACCTTTGAAAAGGGCATTGAGGCATCAATACAAAGACCTCAGTTTAAATTTCAGACAAAAATTCCCCAGCTTTTATTACTAATGTGCATATACTCATGGTAATCTCTAAGTACACATTTCTGAGTACTAACTCTTTTGCATTGAAAAAGATAAGGAATGTTTAGTACAACCTCCAAAACGTCATATGGCCTTACCCTGGGGCCAGCTGTATCTTACAGATCTCTGGGTTTATTCTTACTTCATAGTTCTGATGACCATCATATCTCCACCTTCCCCTCAAGGTTCTTTTGCACAGTTGGATAAAGGGTGCTGATTTAGATAACTGGAGACTTTTATCTCAGTAAGTTTTGTACACAAAACAAGACACTACAAATTTTTCAGTAATTTTATCAGCCCATCTTTCCAATATCTCCTTCAAGAAATCATATGGTTTAGCCTCTGTGGCTTGAATACAAAATTGAAAGTGCAACAGTTGTGTCTTCAGCCAAAAATTTCTAGGGAAGGTTTTGAGGGTGCCTGAGGGAATGCTGAGGATATGGCCTTGAATATCCCATTGAAGTAGATACATAACTCCATATCAGTACCAGCTTCTTTTAAGTAACTGTTTGCCCACTACTCTCACAAGCATGTGATAAGAATTTAGCCACAGTCCAAAAATGCTCCAGAAATGTTGATATGATATTTAAATGCAGAAGAACAAAGGTAGTCCATTTGCTGCAAAAGCTGACAGAGTGCACCTGTCCATCCCACCAGGAAACCCAGGAACTGAGTTTGAACAATTTTAATTGAATGTTTCTCTAGTTCCTGTGCTACCAGGGAGTTATTTTAAATGAGAGGACACACACTATGAAAATAGACTCACTATGAAATAATATAACACCTGTTATTCACACAGGGGTGTTAAAGAGGATTGTTCACCTAGGGATAAGTAATTTGAGTTTTAAAAAAAATAAGTTCCCAAAGAAGACATTTCTCTAAGTGTGTGTGTTTTCTTCATTCTTGATGGTGGAAGAAATCCAGAGGAATAGTGGTTGTTATGTTATATACTTAGAAAAGAAGAAAAAAATGGAGGAGGAAGAGTGGGGAGGAGGAAGGAATATGGAAAGAATTTTGAGGGCACCCAAAGAGAATAAAAACTAGTGACCTGTGTCTTACAACTAATGATCAAAGCCTAAGGCAAGAATTCTTTCTCAAATAATGTATTAAGAAGTTGCTCAAGAGAAGGGAATTTAATAATACCAATAAAAATAAAGAAAAGGCCAAGCAAGAACATGGTCTAATCAGGGAGTGATCTTCAATTAGATCCCACAAAGAAAGTCTGGAACATTCTTGAATTTAAAATATTATAATCATATCTTGAGTGAGCCACCAAGCAGGGCATATCCAACTGGTCCTATTTAGCAAAGGATAAGCCTTGGTAGAAGGTGGAACCTGTTAACAGTTATCACCCAACCCTCACATCGCCTGAGACATGGGCACCCTAGCTAGTGATGGGGAACTAAGAAAAGCACCAACTTCACTCACTATAGTTTACTCCTTTTCCATGTAATTATTCCACTGAATTCAATCCATTTAGGCATAGCTTCTCCAGGACTCAGGTTAGTCACAATTCCCGTGGAAACTTTTAAGAGGATAGTAGGTTGGATTATGATGCTTTAATTGGTTTTGAGATCACAGCTGTTATTCATCCTCTCCCTCTTCCATGACACATCCTAGATTTGCTTCTGCTTTAGCTAGTACTTCTGGTTAGTCTATGTGATTTGTTTATTGGGTAAATCCAGACCATCACTTATTATGAGGCCTTGGTTACCATTACCACATTCTTATGAAGCTGTGGCAACTGAATCTGCCTACTTCTAGATTCTAATAGACATACAGTATCAATAGACAGCCAAGCACCCCAAGCATTCTTACTTCTTGCCCTTATTTAGCACCAAGAATATCTGATGACTGAATTTTCTCTCATGGTAGCATTGTAACTCTTTTTGCTGCTTTTCTGCTGACATGAGAAGTCTACAGTGACAAAGAAGCAGAAAAATCATGAAGTTCAATGACAGTCTTACTATGTCCCCTGATATGAGCATACTTGCTTAGGGAAATGAGGCTCCTAAAAAGACAGTCTGAAAGTATGAGGAATAAAGTACAAATTCCTTCAATAGATTATAGAGGCCTATGATGTATGGGGCTATACTAACTTTTACCCCTTGCATAGATGACAGTCTCCAAAGTGTACCCTTATAATCTCTACCTACTATTTATGTGTTTGTGCAATCTCCCTTCCTTGTATATGAATGGGACCTAACTTCTAACCCATGAATAAGACACTATAATAGGATGTGTTTGATTTCCCAGGACTGTTGTAATAAATTAACAAAAAGTAGCTGCCTTAAAACAGTAAAAAAGAGAATACTTGTTTGCTTTTTCTACCTTCTGGTGGTTGCTCCTCATCCTTGGTATTCCTTGGTTTGCAGCTTTCTCATCTTAATGAATTATATTTGCAAAAATCATTTCCAAATCAGGTTAAATTCTGAGGTTATAGGTAGATATGAATTTTAGGGGGACACTATTCAACCAGTACAGATGTCATTTCCATGATTATACTGGAGATGTTTTCTCTGATGGCTTGAGGTAGTGAGAAGCAATTTTGGGAAAGCCCAAAGAGCAAGAAATCAAGAGCATCTAGGAAATCTGGGAGACAGTTATGAGCTAAAGACAGCCTCCAGTTGATCACCAACAAGAATTTGGGGACCTGAGTGCTAAAGCTACAAGGAAATGAATTTTGATAACAATCTGAATGAATTCTGTGGTTTTAATTGTGTCCTCTAAAAAGATATGTTGAAGTACTAACCCCCAGTACTGCAAAGTGTGATGTTATTGGAAATATGTCATTGCAAATGTAATAAATTAAGATCAGTCCACATGGGAGTATGTTGAGCCCTTAATCTAATATGACTGATGTATTTATAAGAAAGACACAGAGGGAGAAGATAGCCATATAAAAAGAGACAAAAATTGAGTCATGTGTCTATAAGACATGGAATGACAAAGAGCAAGAGAGTCAAAGAAGGATTTTTTTCTACAAGTTCTAGAAGGAGCACAGCTCTGCTGACATCTTTATTTCAGACTAATAGCCTGAAATAATACATTTTCATTTTTTTAAACTTCCTAACTTATGGTGTTTTGTTATAGCAGCCTAAGAGCTGAATACTACAGACTATGAAACAGATTTTCCCTGGTCAAGTCTTCAGCACATGACTTAGCATAGGATTCAGCTAAGCTGTGCCCAGAAACTGTATGTTGCTTGAAGCTTCTTAGTTTATGATTAACTTGTCATGAAGCAATTCTGGACCTGTCATCACTAGGTGGAGACATAGCATTGGGGAGATATAATTGCCATTTATTAAAATGTGTGCAGGTCATCCTGAAGTCAATGTTTGATTACCAGAGGAAGTTATCGCTAACCTGGTGACTCCACTGTGACTTCAAGAGCATGACAACTTCTAGTTAGTATGGTTTATGATGGAAGCAGTAGATTCCACAGGACATCTTTGTTTTAGGGTGGTCCCTTGATCCACACCAGTATTTTCTACTGAATATCTTCTTTTTAGATAAAATATCAGGAACCCTTCAGTAATGCTGCTGGCTGAGGTATTGAGCAGGGAAGGCAAATTCATAGGCAGAATATGTGTTAAACTTGGTCAGTAAGAATTTTTGCCTTTCTAGAGTACAAGGAGTCTGATGTAATCATTTTGGTAAAGATAGATTGGTTGGGCTCTTTGGGGGTATGATACAGTTTGGGAGAATCAGAGTTAGTATGTGTTTCTGGTACATCAGGTACTCAACAGTGGTAGGTGATACAAGTATCAACCTTAATAAGACCAAGATTATGGCATCCATCCTTTCCTTCAGGTCTATTTTGTTCACAAACCCTTAGAAGTGCTGGGTTGTCCCAAGGTAGAGAGTGGCTGATCTTAGCTGTCTGAACAATCCTCTCTTTCACAGAGGCCACTAATGGATCTGTTCAGGAGTTTTTCTTTTTAGTTTCTAGCCTAGTTTCCTAGGGATTTCCCCTGAGTCTTTATAGCTTAATTATCAACCAATGACTTGTGCCCAAAGGCTTCCACCTACTTCCAATTCAGTTCTGTCAATTGTTGAAAAAATCCACACTAGAAATCAGTTACAAGTCCTGTTGAAAAACATAGGCAGTTAATGTGTTGTTTCTTTAATCTGCTGGATTAATTCAAAGAAACCCATTTTCTTTTCTAAAAGATCAGAAAATGTGTAAAATATAGGAAATTCTGAATTAGAAGTTTTCTTCTGAGAAAAATTAAACTGTCTGCATTTTGTGGATGGGAAACTAATTTAGACCTCACGCAAAGACAAATATTTCCCTAACATGATTAATAAATGTATATTTATTACTTGTTTATCAATTTATTATATCAAAATGTGTTTTTTTCCCGGTACTGGGGATCAAACTTAGGACCTTGCACTTGACAGGCAGGCACGGTGGCACTGAGCTAATTCCCCAGCCTTAAAATGTATATTTTAGAGTTGCTTTATCCATCTTAATTTGGCAGCAACTTTTTCAGCAACTCACTATTATTGGGCATTTTAAATCATTTATTAAAACAACTCTTTCCCTATATACTCAATCATTTGTTTATGAAATATTTGATTAAGTTACATAATTACAGTGACAATTACAATGACATAACAGGTCTTGGAAAAGTACAACTGTGATTGGCATATGATTCAACTGATGAAAGTAATAGAGGATAGTTTAGCAGAGATCAGCCTTCTAGCCAAATGCATTAAAACTTTGCATATTTTACATTCTCTATTAATTTGTAAAGTCACGTGGAGTCAAGAGAGCATCTGTAGTACTGCTGTTTTACCATTTTGAAAATGAGAGGAATGTCCCACCCCAAATTTTTTCTGGCTAAGCAGACTTTCATACCTTTCATCCCATGTACACATCAAGGGGCATTTTGGGGATCTTTTCAAATTTATTCTGTTCTAGTAAAATAGTTTTAAAACATTATTTGTTTAATTATTTATCTAGTGTTAAAGCTTTCTTTTTTTTTTAAAGATTCTAGTTTCAACAATGATTCTCCATTTTATTTTATTTTTTGGTACAAGGGATTGAACTCGGGACCTTGCACTTGCAAGGCAGGCTGCAGAACCACTGAGCTAAATCCCCAGCCCAAGTGTTAAAGCTTTTTTATTCAAAATCATATAAGCAGTCATAATGTATTAAAAAGAAAATTCTGATTTTACAAAGGTCCTCAAGTCTCATGTATTTTGATGCCCATTTATCAAAGAAAGTGACCACTATGGTAGATTTGCAAGGAATTCAATTTTAATTACTACTGTTGAATTACTACTGTAAAGAATAGCTTTCTTTCTTAATTCTTCAAGTTCTATTATATTATTGTCTATGCTTTTTATAGATTCAGCTCTATTTTACCTATTTTTTTTTTTTAAGATAAAATGTGGTGTTGGGGAGTGACATGGTGTAGCTCTTGTCTTTGAGTGATTTCCAACTACTTTAACTTTAACCTGAACACAAAAATAAGCAGCAAAAAATGACCAATCTTTTACTATGTGGACTATATAATGGCATCTGCAGTATTTCTCTAAATTAAATGTTCCTAATTTAACCTCTGGCTTTGAAAGCACTATCTAAATGTTGTAAAATACAGTAATTTTAAGGGTTGAGATCTGTGGACTATTCATTTCAATGTCTTTTAGGTCTAATACTAATAGAATTTTATAGCTTTACACTGTAGCAGAATTGGATTATTGCACCACATAATGAAAATAATAAGGAAAGGATAGCTGTGAGTTGCTATTAATGATTTGTTGAAAGAGACAACATTTGAGAAGGGCTTCTGGCTTTTGAATCACAGTCTACAGCTATAAAAGGTCCTTACAAATCACTGATTGCCCAGAGATAGTAAGTAATCTGATCATATGAGTAGTAAATGCCACAAACTGTAAATTGCCTTTGATTTTATTTTATTCTTTTTCCTCCAATAAAATGGCTTTCAACCTTTTAAAATTTTTTACTTAAATTTACTTTTTAGTTAGTACAAAAAAAGCACAGGAAATAATTCATATTAATAGGGTATCATGTAATGTTTTAATATACAAATTCACTGTGCAATATTTAAATCAATTTAAATATATCTATATCCTTGAACATTTAGCATTTATTTATGATGAAAACATTAAAATAATTTCTTCTAGCTTTTTGAAGAATATACTACATTAATGTTGTCTATGGCTACCCTAATTTATAATAGCACACTAGATCTTCTTACTTATGTCTAATACCCAATCCCTATTCCCTATTCATCAATTTTCCCTATTCACTCCCACTCCAACTTTCCTCAGCATTTGATAACTGCCATTTTACTCTCAACTTCTAGGTTTCAAATCTGAGAGTCCACATATGAGCAAGATCATGTGGTACTTGTATTTTTGTGCTTGGATTACTTCACTTAATATAATGATCTCCATTTCCATCTAACCTGTTGAAATGGCAGGATTTCATTCTTTTTTATGGCTGAATAGCATTCCACTATTGTATGTATAATTCTCTTTGTCTATGCTTTAGTTAATGGGCATATAGATTCGTTTTCATTTCTTGGCTATTGTGAATAGTGCTGCAATAAACATAAGAAAACAGGTATGCCTTTGACATACTGATTTTACTTTATATCATTTGGCTATAGACCGAAAAGGGGGATTGCTAGATCATGTGTTAGCTATATATATTTTAAATTTTGTTAGGACTCTCTGTGCTGTATTCTGTAATGAATATACCAGTGATGGGAAACCTTTTAGAGCTTTCAATGATACAACAGCCCACTGTGACACATGTGCCATAGGTTTAGCACCACTAGAATATACTGATTGATGTTCCACCAACAATGTGAAAGCTTCTCTTTACTTCACAGCCTCACCAGCACTTGTTATCATTTATCTTTGATAGCCATTCTTACAGGAGTGAGGTGATACATCATTCTGGTTTTCACTTGCATTTATCTTATATAGTGATGTTGGGCATTTTTTCATATATTTGTTGGTCATTTGTATGTCTTATTTTTAAAAAATGTCTATTTAGATCTAGTCCCCATTTTTTTCAATGAGATTGCTTTTAGTTGTTTGAATTCCTTATATATCCTTGGTATTCACCTCTTGTCAGGTGTAAAGTTTGCAAATATATTCTGTAAAAAATGTCATTGGTAATTTAATAGAAATGGTATTGATTCTTTAGATCACTTTGGGTAGTCTGGTCATTTTAACTACATGGATATTTAAAATCATGAACACCAGATGTTTTTCTGTGTGTGTCCTTCAGTTTATTTCATCAATTTCTATAATTTTCATTGTAAAATCTTTCACTTCTTTGTCTATATTTTTTCCTATGTTCTTTGTTTATTTATCTTTTTTTTTTTGTACCGAGCAGGGATGGACCTGGTACTTGAGAGGCCCAGGACAGCACCACTAAGCCAAATCTCCGGCCCCTATTTGTTTGTCTTTCATGGCTAGTATAAATGAGAGTGGTTCCTTGATTTCTATTTCAGATAATTTACTATTGGCTTATAGCAATGCTGCTAATTTCTATGTTGATTTTGTGTACTCTAAATTTGTTGCATATTTTTTAGTTTTGATCATGTTTTGATGAAATCTTTTGGATTATAAGATTATGTCATCTGTAAACACTGACAGTTTGACTTCCCCTTTTTCAGTTTGTATGTATTGCTAAATTGCTCCAGCTAGTACTTCCAGTACTGTTAGGTCAAACTGGAGAAAGTGAGCTTTCATGTCTCATCTTTTTCTAGCTCTTAGAGGGAAAGGTTTTCCCCATCCCGTTCAATGTTGGCTGTTGACTTATCACATCTAGTCTTTATTCTGTTGAGGTATGTTTCTTCTATACCTAATTCGTTTAGTGATTTTATCATGAAGTGAGGTTGAATTTTATCAATTGCCTTTTCTGTGTCTATTGAGATGATCACATGGGCTTTGTTCTTCATTCTGTTATCGTGGTGTATCATATTTCTTGATCTATGTAGTGAGCCATCCATGCATACCTGGGATGAATCCCACCTCATCACAAAGAATATTGTTTGAATTTGTTCATGGAATCTGTTTGCTAGTATTTTCCTGACGATTTTTGCATCTATGTTCATCAAGGATATTGGTCTATAGTTTTTGTTGTTGTTTGTGTATCCTATTCTGATTTTGGCATTGAGGGGAGATCTGGGCCTTACAAAATATTTTTGAAAGAATTCATTTTATTTTATTTTTCTTTGTTTTTTTGAGTAACTGAAAGAGAATCAATATTGTTATTTAAATGTTTGGCAGTGAAATCATCTGTTCCTGGGCTTTTATTTGATGGAAAATTTTGTTTTTTTACTATTTCAATCTTTTTACTTATTCATCTGTTCAGATTTTTTAATTCATCATGATTCAATTTTGACAAGATGTGTCCAGGAATTTGTGCAATTCCTCTAGGTTATCAAATCTGTGTGCATATAATTCATAATAAACTATAATTTTTTTATTACTTTCATCTCCAACTTTGAGTATTTTCTGTTTTTATTAGTTGTTATAATAAAAAGTATATTTTGTTTCTCTTTTCAAAAACCCAACTCTTTTTTTTCATTGATCTTTTGCAGGTTGTTTTATTTTGTTTTATGGAGGGGGTTGTTCTTTTTTTTAGTCTCAATTTCTTCTCTGATTTTTTTTCATTTCTACTAATTTAGAGTTTAGATTTTTCTATTGTTCTAGTCCTTGGTGTGTAGCTGTTAGGTTGTTTTGGTCATTCATTTTTTTGAGGTGCTCCTTGTTATGGAAATAAATTATTTCTCCATCAATTATGAAGGAAAGTTTCACAGGATATACAAGTTGGGTTGGAAATTTTTATGTATTACAGCCTGAAACACTTCACTTTAAGCCCACCTGGCTTTTAAGGTTTGTGATGAGAAGTCTCTTGTAAATCTATTGGATTTACCTTTATATGTTATTCATTACTTTTCTCTAACAGCTTTTAGAATTTTAGACTTCTGGTACTTTATGTGGCATGGAGAGGTTTCCTTTTGGTTGTGACTGTATGCCTCACTTATTTGTATATATATTTCTTTTCCTATGTTTGGGAAATTTTCTGCCATTGTTTCTTTGGACATTTTTTCACTTCTATTTCTCTTAGATTGGTCTTCTTTGCATCAACTAGGAGCTGTTGAATCTACATTTTGTGTTCTTATGTTGCTTTTAATATATCTTTGAGTAGTTAGTCTTTGAAGTCATCATTGTCTTGTAGTTCTGAAATTCTATCCTGACATTGATTGCTTCTGGTGCCCATACTTTCAATATAATTTTTAATCTCTGGGATTTCTGATTTAAATATTTTCATGAACACTAATTCTTTGCTAAACCAATCATTCATTTTGTATCATTTTGTTGAGCTCATCTAGCTTTTTATTAGTGTTCTCTGAAAGCTTTTTTTTTTTTTTTTTTTCGTACCAGGGATCAAACTTGGGACCTTGTGCTTACCAGGCAGACAGTAGCACCACTGAGCTAAATCTCAAGATCATTTGATTATTAATTCCATTATCATGTGGCATCATCTAACTGGAAACCCAATTTACTTGAATTCCAGCTTGAGAAGACTTTTGTTTCCCAGTTTATTTTAATAAGCTCTATAGTGCTAAGACAACCAAGGACATTTAATTTTCTGCATTACAGAAACCTAATCATTGACAAAGGGGCCAAACACCTTCACTGGAAGACAGATAGCCTCTTTAATAAATGGTGCTGGAAAAACTGGCTTTCCACATGCCAAAGATTGAAACTAGACTCATATCTTTCACTGTGCACTATACTAAAATCAAAATGGATCAAAGATCTAAATATTACAATAAACACAATTTGCTGGATGATATGATAGGTAGAACTCTTGAGGACACTGGTTTCAGCAAAGACTTTATGAACAAAACCCTGATTACACATGAACTATCACAAAGAATCAACAACTGAGACTTCATCTTATTAAAAAGCTTTTGCACAGCAAGAGAAACCACCAACAGAATGAAGAGACAACCCACAGTGTGGGAAAAAAATTTTGCCAGCTACTCCTCAGACAAAAGACTACTATCTAGAATATATAAAGAACTGAAAAAATCAGACACCCAAAATTTAAAGGCCCAATCAAAAAATGGGCATCTGAAATGAATAGACTTTTCTCAGATGAAGAAGTACAATGGCAAATAAGTATATGAAAAAAATGTTCAACATCACTGGTAATTCACAAGATACTAAGATTCTATCTTCCTCTGGAAAGAATGGCTGTTATCAAGAAATCAACCCACTACAAATGCTGGAGGGGCAGAGGAAAAAGGAACCCTTCTCCACTGTTGGCAGGAGTATAAGACTGGTGCCACCACTGTGGAAATTAGTGTGGAGATTCCTCAAAAAACTGAAACTAGATGGTCCATTTGACCCAGCTATTCCACTTCTTGGTATCTTCCCCCCAAAATTAAAAGCATCATAACACTGTGATACACACATACCAATGTTTATAGTAGCACAATTTATAATAGCTAAATCTTGGAAACAGCCCAAATGCCCATCAACCAACAAAAGGATAAAGATGTGTTTTTTAATATAATGTAATATTACTCTGCTATAAAAAAGGATGAGCTTGATACATTTATAACTAAATGAGGGCTGGGGATTTAGCTCAGTGGTGCTGTTGGCTGCCTTGCAAGAGCAAGATCCTGAGTTTAATGCCCAGTATCAAAAAAAAAAATTTCATGAACATTTATAACTAAATGGATGCACCTTAACACCATACTCTTAAGTGAAATTAATCAGACACACATGTTTAAATACCACATTGTTTCTCTGGTATGAGAATCCAAAAGTGGAAATAAGGACTAAAATGTGTAATAGATATTGGGAAATGGGAAGGGGAATAAAGTAGGGGGAGGGTCAAGAAAGAAGAATTAATATAGAAGGAAAAATGGAACAAAGCTTTTGTATATAAGGGGTTGGGGGAGGAGGAGAATGGGAAAAAAAGAAGAGGCAGGATATGTCATGTATAGGTGCAAATTTCCTATGATGAGTGTTATCATCATGTATATCTAAAATGTACCAATAAATGTTTTGCTAAAAAATTACTAAATCTTGGAAACACCAAAAGAAATCAAAGGTGTAGTCTTTGTACTCAAAGCTCAGATGTCTAGAGGGTTCAAATAAGCACTATTATAAGAGATCAGCATTCTAGAAATAAGACAACTGTTAGTTATTTGTATTGTGACCAACCTTATCACTTACCTAGATATATTATCTCTCATATAAGAGAGGAAATTATAAAGATCAGAACAGAAATCAATGCAATGGAGACTAAGGGAACAGTACAAAAATTTAATGAATCAAACAGTTGGCTTTTTGAAAGAATAAATAAAATCGATAAACCCTTAGCCAAACTTATCAAAAAAAGGAAAGAAAAGGCTCAAATCCATGCAATCAAGAATGAAAAAGGTGAAGTCACAAGAGATCCAGGAGAAATCCAAAGCATCATCAATACCTACTTTGAGAACCTGTACTCTAATAAAATGGGAAACACAGAAGAAATGGACAGATTTCTAGATACATGCAAATTACCAAAGTTAAATGAAGAAGATATAGAAATTCTAAACATGCCAATTACAATGAGTTAAATTGAAAATGTAATAAAAACCAAGAGAGTATGTAAAGGTGCATATCTCCAATGATGAATGTCATTATATTGTACATCTAAAAGCTACCAATAAAAGGATATACAAAAAAAAAGAAAACGTAATTAAAAATTTAGAAACAAAGAAAAGCCCGGGTCCTGATGGCTTCACTGCTAAATTCTACAAGACATTTAAAGACGAACTATTGCCATTAGTCTTTAAACTCATCAAGGAAATTGAAAGGGAACCAAGGCTTCCAAATTCATTCCTGGAAGCAAGTATTACTTTGAGTCCAAAACCAGGGAAAGATACAACCCAAAAAGAGAACTGCAGACCAATCTCCCTAATGAATATTGATGTAAAAATCCTCAACAAGATACTGGCAAACAGAATACAAAGGGTCATCAAGAAGACCATAGAACCTAAACAAGTTGGATTTACCCCAGGTAGGCAAGGATGGTTCAACATTTGTAAATCAATAAATGTAATACACTATATTAACAGAGTCAAGGACAAAAACCATATGATCATCTCAATAGATGCAGAAAAGG
>NW_004624867.1:1014509-1051526 GCF_000247695.1 Heterocephalus glaber
GAGAAACTAGAGACATTTTTAGCTAAATGGATGCACATTGAGCTGATACTCTTAAGTGAAATAAATAGAACACGTGTAAATACTGAAGTTTCTCTAGTGTGAGAAACTGAAAGTGTAAATAAGGACTAGAAGGTATAATAAATAATGCGAAATAGGAAGAAAAGGTGTAAAGGGAAAATGGGAGGGGTAGGGGAAAAGAAAGAAGGGAATGGAATTAATATGAGAAAAAGAAAAAATGGAAACAAAGTCTTTGTAGATAGGGAGGGGTGGAGGGGTAAAAGGAAGGCTAGGGGAATCGGGAAAAAGTAAGAACCAAGATGGATTATGTAAAGGTGTAAATTTCCAATGATGAATGTCATTATATTGTATACCTTAAATGTACCAATAAAATTAATTCAAAAAAAAGAATGCTGTTCTCAGTCCTGACACATTTGGTGAAATAACTGTGTTTAATAATTGCTTCTGTTCTTATTGTTCAGGGGTTTTTTTCTTCTGAAAAATACCAGGGTGCTTTGTTTCAATGTGGTGAAGTAGTTTTGAAAATAGCATGACTTCATTAGATAGTTGGTCATCACATATTATACAAAGCAGGCTTGCAGAATATGAATCACTTTTTGCATTGAACCCATTATTTAAGTAGAACTCTTGGTATTTTATTTTCTAAATGTGGCTTTCTTTTTGTTGTTAGAGTTCCTCATTATTGGGTCTTTTCCCCTTTTCAGAGAAGCTCTCCAGTGACATTTATTTCTTGCTCATTTTGGCTAGTTTAGCTTGTGGGCTTCCCAAAAACATGACTGAAATAGTGTACAGTGCAGAAAAGTAGTAGAGACAGAAGTGGTAAATAAAATAATGGGCAAGCCATGTGTGTGTTAAACTAAGTGTCAGATTTTGACTTAAAACCTGATACCAGATACAGCTTAATTATAACTTACCACTCTATAAAAGGCATTAGATATGATTCTGCAAATTTCTTATAGTCTCTGTGCAGTCAATCATCTCTGCTGATATTAGTCTGTATTTGCAGGTACTCCCCAGCACTAGCATCACTGCTTAGCTCCACCTCAGATCTTCAGGCATTGGATTCTCCTAAGGAGCCTGCACCCTAGATCCCTCACATGAACACTTCATAGCATTGTTCACACCTCCATGAGAATCTAATGCTGCCACTAATCTGACAGGAAGCAGAGCTCATGTGGTAATGTGATTGGTGTGGAGCAGTTCTAAACACAGACAAAGCTTTGCTCACTTGCCAGGCCACTGATCACCTCCTGCTGTGTGGCTCTATTCTTCACAGGCTATGGACCAGTATCTCTTTCTCTGTCTCTCTGAGTCTCCTCTTTCTCTCTCTCATACACACATACACAAAGACACACATACACAGTTTTTATCCAATTAACAATGCACTTGCAGAGTCATATTTATTCGCTAAGAATTATGGTACAAAAAATATACTTGATTATGAAGCTGAGCAAAATTGAATGTTTGTGTTACAACTCCATCCACTGAAAGTTAGTGATATAACATGTATTTGAAATGAATGTGAACAGAGAATTTGAGATAAATTTTTTTTCACTCTTCACATTTTGGTAATTTTTTCCAGTTTTTTTTTAGTACATGTTTGTACTACATAATGATTATGTTCTTTGTGGGGGTTTGGTACATATACATAACACATCTTAACATCCCTTTTCCCTTCCCTCCTTCCCTCCATCTCTTGATCTCCTTCCATTTGAAGTAAGAGAATCTAGGCACAGTCCTGGTTAGTCTTACTAGCTTTATAGGTCAAAATCAGTGCATGTTTTCATTTCTCCCCACAATGTTCTTACTACAAGATCAAACTCAATTATAAAGCTTACTTCACAATTATTTTACTTTCTTCCTTATATTATTTTAACACTCCAGCTCCTATAAAAGTTAATGACAATAATGAAAAGAAGAAAAAATAATGTGTAGAAGAAACAGAAAGTACAAAGTAATGAAAATTTGCATGTGTTTACAATAACTGTTTAGACTTTTTCTTTCATCGTTATGAATAGTATGCACACCTTTCAATTAAAATTTTAGTGAATATCACTACTATATTAGTAGCTACTAAAAATACACTCATTATTCAAATTATAATTAATAATAGGCTAAAGTTGGGGAAAGGGAGCAGCAAATTTACCTGTAGTTCTTAATATTTTCATGTGGAATTATGAAGAATGAATAATATATGTTTTTTATCATTCTTTGAAAAGATAATTAGAACAAGTAAACTACTGACAGGACCATCCAGGGAGTAGAGACAAAAGATATAAATAAGCAAAATTAGGAATAAATAAAGGGAAATGTATTAGTCAGTTTTCCCACTGCTGAAACACAACACCTGGTAGCCACAATTTAAATGGGGAGAGATTTAATTTTGCTCATGGTTTCAAGAGATTCATCTCTTGGTCAGCTGGCTCCCTGGCTGGAATATCATGGTGGAGCAAAGCAGAGAGGTAGCCAGGTAGCAGGGGAGTGGCACTAGAGAGGAAGGAGTGAGAGACCAGATACAGTACTCAAGGTCATACCTCCATGACCTATTCAGACAAGCCCAGAAGTTCACTGCACCAATCTCTTGGGTGGCTCTCAAGCCAATCACATTGATACAATCAAGCGTACCTGTCACAGGAAATGATTTGACTTTTCTCTGTGCTTTTGCTTTAGTTGTGTTTAGCATTACAGACCTGGCCTAGAAGAATGGCACATCACAAGAAAATTTTGGAAAGAGCATTCAGAAAAAGCAAAGCATCAGGCTGGGGATTTAGCTCAGTGACACCATGCCTACCTCACAAGTGCAAGGTCCTGAGTTTGATCCCTGGTATGGAAGGAAAAAAAAAGAAAAAGAAAAAACAAAGCATCTATCAGCTAGGTTTCTAAATAATTACATGAAGCACTATGGCTCCCCCATTACATGTTCAGTGACTCACAATTAATCTGACACTGAATGACATGAACAAGAAATGTTTTAACTTTTTGAAATGCTGTTTCTGGTTGTTAATTTTTCTGCATTGATTGCTGAGGCCTTGTTCTTTTAATGTTTTTGAATGAATTTTATTAAGTAAAGTAAAATTGAGGTAAACTAAAATACTTGGATTTTATTTTTCAAGTCTAATGAACTTTTAAAAATGTACATATTTGTGTAACAAACACTATAGCAAGATAAAATTAAACTAACCATAATTTACTGATTATCAATGCTAAATGTTATTAATGTATTTTTAAAATCTGTTTGCTCTTTGCAAACAAACTTCTTTGCTATTTTAAAGGTTAAACAAAATTGATAAACCCTTCGCTAATCTTATCAAAAAGGAAAGAAAATATTCAAATCCAGGCAATTAAGTATGAAAAGGGTGAAATCACAACAGATCTTGAAATCCAGAAGATCATCAATACCTACTTTGAAAACCTGTATTCAAGTAAGATGGAAAATGTGGAAGAAAGAGAGATTCCTAGATACATATAAATTACCAAAGCTGAATCAAGAAGATACAAAAATTCTAAATAACCCAATATCAATCAATGAAATTAAAGGTATAATTAAAAAACTACCAACAAAGAAAATCCCAGTTCCTGATAGATTCACTGCTGACTTCTACAAGAAATTTAGAGATCTAATGCCACTATTCCTCAAACACTTTAATGAAATTGAAAGGGAAGCAATACTCCCAAACTCATTTCTTGAGGCAAGCATTATCCCAATACCAAACCAGAGGGGAAGCCAACCAAAAAAAGGGAGCTACAGTCCTAATGAACTTATAATCACAGGCCCAATGAACATAGATGCAAAAATCCTCAGTAAGATATTGGCAAACAGAGTGCAACAAATCATCAAGAAGATTATACACCATGACCAAGTAGGATTCATCTCAAGGATGTAGGGATGGTTCAACATACGCAAATCAATAAATGTAATAAACTACATCAACAGAACCAAGGACACAAACCATAATCATCACAAGATACACAGAAAATGCATTTTACAAAATCCAACACTGATTCATGATTAAAATCCCTATAGAAAATTGGAATAGATGGTCTCTATCTCAACCTGATGAAAGCCACCTATGACAAACCAACAGCCAACATCATGCTAAATGGTTAAAACTGAGAACTTTCACTCTAAAGACAAGGACGTCCACTATCACTTCTCCTATTCTATATAGTTCTGGAAACATTAGCCAGAACAATTAGAAATAAAAGGAATAAGGATAGTAAAGAAATAAAAGGAATAAGGATAGGAAAGGAAGAAGTTAAATTATCATTATTTGTGGATGACATGATTCTCTACATAGAAGACCCCAAAAACTCCACCAAAAGATTTCTCTATTTAATGACCAAAGTCAGCAACATACCTGGATATGAAGTCATCACTCAAAAATCAATATCATTCTTGTACACAAACATACTCACTGAGAGAGACATTAAGGAAATCACATCTTTCACAATAGCATCATAAAAAATGAAACACTTAGAAATCAATCTAATGAAGGAAGTAAAAGACATTTATATTGAAAACTACAGTACTCTGAAAAAAAAGATCAATAGGATATCAGGAAATGGAAAGATATACCTGTTCTTGGGTAGGAAGAATGAATATAATGAAAATGGCCACACTTTCAAAATCACTATACTGATTTAATGCCATCCCAATCAAATTTCCAATAACTCACAGAATTAGAGAAAACAATCCTAAAATTCATTTGGAACCAGAAGAGACCTAGAATAGCAAAAGTAATTCTGGGCAACAAAAGGAAGGCAGGGGGCATCACAATCCTTGACTTGAAATTATACTATAAAGCTACCGTGATTACAAACAGCCTGGTACTGGCAAAAAACCCAAAACCCAAACCAAAACAAAACAGACCAGAGGATCAGTGGAACAGTTTAGAAGCTACAGAAACACATGGTTCAGGTTTTAGGTGCATGCAAAATGCAAGAGTTGTGGAGTCAGGAAGGCTTCCACCCAGATTTCAGAAGAAGGTCTGGGATGCCAGCCAGTGTGGCCCTGAGAGGGCAGTGTGCGAAGCTGTGAGTGTGAAGCTGAAGTTGCAGTTGAGACCTCAGAAGTTTGGAGAAACCAGAAACATCTGTCATCTTAGGAAAACTGCAAATAGGGAACAGAGCCATCCCAAGAAAGAAACCATGGGAGCTACAACTACCAGAAGTGCCATAAGGGCAGAGTCATCCAAGCTCTTTGGAGTTCAAAATTTCCCACAGATTGCTGGGGATGCTGGAAGTGGAACTGTGGGATTTAATGTCTGCGCTACTGGATTTTGGTCTTGCTTTGTTCACATTCCTTGCTATCCCCGTTTGTAACCTTTGGAATGGAAATGTCTATCTTGTGCCATTGAATGTTGGAAGTGTTTAACTTTCTTTTTTATTTATACAGGGGCTTTCAGCTATGAGTTTACCTTAAATCTCAAAAGAAACTTTGGACTTGGAATTTTCAGCAATGCTGAAACTGTTAGAACTTTGGCAACACTTAGAGATGGACTAAACGCTTTTGCATAAAGGAATGTACATAAGCCTTTGGAAGGCCAAGGGCAGAATGTTGTGGTTTGGGTCTAGATGTCCCCCCAAAGCCTCATGTGGTAATACATGGCTCTTTCAGAGGTGGCTGAATCTAGAGTGTTTGATGCTGGGATTAAGGTACATTGATTGGTTTGGTACCACACTAATCCAGGTAGTCTGGATAAGATAAAAGGGGCAGAAAGATGCTTTTAAGTTTCCTTTGTTGCTTTGTCACCTTTGGTTTGCCATGAACTGTTGCCCCTCTGCCATGTGCCAGCCTGCCTTGGAGTCAACTGATTGTGGGCTGAAGCTTCTACAAACATGAGTGAGCTAAGTAAACCTTTCCCCTTTTAACTTTGGGTGTGGGGTATTTTGTCTCAGCAATGAGAGAAAATTAACTATCACAGCATGTGTAATGGACCTATGGGAGTTTTAACAATACATGAGGATATATTTAATTACATGTGAATGACAATTAGAGGAAATCCACTCCAAAGAGGCAGTACAAAAACACAGAGATGGAATAACTTGGCCAGTAAGTGCCAGAGGGTTATGCCAGCTTATTCATGGACTCATGGATGCAGTAAACAAAGTGGCAGAGGTAGAGGCAATGCCAAGAGCATGGGATTCATCCCCTTATTCCTCTCACTCAAGCTGATCTAGCTATGTCTACTGCTGATTGGCCTGTCAGCAAAGAAGAAAACTGATCTTTAATATGACAAAATTCATCAAAAGGACCCACCAGACATATGGTGCAAGGTTAAGTCATATCCTACAATTCTAGAAAGGGGATTGATTTATATTAACTGGAATCCACATATTCCTGAAACAAAATTTCCTTTTTCAACCCTATACTTCATCCAGCACTGTGTAAGGGCTCACAAAATTTCTAATGTGTCAAGATGAGACCTAGTGTCACATTGCCTCAGACCAAGGGTTCACTTTTTAATCATCATGGTAATGTATTACAAACATGAGATTATAGATACCACATACTGGCTCTATGATACCACTTACCACCCCTCTCCAGACCCCACTTAGCCTCATGGAATGATAGGATGTCTTTCTGAAAGTACAGCCAGAATGCCAACTTGGAGATGACACTCAATGTTAATTGTGTACTATCCTTCAATGTAGTACATATACCTTGAACTGATGATCACTATATGATATAGTGTCTCAAACTGTGGAAAAGTTGTTCTCAGAATAAAGGATGAAGGTGGTAATGTCCTCATCATCATTATTAAAATTTTTGCTTTTTATTCTAGCATTTAGTCTCTGTAGGTCTTAATGTTCCTGATTCTCACAGGGGGAAGTTCTCCACTGAGAGATATAGTAAGAGTTACTTTAGTGTCCTCATACCGATTGAACAGTGGGTGAAAGAAAAGGTGAATCACTATCTGGTAGAGGCAGATATTGGCATTGGTCATCATGAGGCAGTGGGAAAGTACCAGGAAGAGATATATTTGACTTCAGATTTACTGGAATGTCTCTCTACTATTTCCATGCTGAACTGTAACTATGAATGGATAAGTACAGCAACCATGTCCTAATGAAGGTGTGGTCACCAGGAACCAGAACATTGGGCTTATGAGGATCTAATAAACTCACAAGACAAGGCACCTAGACTAGCACAAGGCTAGCCAAAAGGGAAGGTAATTCCAGAGAAGTGGACTTAAAATATGGAATCATGGCAAATATGTTATTTATAGCCAATTAATATTTTGCATGATATGTTGAATGACATTATGAGGTATGCTCCCTTGTTAACATGCAACATTTCTATCAATCTTTGCATGTGTGGCTGTGATGTGTTACTTTTCTGTAAACTAAAGGGGGAAAATGAGCTCTTTTAGCACTGCTGAAGAAGAAAACTAAGTAATTATATATATTATATATTTTATATAATATTTATATATAAATACATATATAAGAGAGAGATTAGAGAGAGAGAGACTACTTCATTTCCAGGGTTTATGGCCACTATTAACATGGGAGGAGGAGATAAGAGATGATAATTATCAATTATAACCGTGGAGCTAGCTACAGCACCCGGTGGTGTATAGATCAGCCCACTAACCTCCTTTTGTAGATTTCCCTAGAAATTTGACCCAGGAGGACCCTGGAGAAAAACAAGAAGGTCTAGATTGTCCAAGAGATGTCCTGGTGTACAAGCTGTAGGCATCTTACCCTTTCCCTGCAGATATGCCCACCCCAAAGATTCCTCCAATATTGGCTAATAATAATTTACAACTGTCTCTTTCTCTGGAGAATTGCTCCCAGCTAAAGCTAAATCACTTATGACTGTGTCCCTTTTCTGGTAGGGACACAACACCAACTCCTATTCAGGGGACAAACTTCAGTCAGTGATCCATTAACACAGGGAATAAAAAAACAGGCCCATTGCTTCAAGGGAGAATTAACTCTGAGGTATAATTTTTGCTTCAGATCTTCTCTGTGGAATGAAAGTAAAATTAGTTTCTATTGGGACCATATAATTGTTTAATGTTTAATCCTCATCCTTTCTGGCCTCCCTACCCTCCTTCTGAGGCACTCCCTATAAATCACTTGATTGTATGTGCTTCCCCTTCCAGGAGACCCAATCAAAGCAATTGGACAGTTTAGTGCATTTCCAGAATTTATATTAAAAATATTTGTTCTTAAGCCCTGTTATCATATTTCATACATGCTTTCTTGTTTTATAGCTTTTTGCTTGTATAGTTTTTATTACATAGATTGCTTGCTTTATTTTCATGTGTGTTTGATCTGATAATCAGGAAGGTTACTTTTTTTATTGTGGTGAAATAACCATCATAAATGTTTACACTTAGCCCTATATTATGTTAAATAGTATCTATAAGCAGTATCAAAATTTGACTATTTCCTCTCTCCTATTTTCTTTCAATTTTCTTCTCCTATAGTCATTTTTTAAATAGAGACCTACAATAAATTAAACCTATGCTCATAGCCAGTACTATGTGCATGTTTCATGATGGGTTTCAATTTTTTTCTCTAGTAGCTTCTTCATGAAGACCTCACAGAAACCAAATTTCTTGAGTATTTGCACATTAAATAACTCTTTTTTGTCTTTATATAAAATTATTGAGTTTGAATATTTTTACCTTGAAGAATCTGTGGGAATTGTTCCACTATTTTCTAGATGTACCTAAATGTTCTAAAGAAATGTGATATTAGCCTAATTTTATTTTCTATTATTAGTGACCTGATCTCATTCTCTCTCTATAAAAATCCTTGTAGTCAGGTATGGCGCCACATACCTGTTTATGTATTGTCTTATCCAATTCTTTGTTTGAGGCAAGGAAGACCTGAATTATTTCAATTGGTGAGCCATTTCTAAAGAAACTACCCAACAAGATTTTTGCATAGCCAGTCAGATAACATTTGAGCATAGGGAGCCACAAGCATAAAGCTCAGGTACTGGATACCAAGGTAAGGCCCACGTTGGGCACAATTTTTATTTATGTCCATGAGGATTTTTGTCTTCTTTTTCCCCTCACTTTCTCTCCTAAGCCAGACATCAGGTAACTTTTCTCAAGGTACCAGCGCTTCTTGCCCTAGCTGTGGGGATAGGGGAAGGGAGGGTAGTATTGTTTGTCTTTCTAGCCACTTGTGTTCTCTTCACAGAAATGCCTTTTCTCCATATGTTTATTGTTGTTTTGCTAAATTACCCTGGTCTCTGCTTACTCAAGTTTGTAAATGTCTTTTCCTCAGTTTGTGTTTTGGTGAGGGGTGCCACAAAGCTTCCATCTTGTATTTTTGTGTGACTATGCATAACTTTTGTGTGGGTGCACATCACCAGCTACCACCATCCTTTTTTAGCTATCTCCTTTTCTTCTTCTTTTTTAAAAAAAATAACTGGCCTTATAAGCTAAGCCTCTGATCTTAAACATCATATGCACTTGTAAGAACAAGAGAGTAAACTTTTTCTTTCTTCCTGGATAAAAAGAAAAAGTGTACTATCCCTTTAAGAACTCATGGAACCTTTGCCAGTGCAAAACTTTCAGGGGCTAAGCTACAACCAGAGGACCTGGCTGTGGCCTAGGGTAAATGCAGGTGGATGCAGGCTCACAGGCAGCACCAGGGCCTGCTCTTATCCTGGTGAGGTGTGGCCATCTTACCCCAGTGACTTGACAGGAGAAATGAGAATGCAAGAAAAAAACTTGCCCATTTTAAAATGCTCAAGGCTTTTGGCCAAAACCAAGTGCCTCACCATTCCAAGAGCCTGCCTGAGGCCATCACCCCTTGGCTTTTGTGCTTCCCTCTTTAAATGAAGATAAATTAAAGACTGATGCCTAAATACAACAATCTTTTTAACAATTAAAAATCTAACGAAAAGGGCCAGGGATTTAGCTCAGTGACATGGTTCCTGCCTCACAAGCACAAGGTCCTGAGTTTGATCCCTAGTACCACACACACACACAAAAAAACTCCAAAAAATCTAACTAAAGCAATTGTGAGTATATGAAAACAGGCATTTCAGTTCTTAGTAATTTTTTTTGGTACTGGGGATCGAACTCAGGACCTTGAGCTTGCGAGGCAGGCTCCTCAACCACTGAGCTAAATCCCTGGCCCTCTTAGTAATTTTTTTTTTTTGTACCAGGGATCAAACTCAGGACCTTGAGCTTGCAAGGGAGATGGCAGAACCACTAAGCTAAATCCCCAGCCCTCTTAGTAATTTTTTGATAGAAATAAATGTGAGAGATTTTCCCACAGGATTTCACTCTGGTTTAATAGAATTATCAAGAGATTTGAAATACCAGCTAAACCATCAATAGAATAAATATAAATTGGGCTATCAAGGGGTTCAACTAGCTGGTTAAAAGAACTTTGCTTGGGAAAGTCCTGCCATTACCTCATGGGGGTTTGGACTAGGTAAGGCCAACAGATGGCCCAGACCACTTGTTCCTAGGGAGTTAATGGGTCCCCAGTATTGAGACAAAAGCTCTCAGGGGGATTTCTTCTGTGCTTCTGTGTTCTTAATAAGAGTATTTCCTTAAAGCCATTATGGAGATATCTGTCCAATCTTGTGTAAAACATTCACAAGAGGCATCATGTGGACTTCGGGTCTCTTCTT
Source organism: Heterocephalus glaber (assembly GCF_000247695.1). The sequence goes on from NW_004624867.1 coordinate 1,025,140, forward strand.
TATGTGTGAGATGTCATTTTAAGGAGTGCACACCTAGCTGTCTCCTCTCCATAGGTCCCAAAACAAGCAGATGGGAAATCTATTGGATCTCATCACTACAGATTTCATTTACTTCATCACTAGGCAGGATCCTTGATGAATGGGTCAAGTTTGATCCTGACAATTTATATCAAGAATGGCTTATGTACTATTGCAATATGGTCTGGGTTCAATATGAACTGAGAAGTGACAAAGGATGGGTATGGGATGGTGCTTTAAACTATGAGACTATTCTCCAGTTACAGTGTTTCTGCTTGAAATATAAAAAGTGGAGTGAAATGCCTTCAAGCTTTTGTAACTATCAATGGGAATGCTGAAGAACTATGGTACTTAGTATGGACCCTGAGGAAGACAAAGATGTTCTGGATGACCCTGTTTTAATTTGATATGATCCAATTTGTTGATTCTTGGTATTATTTCTTGTGCCACTGGGGTTCTGCTCAGAAAGTCCTTGTTAGGCAAGTGTTCTAAAGCTGAGTTACATCCCCAACATTTTTTTTCCCATTGTTTATTGGTACATTTTAGGTATAAAATACAGTTACATTCATCATTGGGATCTTGTACCACTACATGCGTATCTTGGTTCTTATTTTTTTCCTCTTCCCCTGCCCTCCTTTCACCCCCTCCACCCTTCCCTATTTGCAGAGACTTTTTTCCATTTTTTTCCTTTCCTCATATTTTTTCTTTGCCCTTCTTTTGTTTCCCCTACCCCTCCCACTTGCCTTACTCCTTTAGACCTTTTCTTATTACACAATATCAATTATACATTTTAAAAATTACAATGTCAAAATTTAGAGGACATTACCACAGATTTTACAGAATTTAAAAGGATATACAAAGCATATTACAAAAATATTTTTTCAAATAAATTTGACAACTTCTAAGAATTACCTTGGAAGACAAATTAATGAAACTGACTCTGGAGGAAATATAAAATTTGAATACCACCTATTAAAGAAAGTATATTCCTAGCTTGAAAACCTACCTATATGACAACAACATTTTTTTAAACTTTTTATTTTGAGTTGCTCAGGCTGGTCTCAAAATTGTGGTTCTCCTGCCTCAGCCTCCCAAGAAACTTGGATTGCAGATATAAGCCTGGATGATCCTGTTTTAAGACCCACCTTAGTCTCTCAGGGGGATCTGAGTCTTGCTGATTTATTTAGGGAGGATAACTACACTAGGACATCACCTTAGCCTCTCCCTTGTAATCCTCAGACCAATAAATTAGGTCCACCCCCTCCAAGTGACCAGGAAACTCCATTAGAGCCTAGTTCCTAAGAGGAACTCAACATTCTTCAGCTCCCTTGGCAGCCTCCTCAGGCAGCCCTAAGTCCCACTGGGTACACAGACAGATTTAAACACCTCAGGTTGAACCTGAAGCGATGCTTCCTACTACTCTGTTCTACAACTTGTCCTTCCTCTAAAAAAAATTCCAGGGGTGGAAGGAAATACTCAAGTGCATGTTCCTTTTTTCAGTTGCAGATGTCCAACAGTGCATGCAATGATTAGACCAACTATCAGAAATCCCTAGTGTTTCCAGATGGATTCCAAACCCATGAATGAAGAAGTCTGGGGGAACCTGCAATGCCCCGCTTCACAGACAGTACTATCTCCTCTGAGGAACCCTGGGTAGTCTTGAATATCATGGATGAGCCAATTCAATTGTTTATAGATACAGGGAAAACTCATTTTGTTTTGATTTCCTTTTCTGGAAAATTCTCCTCTTAGTCTATAGACATATTTAGGGTAAAATAGACCCCTAGTCACAGATTCTTTACTCCTGCTCTGACACGTCACTTGGAAGTTCAAATGTTTAGCCATGGGTGTCTAATTGTTCCACAGTGTCCTACCCCTTGCTAGGAAGAAATTTATTAATAAAATTGGGGTTAATTCTCAAATTCTGGGTAAGGCTGGGTCTCTCTGACCAATTAGTCAACAGGTAAATCCTGCTGCGTGTTATAAAAAAAATACCCAGTAGACCAAATTCTGCTATTCTAGTAATTATAAGGCCAAAAGACTCCAGCCAATTTCCTAATTGAAAGCAGTATCCAACTAAGGAAGAGGCACACAAATGTAGACAAGTTTCTCAAATATGGCCTTTTACTACCTTGTCAGTCCCCTGGCAATACTCCCATCCTCCCTGTAGTGAACCCTTCAGGAGAATATAGGATGGTACAAGACTCTGCCTGATTAAAAAGGGTGTTATTCCAACCCATTCTCTAGTAGCAGATCCATATACAATTCTCTCCCAAAGTCCAAGTGATACTAATTGGTTCTCAATCTTAGATTTAAAAGATGCATTCTTCTCCATCCCCTTACATATAGATTCTCAGTTTCTGTTTGCCTTTGAATGGGAAAATCCCATTACAAGAGAAAAACAGTAATATGTCTGAACAGTTCTCCAACAAGGGTTTAGTCCTCTCCTTTTTGCTTGGGCACTAGAAAAAGACTTGAGGAACCTAAAGCTGGAACAAGGCACCATCCTACTCTATGTAGATAATATTCTAGTTTGCAGCCCAACTCAAGAACCATCTAAACATAACACTGTACAAACTCAAATTTCTACCTAAGAAGGCATATAAACTCTCCAAAGAAAAGGCTCAGATATCCCTCCAAAAAGTTCAATATCTGGGAAATGACAGCTGTCTAGGGACAAGATCAAGACTACCTGTTATCTTGGGCCTCCTCCCACCAAACAACAGCTCCTTTCATTCTGGGGAATGACAGGCTTTTCTAGGATTTGGCTACCCAATTTTAGACTAATGGTGAAGCCTTTATATGAGGCAGTAAAAGGCCCCAAGTCTGTCCCCCTTGAGTGGACAAAAGTGACTGAAAAGGGCTGGGAATTTAGCTCAGTGGTTCCACCACCTTCCCCGTAAGTGCAAGGACCCAAGTTCGATCCTTGGTACCAAAAACAAAACAAAACAAAAGACTGAAAATGCCTTTAGAAAAATAAAGCATGCCCATTCTCAGGCTCTAGCACTGGGAATACCTGTCTTTAAAAAAACACTTTCAGTGTAAATAAGGACTAAATGTATAATAGGTAATGTGAAATAGGAAGAAAAGTGACAAAGGGGAAGGAAGTGGGAGGGCTAGGGGAAAGGATAGAAGGGAATGGGATTAATATGAGAAAATGGAAAAATAGGAACAAAATCTTTGTAAATAGAGAGGTATGGAGGGGTTGAAGGGAGGGCTGGGCAAGGGTGAAAAATAAGAACCAAGAGAGACTATGTAAAGGTGCAAATTTCCAATGATGAATGTCATTATATTGTCTACCTAAAATGTACCAGTGATTAGAATGAATAATAGAAAATGTAAAATAGGAAGAAAAGGTCCAAAGAGGTAGGGGTAGTGGGAGGGGCAGGGGAAAGGAAAGAAGGGAAAGGAAAAATGCTGAGAAATGGAAAAAAATGGAAATAAAGTCTTTGTAAATAGGGAAGGGTGGTGGGCATGAAGGGAGGGCTAGGAATGGGGAAAAAATAAGAACCATGATGCATTATGGAAAGGTACAATTCCCAATGAGAAATGTAATTGTGTTGTATACCTACAATGTACCAATAAAAGAATTTAATACAAAAAAAAATGTTCCACAAAAAAGTAACTTAAAAAAAAACCCACTTTCACTATGTATCAGAAAATCAGTCCAGAAGGATTTACATTGAGGGTCTTGGCACAAAGGCTAGGACAAGAACCCCACTCAGTAGCATACTTTTCAAAAAAATTAGATAGTGTAGATGCTGGATGGCTACTCTACCTGACAGCAATAGCAACTATAGCTGTACTAACAAAGGAAGCTACAAAGTTAACTTTGGGACAGAGACTAGAAGTTCTGACTCCCCACCAGGTCAGAGCTATTTTGGAGGCAAAAGGTTACTTGTAGTTAACAGGAGGAATGGGTTAGTAAGTATCAAGCTATGCTCTTAGACACCCTGAAGTTATCAAAAACTTGGTTTACTATTAATTCTATTTCTTTGAAGCCTACAGGCCCAAAAGTTTAGCCAGTCTTGTGAACAAGTAATCTCCCAGACCTGTGCAAGCAGGGAGGACATCAGTGACCTGCCCTCCAAGATCCTTGTGAGGTATGGTTCACTGATGAAAGTAGCTTTGTCTGAAAAGGATGTCAAAAGACAGGTTATGCAGTTGTCAGTTCACAGCAGGTCACTGAAGCTAGATTTCTTCCTCTGGAAACCTCTGCTCAAAAGGCAGAGCTGGTAGCTCTTACTCAGGCATTGATATTAGTAAAAGACTTGCCCATGCCTCAACCTGGAAAGAAAGAGGCCTACTGACAAATAAACATCTATAAAACAAAGACAGGAAATTCCACAACTCCTAGATGTAGTCCATCTTCCTAGCTAAGTCACAGTCATACTATAAAGAATACCAGAGTGACATGTATGAAATCTCCTTGGGAAATCAAATGGCAGCCAGGGATTTGGCTCAGTGGTTCCACCACCTGCCTCCCAAGTGCAAGGTCCTGAGTTTGATCCCTGGTAACAAAAGGAAGAAAGAAGAAAGAAAGAAAGAAAGAAAGAAAGAAAGAAAGAAAGAAAGAAAGAAAGAAAGAAAGAAGAAAGAAAGAAAGAAGAAAGAAAGAAAGAGAAAAAGAGAGAGAGAGAAAGCAAGCAAGCAAGCAAGCAAGCTAGTAGGGAGGAAAATAGGGCAGCCCTACAGCTCCTTAAGACTAAATTTATTCCAATTTCCTTAGGAGCCATTAAAACCAGTCCACTTCCACCAAGAAAAATTGGCCTTAGGACTAGGAGGAATTAAAAAGGGACTCTGGTGGTATTTAGGAAACAAACTGGTTCTTTCTCAAGGGATTCGCTGGAAGGCTATGAAAATACTACATGATTCCTTCCATATGGGAAGAGATGTCACATTTGAAATGGTCACTTGAGTTTTCATGGACTAGGACTAGGGACATCCATGCAACAGGTATGCAAATCTTTTTTTTTTTTTTGAGGTACTGAGGATTGAAGGTAGGACCTTGCACTTGTGAGATAGGCACAGCACCACTGAGCACAGCACCACCATTTCCAGCCCTAGGTATGCAAATCTTGCCTATATTGTTCCTACAAAAATCCAGGCAAGCCCAAACTACCTTCTTTATTAGAGCCTGTATAGAGGAAAGTGACATACCCTGGAGAGTACTGGCAATTAGACTTTACCCATATGCCACCATGTAGAGGATTTAAATAGATGTTAATCCTAAATGACACATTTGGAGGCTAGATTGAACCCTTTCCTACCTATTCAGAAAAGGCTACTGAGGTACTCGAGGTGCTTCTTAAAGAAATCATCCCCAGATTTGGACTACCTCAGTTTCTCCAGAGTGACAATGGACCTTCTTTTTTGTCTAGTTGATCTATCTATTTGTGACAGTGGGGTATTGAGGTCCCCTATTACAATTGTATTTGTGTATATATGACTTTTCATGTCCGTTAGTATTTGTTTTATACAGTTGGGAGCACTAGTGTTTGGTGCATAGATATTTATGATTGTCATCTCTTCCTCTTGGATTGTTTCCTTTGCAAGGATGTAGTGTCCTTCTTTGTCTCTCTTAATCAGTGTTGGTTTGAAATCTACTTGATCTGCCAAGAGGATAGCTACTCCTGCTTTTTTTCAGGTTCCTGTCGCATGGAGTATTGTTTTCCACCCTTTAACTTTCAGTCTATGAGTTTCCTTTTGAATTAAGTGTGTTTCTTGCATGCAGCATATTGTTGGATTTTGCTTCTTGACCCATTCTGCCAGTCTATTTCTTTTGATTGGTGAATTGAGACCATTAATATTGATGGTTATAACTGATACATATTGAGTTATCATTGTCATGACTTTTTCTTTTTGTTGGATACTCCCCTTTACATTTAATTTCTTGTCATGCCCAACAGGTTCATTCTGCTGGGCTTCCTGGGGTTGTGATCCTCATTGTCTGTTCCTAGGATCTTGTCTAAAATTTTTTGGAGTGCTGGTTTGGTATTCATGAAGTTCCCAAGGTGCTCTCTGTCATGAAAGTGTCTTATTTCTTCATCCATTTTGAAAGATAGTTTTGCAGGGTGCATCAATCTGGGTTGGAGGCTGTTTTCTTTAGCTCTTGGAATGCATCACTCCAAGCTCTTCTTGTCTTGAGGGTTTGTGTTGAGAAGTCTGCTGTGATTCTGATGGGCTTTCCTTTGTATGTGATTTGTTTCTTTTGTCTAACTGCTTGTAGAACTTTGTTCTTCTGTTGGGTTTCTGGAATCTTAACAATCACATGCCTATGTGTGGATGTTTTTTGATCAAGGCTATTTGGAGTCCTATATGCCTCACTTATCTGTATGTCAAGTTCTTTTCCTCTGCTAGGGAAGTTTTCTGCCATTACTTCTGTGAACAGTTTTTTTATGTCATCTGCACTCTCTCCTGTTTCTTCATTGACTCCAATCAATCTTATGTTATTCTTCTTTGCATCATCTAGCAGCTGCTGGATTGATTTCTCATGGTCCCTTACAATTTTAAAGCAATTTTTCTTTTCCTGGTCACTAATTGCAATCTTATCTTCTGTACCTGAAATTCTGTCCTCACATTGGCTCATTCTGCTGTGCAGACTTTCAATGGAGTTTTTGATCTCCTGAAAATCTGTTTGCATCTGTTTTATGCATTCCATTTGTTTCCTATGTTGGGATTTCATCATGTTCCTCAGCTCCTCTCTAGATTTGTCATGTCTTGAACTATGAGCACAATCTGTGCTGTTATCTGAGAAATTATTTCTGATTTCATATTTTCCAGATCCTCATTTGTTGCCAGTTCAGGGAATCCAGGTGGTTGCATATCAGAGTGTTCCATCTCCTTTACCTTTGGGGTTGCTGTAGGTGACCTGGAAGTTTGGTTTTGAGACTTGTTTACATGTCTTCTCATTTTGATGGGGGAAGTGCTATTGGCATCTATGTGGCTCACCTCCTCTGGGGTGGGAGTGGTGGAACAGTGGCCCGGAAGCCCCTTCTTCTGGGCTGGGAGTGGTGGAATGGCAGCCTGGAAGCCCCTACCTCTGGGCTGTGAGCAGTGAATGGTGGCCCAGAAGTGCCTTTTTCTGGGCTGGGAGTGGTGGAATAGCCCAGTGGATCTTCTTTTACCTCACAAACAACTAAGGGAGTGTCAAAGGCTTTAGAAATAAAGTATCACCTCCATTCCACTTGGATGCTTCAATCTTCTGGAAAGGTAGAAAGACCCTAAAGCAAGTTCTGAAAAAATTTAGCCAAGAGATAAATGAGTCCTGGTTCTGATTGCTACCAATAACACTCATGAGGACTCATAACATGCCTAAAACTGGGATAAATTTGAACCCCTTTGAGATGTTATATGGAAGGCCATTTTCATCCTCTGACATGATAGTAGACCCAAAAAGTATGAAACTCTTACACTGTCTCATCAATCTGGGCCAAGCACAAGCTATCCAAATGTATGGAAACAGAATCCTACCACCTCCTGCCCCAGGAAGAACACCCAGTGACCATCCTGGAGACCATGTGCTTGTGAAATTTGGAGAAAAGAAACACTAGTAGATCAGGTAAAGCCAAAAGGGAAAGGCCCCTTTTCAGTGATCCCTGCAACACCCAGTGCAGTAAAGGTGACAGACAGATAATTGGATTCATCTTTTGAGATAAAAGGTTTTCCCACCTGAATTATCTAAAGATAAGATCACTCAAAAAGAAAAAGTTACTTCTGTGAATCTCTGGAAGATTTGAGATTTCCTTTTGAGAAGTAAGACTCCAGTGCTGCTGCAGATAAGTAAAGAAGATCTAGCTGTGGTCATGGCTCTTAGACTCTTGATAATTTAGCGGACATACCTGTCTATCATACAGTCTTCTCTACAAGAAGAATAGAAGTCAGACTTGCTTCTCACATGTGGGATAATAGTGAAGTTTATTTCTCTCATCCAAAAGGCAGCTTGAGGGTCACTAACTCTTTTCTCATTATCTTCTGAAAGATTTTTCTGTCTTCAATCTAGCCACAACACCCAAGGTACTTGGAGGGTACATAATCCCTAGAATGTAGAGTAAACAGCTCCTAACAGCTCAAAGAAGCTATAGTAGACAGAGACCACCACTCCTTCACCACCCCATAAAGATTTATGAGATTTATTTCTCTTAGGGGAAATGATATAGGATATAGTGCATGCTAAAGATCTCTGGGAAAATAAATGGGATCTGACAACTGCAAGATCCCTAGAGAGCACCAAATAGTTCTCAGGGTCCCCTATGTGGAATTTCTCACAGCATAAAAGAGATGAGATATCATGAGGAGACTGCTATTGTGACTTCTCACCATAGCCCACTCTATGTCCTGGACACAAGGTACACTTTTATTTTTGCTTTTATCCTTTCCTTTCCTTGTTCAGCCCAAGTCCACTCTCCACAGTTAGTTTTTCCAATTAACCTTTACCCCTCACTTTTGAAATAAACTTTCAGCACTGTTTTTGGCTTGTTTCATCCAATCTTTTGTTCAAGACATGAAGGACCTGTATGACTTTTAATTGGTGAGCCATTTCTAAAGGATCTGTCAACGATATCATATAATTCATCTTCATTGTCAAACATCTTTCCCTGAACTTATTTTTCATAGTGTTGAGCTCTTGTTCTGCAGCAAAAATAACAAAATAATCATTATCTCCTTCTACTTATTTGGACTTATTTTTCTCTTACTCATTTTTCTCTTCTTTCTCTCAGTTAAGTCACTAATCTACACATTTTAAATATAAGTATTTAAATTAATTTTTCAATATGCACTCTGAACTTCAACATGTTGTACTGTCATTGACAGTTTGTAACATTTTCTGATTTGTATTAATTTTTATTTGTACATTTTAGGTATACAATATAATGACATTTGTCATTGGAAATTTGTACCTTTACCATCATGATTTCTTTTGTGCCTCATGAATTGCACATATGTTACATAATTTCTAAATACTTAGAGGGTTTCTCATACCTGCTATTATTCTTTATTTCCATTGAGACAGAAAACTTACTCACTATGGTTTATTTTCTTTTCAAATTGTCTTTTTTGACCTATCATGTAGACCATCTCAGTAAATTTACCATGCATTTTTGAAAACATACTTAGTAGTTGTTGGATGTAGTTGCCTATACTTATCAGCTAGGCCATTGTACATAGAATAATGAAACCCTCCCCAAAGATGTAAATATCTTAATTCCCAAGACTGTGCATATGTTAAAAAGGATTTGCTGATGCAAATTGGGATGGGGAAATAGTTCTGGATTATTTGGTTGGGTCCAATGAGATCACAAGGATGAGTATAAGAGAGAAGCTGTAAGATCAGAGAGAAAAATAAGGCAATCTAATGACAAAGACAGAGAAGAATTTGAATATACTAAATTGCTAGCTTTGGAAATGAAAGGAGATGCCTGTAGAATTGGGAAAAAGTATCTCTCCTGGAGCCTCCAGAAGAAACAGCGTTGCTAATTCCTTTATTTTTGGACCAGTGAAACTTATTTTGGACCTCTGACTACCAGAACTGTAAAGTTATTTCTGTTGTTTTAAGCCATTAAATTGGTGGTAATTTATACAGGAGCAATAGAAATTAATACAAGGTGAATGATAGTGTTGCTCAGATCATCTATTCTTTACGGTATTTTTGCCTAATTATTTCAATTGCTCCAAGAAGGATATCAAAATATAACTACAGTTGTGTAGAATTGCCCTTTGGTCCCTTTAATTCTGACAGTTTTTACTTTGTGTAAGTTGGATCTCTGTTATTAGGTGCATACATATTTGTGGTTGGATTTCTACTGTAAACTCTGTCTTAGGCAGCAGCACACATCTCAATACAAATCTATCACTGGAGTCTTTCCAATCAATGCATGTTGTGAAGGTCAATCAAATAATCATATAACACTTATAAACAGAATTTGGGTCTTTCATCCTTTGGCTCTGGTCTTTCTAGGACTCTCACTTCATTGTTGAATCCTCTCCTTTTGCCATATAGAATGGGAGCTTTGTATATAAGCTTGAATTGCCCCACTCAATAGTGTTGCCTTCTGCCTAGCCTCAGCTGAAATCCATTATGAATGGGCACTTGGCCTATAATATCACCTTTTTGCAATGATTTAGTTCTCTATACTTACCTGTTAATGCCACCTAATTACAGGACTGTCATCTCATCATATTCCAGGTCTCTCCTGAAGGAAGATTGTATCAAGTGTAAACATTCACAGGTGGGGATCCTGGGGGCAAAATCTCAGAATTCTCCCAATCACAAATTGTGCAAAACAGTATTAACCTTATCAAATTTTACTTATGTACTTATTTCTGTATTTGTAAAAAAAAAAAAAAATCACTTTTTATTTTATAAAAAAGTCTCAGGTTTTTTTTTTGTTGTTGTTGTTGTTGTTGTTGTTGTTTTTGGTACCAGGGATTGAACTCAGGCCCTTGTGCTTGCAAGGCATGTAGCAGCACCACTGAGCTACATCCCCAGCCCCATAGTTTTTAAAATGAGATGATATTTAGGTGCTTCTGCACTTTGGGGAAAAGATATTCTGTGGTTATTCTACTCCTTTAGCTATTTTAAATAGCCATGCTATTTTTTGTTTTATTTTCTCCTATTTTCATTTATCTCTTGTGTTTTCATTGCCAACCATACATCACAATCTTTCTCTGCTTTCTTTTCTTTTTTTTCTTCCTTTGTGAATAATGCTTATAAATTATAATATTTACACTTGGAAAGGAAACAAATGTTTAGTATTTTACAGAACCAAATTTGGTACATCCTATAAAATTGCAAGCATAACATTCATTCCATGAATTTCTCAATTTGAAAAAAAACTACTATAATATCTAACTGAAGACATTCTAAAAGTATCTACAATTTTCATAATTATTCCATGATCTGAGAAAAGCAGCATGCAATTCATACAGTTCTCCTTAGGAATGCTTTGGAAAGGACTCAGCACACTGTACCTTTTATGTGGCTCTGGGTGGGGGTGGTCACAATGTTGGATTTTTGTTTAGTGACCAGCTTTGTGGTACTTTAGAACACAAGATACAAGTCCTCTTAAAGACTGTTTGAATATAGGAAATATTTAAAGACATTATTTCCAACTTATTCCATGAGTTTAAAAAACATGATAAATTATCAAACCCAAGTCAATTCATAGGGCCTCATTTCCAGGAACTTAGATTGGATTCTAAATACCTCATTGATTTTAACATAAAAATATTTATACCAGATCTACTAAGATATTTTATCAGGAAAACACTTAAATTAGTATGGAAGTATAAATGCTGGCTTTAGCATCCATGGACATTGTTTTCTTTAGGAGGGACAGCCTCTCCTTTGACCAAAATTTCAATCAGGTTCCTCCGAGTCCTCTGCTTAATTAAGCTCAACTTTGGGCTTCTATCTCTGTCCTTCTAGAATCTAGTATCAGGAAGAATCCAGCTAAGTTGTGGCAGGACACTTCCCTAGAGGAGCATGGCTGAGCCCCTCTCAAAGAAATGTGGTGGAGGAAGCCTTCTTAGAATCAAAAAAGACAACATGGTTCAGTTAGTTCCTAGATATGCATGTGTAGTTCTAGCACTGCTGTGTACCAAATCAGGCTGTGGTATGTTAGCAAGTTACCATTTATGGTCAAAGACACAAAAATTATATAAAAGGCAAAATCCCATCATGTTCAGGGCTCAACCTTTTGGCTATTAACCCACTGAGCCCCATGCCAGAACAAATAAATGCTACTTCCTGGAAAATGTTTCAGTGTCCTGCCTCTCTCTTCAAGAATCCTGCTACAAAGTGAGTTTAGTGAAAATCTTTCATCCTTGTGTGATCACCTGACTTGCCTTCAGCAATAATACCATCAAGTCATCTCAGTCAGGAGCCCTTTATCCTTGACATTTTCTTTTGGTAATTTTCCACCCACTGACATTCCACCCACATGACCCTCTCCTCTTGGTTATGAATTCCCACATCCTAGTTGAAGTAGCTTGAGTCCAATCCCTCCCACTTCAAGATGCTGTTTCAGCAGTCCCCATACCCATTACTACAGCCTCTTTTTTTGGAATAAAAGTATACTCTATAATTGAATACAACTTATTCAGAAGTAAAACATAACTTATTTGATTTTTATACAGTTGCAAATGACTGTTTTACTTCTCAAAAGGCAGTAGTAGTATAATTCCCATTATTCTCTTATAATGTTATAGTTAAACCTTGATTTAGTTCCAAAATGGAAAAAATTTTCCTGTTTGCTATAAAGGAACTTCAAAGCATTAAAATAAAATGAACCAGATATTTTTTAAAAAGTTTTAAATACTGATAATTTTTCTTTGGAGTTTAGTTAAAATTTGGTTCTACTCAAAATCCATAGAAGTAAATTTCAGAGAGAGAAGATTATCATCTGTAACAGCAAATAATAAATACCTTGGCAAATATGAACAAGAGTGCGAGTGAAGACATCCACAAAAGTATTTTTTACATCTCTTGGGTGTAGTAATGGGCTACAAACTAGGACTGAAGTTACTTGATGATAGGGTACTGTGGACCTTAGCAAGAGAGTCAACACATCTACCCTCAGCAGACATGTAGATTTATGGAAAAATTGGGAAGAATTGTTTTCTAAAAAAAAAAAAATGGGTTCCTTAATGTATGAAACGTATTTCTCAGTGTGATGGTTCTATTCTGTTTTTGAGGAGGTCTTGATGCAGATTCTAGCCATTCATACATATCTGGCAGCAGGGAATTTTATTCACTTCGCCATATTCTTTCTTTAACATATTTGGCCTTGTCTTCAGGTTCTGGGTATCAGAAAGCCATTTTGTTAGCATGTAAGTATTCTGTAACTTTAATAGCAAGGTTAATAGAAACTTCCTGAATATTAGTAAGTGGTGGGTAAAGTCTCCCTTGGGCTAACTCTTCATTTGTCAGTTGACTTGTCAGTGTCTTTGTAGCTTCAAGGAAAACATTGTCACAGAGATGTTGGGTGTGACAGAGGATAACAGATAAAGCCACACTTAGCTCTCTCTTATATTTCCAGCCTTTTCTGTTCTTCCCAATACAGTATAGTTAGAGCATAATTTTGGTTCAATCAACATTCAATGCTTATGACTTCATAAGTACTATTTATATCTGAGACATGTATTAACACTGTAATGTAATTACTTCTTTTCTACATAACTTTCCATTTTCCCTGTTTTATTATCCTGGTTTTCTCTTTACTTTGATTTTTTTTAGTGCTTAACATTACTTCATCCTAGAACATTCCTTCATTGTCTAAATCTTCTTCCATTCTGGTACTTCATGTATTCTCTAATTTTATCTTTTAGTGTAAACCTCTGATGAAGCTCCTGTCTGGTCAGATTATTCTCCACTCCAGATGTGGAGCTGTCATCCTGGAAACCCTGTTCAGTCTCTTTTGAATAAAGTCTGTGTTAGCATCTTTAACAAGGTATGAGTAAAATTTTCTCTATAAGTTGGCACATATACATGTACAATTTTAGACCTCATAGTGATCTAATTTTTCAGATGAGACAATTGAGACTGTGAAGCAAAAGAACTAGAGAATTGCAGTACCAGAATTGAGGAGTTTTTAGGGAATAGTCTCTTCTCACTATTCCTTAAAATATATCTACATAGTTATACATGACACTTTTATAAATAGAATTGCTATGTATGTGCTTCAGGACTGCCCTTCTTTTTAAAAAAATTTTTCTGCTACTAGGGATAGAACTCAGGCCCTTGCACTTGGGAGGCAGGCAGCAGCACCACTGAGCTAAGTCCCTAGCCCAAGACTGCCCTTCTAAACCATCACATTGTAAGTGAGTAATCATTCACTAAGTCCTAAATTGATTTTCTGAAGTTAGAATGCATAACAAATTTACATGTTATTGTAATTCCTCAGATGTTTCAAGTTGAAAAATACTAGTTGCAATGGAATGTCAACAAATATACCCATTTCTTCCTTTCTGCTTGTGTTACAATCCTTTCTTCTCACAAATATCTTTCCCCAGGAGCAGGCATTGTACTCCAAGAGGAAGCCTTTCTTCAAAGGATTAATTGACCCATATTTTTTCTGGCATCATACATAGGCAACTGGTATGTGATTGAATTCTGAAAGCATTCTGTTGGGGTCATGGGAGGCTGAACTTTTTAATGGGGTAGGGGAGGTAGAGAGACACGATTGATCCTTATTGTGACTTTCATGAGAAATTACTTATATTTCTAAACATGTTCTCTTCCTTCATTTATCTAGGAAAGAAACCCTAGACTAATTTTGAAAAATCTGTGAAATAGTGACAAAATATCTAAGAAATAAAGTATTTAAATATTTTTAAAAATTTATTTAAATCTGTAGAGACGTTTGAGAGTTTTTTCTTACAGAAAAACAGCCTGTTATTAAGTGTTCAGGACATATATGGAATGAAATGATTTTTATGAATAAAGTTGAATGATTTTTTCCTAAAATTTGATATGAAAGTGAAATGTCTTTGGTAAAAGAAAGTTTATGGACTCAAACCAATCGAGTTCCTGTTTGGTTCCTTACTAATACCATATTTTTTGAGAAAATTGTTTTCAACTTTCAGTTTTCTCTTAAATATTGAGGAATATGCAAATATAATTACTTAGCTTGGTTGTACTAAACAAGGGAAAGTACATATAAAGTACTTGAAATACAGGAAATTTTTAAAAAATACAGACTTTTATTAACAGAGTTCTCTATTGGGTTTCATGTGTTCCAACCTTTTTGTAGTTTATAGATTAGGGATTCTTTGAATTTAAATTATTTAATAACTATTTTATTCTCTTCTAGAATAAAACAGGACAAACTATGGTAAAATGGTAGTCCATGACAATTCTACAAATGCTCCATCTGCCTGCCTAAAATAGATAGGAGGGTACCACATATTTTTAAACATTTTATGTGTCTTTTACAGTACAATCCAATATGCTCAAATTTGTAAGACTGTATTACTATTTTAATTACTATTTTTTATTCTTTTCAATCTCTATGCAAAAGAATGAAATACTTAAGGAATAAATCCCAAAAGAGAAATATTTAAGAAATGAAAGTGGTGACAACAATCATAGATAACAGTCAAGGATATAGTGACTAAATAATAAAGTCCTTCAAAGTTAATATAAACATCCATATTTCACAAAAGGAGAGTTCTTTTGCTTAGTGTTTAGGAGAATGCACTGAAATTATTTTGAGTAGTTGTTTAACAATATGCTATATCCTCTAAAACTTTTTCTTTGAGTCTGCATGTGTGATTAGAAACCAATGTCTAGAAAAGATACACTGAAGTCGCCTGTCTTAGTTATGGGAAACACTTGGTTGAGCACCATTAGTTACTTAGTCCTGTACTAAATGTTAGGGGAGGTAGAGAATAAATTTGGAATTTATGTCATAAAATTATGAAATTCAATTAAAAAATGAATAAGACACAAATAAGTGCTGAATATGTAGAATTCTTTGTAAATAAATATTAAAGTCTGTGATAGAAATTATGTAATTTAGCCATGTACAAAAAGGGTTCCAAATTTCAGTGAAATTGAAGAAGTGCAATTATTTTTCTTACAAGTCTCCCAATTTCTCAAATCCAAATTTCTGCTGGACAGTGATCCCTGTGAAAAGTGAGAGAAAATAGATTTTTTTTCTGTAGCTCATAGTACAGGATGTTTTGTTGGAGAAATTTTATCCAATGGGATAAACACAGCAATAGGATGAAAGGGTGAAGGCCATTGAGTGTTTTAAACTGAAGACTGAGAAATGAGCTTGAAAGATGAACATAAATGTACTTTCTTTTTTTTTTTTTTTTGGTACCGGGGATCAAACTCGGGACCTTTCCCTTGCAAGGCAGGCGCCAGAACCACTGAGCTAAATCCCCAGCCCTGATAAATGTACTTTCAATAAAAATAAATGAATATGAATTTTTAAAATGAAAATGTGTCTAAACATTTTAATCCATCATTTTAATTTTAGAGTCACAACTGCTCAAATTGCACTGAACTGTTATCTTAGAATTATCTAGCTGCCGTAATGCAAATACCATAGGCTGGGTGACTTAAATTACATATATTTATTGATCACTGATCTGGAATTGGAAGTCCAAGAACAAAGTGTTGATACATTCAGGTCCTGATGAGACTCTCCTCCTCCCTTGCAAACAGCTACCTTATCACTGTGTCCTCATATAACAGTGGGAGAGGGAATGATAAATTTAAGCACATTAACATTTTAATGAGTTTATGTGAGCCTTTAAGGATTAATGAATCAGGCAGCACCAGACTGCAGATTGTTCCATTATTCCATTGAGGGAAAGAGAAGATATTATTGTTTATATCTAGGTATCCCCCAAAAGCCTCATGTGGAAGGTGATTGACTCATAGGGCTTTCTTTCTTTAGACTTCACCTCCTAACCATTCCATAATCTCCCAGTAGCACCACAGGCTGGAAACCATGTCTTTAACACATGGCCATTTGGGGGGACATTCTAGATCAAAACTATAGCATTCTGCCCTCAGTCCCAAAGTTTTGTGAGTATCTCACAATTCAAACTTCATTCAGTCCATCTCCAGGAGTCCCCAAAGTCTTTACAGTTTTAGAATTACTCAAAAGTCCATTTTTCTCTGAGGGGCAAACTCACCTGTGAGCTCCTCTAAAAATCAAAAGAAGTTACATACTTCCAAGATACAATAGCACAAGTTAAACATTCTTATTCTAAATGGAAAACATATGAAAATAAGAAGGAGGAATTAGACCCACACAAAACCAAGGCTGAGCAGAAACAAAATTAAATCCTAAAGCTCCACGTCTGGTCTCTAGGGCACAATGTGACAGAATATAGGGTACTATGTGCTAGGCCTTGGGCAGCTGTGCTCCTACACCCATCCTAGCCACAGTCCACATGATCACTCTCTTGGGCTGGCTCTACTGGCACCCTACTGTTTTCCACAGCAGGTGCTCCAGGTTCCTGACATGCCTAACTTTCTGGGGTCTCTATTGCAGCTTCAGCTTCACTGTCATAGTTTCACACATCACACTATCGGGAGCTGCTTGAAGAAACTTTGACCCTGTCACACATTTCCCAGCCTCCCATTAGTCCTTTGAAATTGTGGTGGAAAACTCTTAACTCCATAGCTCTTGCATTCTGTAGGCACAAAACTAGCATCAGACAGATGATACCATGGTCTGCCACTGGAGGAACTGTACCGGGATGTCCCTTAGAATCACAGTTGCAGTACCTTCAAGTGCCATGATGGCTGTACATAGGAAAATGACTATCAGGGAAACAATTTCTTAAGCAGTCCAGGGCAAGCAAGGTAACCCAGTGCTGTCTTCTCCAGAAGTCTTTGAAAGGAGTTTACATTTTTACACCTTTGAGACTGTGATAGATGGAGTTTTGCTAATTTCTAAGGTGTACTTAAGACACTTTTCCTATTGTGCTAGTGCAAAATAGTGGGCTTTATTTAATGGCACTAATCTCATTAGCAACTGTACCCTAGTGGCTAGAACTTTACACATGCTAAACAGTTTTTCAAACCTTTCTGCTTTGCTTTTTGTTTCCAATTTTCACTGTAAATCTGGATAAGAGGATTCAGCAATACCATAGCCTGTTGAGAGCCATTCTACATAAATTTTGAGGAAAATTCATTTCATAATGCCTATAGCTAAGGCCCATAACAATGGGAAAGCTTCCTTGGCTGAGAGCTGGCTAAGGCATGCAGAAGCATAACTCCATTTTGCCTCCAGTCACAGCTGAGGCCTCAATGGTCCCACTTGCTGAAAGGCAAGAGTACATCAGCTAAAGATATTCTGGTTCTATGAGAGCTGAGTAGTAATACAAAAAGAAAAAGGTTTCATCTGGGGAGGGACAAATTCCTTATCAGCTTAACTCATCCCACCTACCTTCCCAACCTGGTCAGCATGAGATTTGCATTAACATAAGACCACTGCTGCCCTCTAAGTCACCTGATACTCCCTCCAATTATTGTTTGTACCCAAAAAATAATCGCTACCTTCCAGAGTCCTTGTCTTTGCCCACTCTGAGGCACTGACCTTCTGGCCGTCCATGTACTTTGAAATTTCATGAGTCTCTGTTGTCTTTTTTTCTTTTCTTTTCTTCTTTTTTTTTTTTGTACCAGGGATTGAACTTGGATCCTTGAGTTTGAGAATCAGGCGGCCGAACCACTGAGCTAAATCCCCAGCCCTGTTATCTTTTTTTCTTTAGCCCCCATCCCCTTTCTAGGCAGTCAGAAGATTGATTAGCCTCTGATAATAGCCTGAAGCTATGTTGCCTTGAAATGTTCTCTGCCAGATTAGTCCATCACCTTTAAACTCAGCCTCCCACAAAGCCTGATGGAATGGACAAAACATAGAAGAGTTACTTGCCAGAAAGCATGGGTCACTTCTAGTGCAAATACCAATAGACCCCTTCTTTCCCTCTGAAACCTCATCAGCACAGCCTTTACTACCTGCATTCCTATCTGATTTATGGTCTTCTGAGGTCCCACCAGAACCACCCATTAAGCTCCAATTATAATATTTTAGGCTTTCATTAGCCCTCCTCTCCAAACTTTTCCAAATTCTTTCAGTAAATCAGTTCCAAAGGCTTCTGAAAAACATTGGCAGTGGGCTGGGGATTTAGCTCAGTGGTTTTGCCACCTGCCTCGCAAGTGCAAGGACCTGAGTTCGATCCCCAGTCCCAAAAAAGAAAAAAAACCACAAACATTGACAGGTATGGTCCCAGCAATGACCCCACTTCTCAGCACAAATTTTCTGTTATTTAGCCATGCACTGGTATACAATATACATGAGATAAATGACTTGTAAGAGGAATTATTTATTTATTTTTTGACACATAAATACTTTATTACAGATATAATTATCAGGGCAAAGACTATTTGGTACCCGACTTTTAAAATTTATAAGCATTCTCAGATTTCATTAACATTACTTTTAGTAAAAACTAAATCTTTCCTTTCCAGCGTGTACTCATTAGCAAGTCCTCCACAGTTTATCTATTTACTCATGTGCTGAGCAGGTTGTGTCAGTACCCTCTGATCACAGGATGTCCTCCTCAGCTTCCCTGTCACACGTTATCCCTAGATGGGAGCATCATGGGAGGTGGTGGGATGGATGCTCCCACTGGTATGGGGGCTAGGAGGTGGGAGGTGGCTGCTTCTTGTGCTTCCTCTTGTGCTTCTCCCTGCCATGTGTGTTCTGGTGGCCGATGAGATGGGAGCTTTGCGTGAAGCCCTTCCCACATTTGTGGCACACATAGGGCCACTCTGTGGTGTGTGTCCTCTGGTGCTGGGTGAGGTGGAAGCTCTGCCAGAAGGCCTTGCCACAGTCCTGGCAGGCATAGGGCTTGGCACCAGTGTGGGTGCGCAGGTCATTGACGGTCCTGCCACACTCTTGGCATTGGAAGGGCCTCTCACCACTGTGCACTCTTTGGTGCTGTGTGAGGGAAGAGCTCTGCACGAAGGCTTTCCCAAAGTTCTGACAGACATGGCTTCTCTCCTGTGTGGATTTTTTTTATGTACAGAAAAGTACCCTGGATTTCGGAACAACTTCCCAAATACACTGCACCCACTAATTTGGCTCCCACTATGGATTTTTATAAACATGACCTGTGGAACCCATTGGCTGATGGTTTTCTTACTACCCTCGCTCTCTCCAGCTTTGTTCTGCTCACTGAGCTTTTGATGAACTTTCACATGTGAATGCTGTATCACATGACCACTGCTCTCCCCAGCTCTGTTTGGCTCACAGCCCTTCCGGTGAAGTTTCACTTGTGAATGCTGGGTTACTTGACCATTGGTCTCCCTGGCTTTGCCCCGCTCACAGCCCTTCTGGTGAACCTCCACATGTGAACTCTGGCTC
Organism: Heterocephalus glaber; assembly: GCF_000247695.1. The sequence continues at coordinate 1,045,047 of NW_004624867.1, forward strand.
ATGTGACCAATGCTGTCCCTGGCTTTGGCTGGCTCATAGCCCTTCTGGTGATCTTTTATGTGTGAACTCTGGGTCACACTTTTACACTGTGAGAGTAGTTTGGGCAAACATTTTCTAGGAGGAATTTTCTGGGGTGAAGTTTGTCTTGTGCTGAGACCAGGGTCTGCTTTTGACTCAGGGTTCTCAGTGAGGTGCTTCTGGGGGATGGCTTTATCTTCAGCAAACTCCTCTTTCTGAAATGCTGCATGTAGGACTTCTGTGATGCCACCTTCCAAGAGATCTTCCAAGGCAGAGGGCTGGGTGCCCTCCCTAGACAATTCATTCACTTTTGGGTCATAAATGGGTTCTTCAGCAGGAACATCAGAATCTGGAATTAACTGTTTGTTTTCTGCTGCAGTCTCCCACCCCATGGAGACTAGATTTCAAAAGGTCTCCAGCATCACATCGTGACACTTAGTTCTCTGCACTGGGCCCAGCAGGCCCCATTCCTCCTGGCTGAAGTTCAGACACATCCTGGAAGGTTACCGGCTCCTCAGGCAGCTCTGCCACTGGCAAGATGGCTATATCCTTCTCTTTCCTCTGCTGCTTGGGAAAGCAGGCGGACACCTGGGAAGGCAGTGTGCCTTCCTTGGACATTGAGATCACATCCTCTACCAGGGCTATGGCTGCCTGGCAGTCCTCTGGGTGCTGCAACTCTACTCAGGTCTGGAACTTCCCAGGCAGTGCACTCAGGAACTGCTCCAGCACCAGCAAGTCCAGGATCTGTTCCTTGCAGCACACCTTGGGCTGTAGCCACTGGTGGCACAACTCTCGGAGCTGGGCCACTGTCTCCCAGGCACCCATGGCTTCCTCATACTGTAACTGCCAGAACCTTTAGTGAGCGACTTCAGGGTCTGCTGAATGTGTTCTCAGCTGCTGGGCTGGCTTCCTGAGGGCATCTATGCTCAGGCCACTGTCTTCAGCATACAGGGCCTGCAAATGGGCATTCCGGGGACCAGCAACCTCCTGGTTCAGGGTGAGGACCTCAACAACCTTGATGTTTACTAGGGGATTCTCAGTAGGAACAGGACTCAAATGAGAGTTCCTAGGAACCTCAGCACCACAACATTCAGGAATTGTGTGTTGAAGAATCTCTCTCTCCACCAGCCAGAAGTCTTCTGCCTCCTCTGAGATACCACATCTGGCTTGGAAAACTGATGTTTCACTGAGACCAGGTTCTTGCAGTTCTCCAGCATCACTTCCCTGTACAAGGACTTCTGTTTGAGATCCAGCAGTTCTCACTCCTCCGGGGTAAAAGCCAGTGTTATATCTTCAAAGACCACCGGTTCAGAGAACCAGGGCTTCGGCAGCCTGGCGGACATGCTGTCCTCGTCCTTAGCGACCCTCGCGACAAGTGGAATCTGGAGCGTGCCGCACAATGCCACTTGAAAGCCACGGCGAAGTGCATTGGCGCGCCGAACGGACTACAACTCCCGGATGGCCCTGTGCACCCAGTGGCGGCCATCTTGACGTGCCGTCCGGTGGGGGGGGGGCGGGCAGGCAAAGCCATGATAGGCAGTGATCCAAGGGAGAGGGGGAGGACTCGGGCGGAAGGTACCTGTACTAGGTTGCTGGGGCCCAGCACCTCCGTAGGCTGCCGACTTTTTTATTTTTTATTTCATGGTTTCAAATGTTTCCATCCATGGTCCCCTGGCCCTGTTGATTGGGCCAGGCATGGCATAATATGTCCTGGCAAAAATCCATGGTAGAGGACACTGCTTACCTCACAGTAGTCTGGAAGGGACAGAGTGAGGAGGTTGAGGTCCCAATATCTTCTACAAGAGCATGCCCCCAGGGACCTAACTTCCTCCTATGAGGCCCCACCCCTTAAAGATTCAACCACCTGCCAAATAGTTCTACAGGCTAGCAGGTAAGCTCTTCACATATCAGCCTTTAGGGGACTCTCCATATCCAAGCAATATTCGTGAAAGCAAGACAAAGAAAATAGATTTGATTAAAGTGGAAAGTCCAGCAATATAGGTTAGTTTGCTGGTTTCTAACTGGTTAAACTTAAGTTTCACATCATTGTTTACACTGAGTTGAGTTGGGTTTCAGTTTGCTTACACAAGAATTTAAATGGTTGGAGCCATCTGAGCCTACTGGCATCTCAGTTTTTAAAACAAATCTTATAGGAGTACATTCATGACTTCATCTAAAATTACTTTGCAAAGCCCTACCTCAAAATCCATTACATTGGGAGTTAGGGCTTCAAAATATGATTTGGGAGATTTGGGAAACACAGAGATTCAGTTCATAGTGTGTGTTAGAAGATGGTGGTTTGAAGTGTCTGTATAACATGGGAAACTGCAAAACTATGTTCATGGGTGAAGTCTATGCATAGTTATATAATGATAAGAAAAATCCTAAGACCTTCTAGTATAAGATAACATCTGTAAACTTTTATTTCAGAGACTATTAAAACATCTTGTGAGACTGAACAACAGTTACTACATTTTGTAATAGGGCCCCAACTTGTCTGCTTCTGTTACGGATCACCAGGTAGACATCAAGTTCCAGGGATGTGCTTGTTGTTGTGCCAGGAAGGTCTGTTGTGTGCGTGGTGTTCCGTCATGCTTCCCCAACTCCATATCTGAATATGTTATCTTAAGGACAACCTGTAAAAGGTCTGTTTTATCTCTCTCCTCTGCTTTTGTATTTCTGCTTGCCAACTTCCCCTGAAACCTCCTATAAAAACAGCCTTGGACTCTGAGCCAGTTGCCTCTCTAAGCTTGGAGCTTGGAGAGTGCCATCTGGCCAGACTAATAAAGGTTTGTTTTACAACTTGTGCAGTGTGTTCCCTCCCGGGTGATCTTCGCTGTTGTCAGCTCCTCGGAGCATTTGGTAAGGCCCACGGTCTTACAATCTGAAGTTTAAAGTAGTATTCTATAACCAGTATTATTAATGGAATTCCATAATATTTTCCCCAATTAAATGATTAGGTACTTTATTGATGTAGCTGAATTCAGACAGACTCCTACTTACTGTGGTTTGACTTATAATTAATTAGGTTTATGATGGTGAGAAAGTGATACACATTCAGTAGACACCATAATTTGATTTTTGATCTTTTCCCAGGCTAGAAATAGGCAATTACAATACCTACTGTGATGCTGGTAAGCAATAGAGAACGTCAGCTCCCAGGCAGCCACCCTATCATGGGGGTAAACAATTAGTACTCTACAGTATATTATGTTGCCACAGTATTCAATAAATTACATCAAATATTCAATACCTGATTATAGATCTTACGCTCTATTGCCTAACTTTCAGCTAATGTAAGTATTCTAAGAACATTAAAGGTAAGCTATGCTAGGCTACGCTATGATGTTTGGTATGATAGATGTACTAAATGCATTTCAACTTCAGAATATTTCCAGCCTACAATATTTTCAAGTTAGATGGGGTTTAATGTGACTGTAATCCAATCATAAACTCAGGAATGGCTGTACTTTTGGAATAAAAAGATGGAATCATTTAATAACAATTTGAGATTATTATTTGTTTTACTTTAGCTTGGGAATGTTTCCCAAAGGTTTATATTTCAAGGCTTGGTTCCCAATGCAGGAATATTCAGAAAAGTAGGACTTTTGGAAGATGATTGGATCAGGAAAGCTCTGATCTTGTCAATGTATTAGTCCATTGATGGTTTCTTAATTGAATGGACTATTCAGAGGTGGTGAAATCTGTAGGAGATAGAGCCTAGTTGGAGGGAGTGGGTCATTACGGTCATGCCCTGGAAGGGTATATCATATCTCCAACCTTTTCATTCCTCCTTTTCTCTATCCACCTCCCCCTTCTTCTCCATGTCTGCCATGAGGTGAGCAGCTTTGTTCCACCATACCCATCCATCATGATATTCTGCTTCGCTATAGTCCTAGAAATGATGGAGTCAAGTGACCATGGACTGAAACCTCTGAACCAAAAGTCAAAATAAACCTTTCCTCCTTTAAGTTGAATTTCTCCAATATTTTGTCACAGAAATGAACACCGTCACATTCCTGTAATTGGTGTAGAACAATGAGTCAATAGAAGTTTATTTCCTTCTGACAGTAAATCCTAGAGTACACCTTATAAGCAACTGAGTAAGGCCTGAAATCATGCTCCTTTGCTCAAGTTCAGGAAACCAGTGTCTTCAGTAGACCCTGGTTTAGGAAAAAGTCAAGATACATACAAAATTTCCATGTCAGGGAATACATGGCAAGTGTCTAACAGCTACCCCAAGCCTGATTCATTCATTTAAGTAAATACATTTTCTATTTGAACAATTCCTTTTAATGCTTGTAATCAGAGTAAGGAGACTAAGAAAATTTTAAAATGTGAAAAGTTGTAGCTTTAAATTTTTTTTCTGTCGTTGAATAATTTTAATGGAAAAGAGACTTTCTTCTAATGTAATGCATACAGTTCCTTAAAAATAATGGAATATCTGACAAACTGCAAAGCTGAAATTTAATGAAGGCTGAAGTGAGTACCTTCATTTTTTCTTTTAAACTTTGAGCTTGAAAAACTATTTTAAACAAAATGAAATCATCCTAGAGTGGTAAAAAATCAGTTTATGCTAGAAAGTACAGATTTGGGGAAGTGTACAGTTTATGCTATGTTAATAATAGTCACTATTTCATAAATCTCACTACTTACCTAGGGTAAATTATAAATGCTATCTACTGTAGCTGTTTGGAGAATTTATTGTATTAGATGACAGATAACCTCATTTTTACTTCATTTCAGTTATTCTTGGGATTACTCTAAATCAATCAAAGAGTTGTAAGGTCAATCTTAGAATTATCTAATAATAATGATTGTGAGAAATATATATCTTCAACCATACAAAGAAATATTGTGCCCATCTTGGCTATAGAGATTTTTCAGGGTCTGAAATATGTCTGTGGAGTATTTCTGTGTGCCCTGTAATTCTCCTACCTCTACATTTTCTAGAAGTACTCTTTATATGAAGACTATCCTACAGTAAATGACTTCAGTTGTAGTGAGTATTTCACCCAGACTATTGATCAATAAAGGTCATTTCTCTTCCCGCACACTTATATAACTTTATCAACTTAGCCAATGTTTGTTTAAATATGTAATATTAAAGTTTTTATTCCACATTGAAGACAATCAATAATAAATTTTATTTTAAATAATTTTTAACCAACAAAGTAAGCAACTTTAAGTACAAGTATGACCATTAAAACATGACACTTAAATTAACAGCCTCCATAACATATATATAAATTAAAAACAAGGCCAGGGATTTAGCTCAGTGGTTTTGCCACCTGCCTCACAAGCTCAAGGTCCTGAGTTCGATTCCGATACCAAAAAAAAAAAAAGAATTGACAAATGTATGAGAATCTTCTAAAAGAAAGCTTTGAATGATAACTCATGACAAAATTTAATGTACTAGTAAAGAAATATTTGTCTGTGCAAAAGATGAGCCAGTAACACAGGCCGAATCAGCCCGCTGCAGACAGGCAGGTCGGTGCAAGCCCTACCGAGGTCCTGAGTCAAGCAGAAGATGCTGAATCAACACGCTGCAGACAGGCAGGTCTGCCCACACCCTACAGAGGTCCCCAGTCTCACAAAACACACCCTGAATCAGCCCGCTGCAGACAGGCAGGTCTGTGCACACCCTACCGAGGTCCTGAGTCACACAGAAGACGCCGAATCAGCCCGCTGCAGACAGGCAGGTCTGTGCACACCCTACCGAGGTCCTGAGTCACACCGAAGACACCAAATTACCCCGCAGAAGACAGGCAGCAAACTGATTCCACACTACAAAGATGCAGAGGACACCAGACCACCAGACCAAGGTACTGAGACCTGCTGCTCCCAGCCCAGAGGTAGGGGCTTCTGAGCCATTGTTCTGCTGCTCCTGGTCAAGAGGAAGGGACTTCCCAGTCACCATCCCTCCCTCTGCTCCCAGCACAGAGGAAAGGGCTTTTGAGCCACCTTCTGTCCCGCTGCTCCTGGCCCAGAGGAAGGAGCTTCCAGGCCTCCATCCCTCCAACCGCTCCCGGCCCAGAGGGAGGGGCTTCTGAGCCACCATCCAACTGCTCCTGGTTCAGAGGAAGGGGTTTCCCAGCCACCATCCATCTGGCTGCTTCCAGCCCACAGGAAAGGGCTATTGGGTCACCATCCCTACTGCTGCTCCTGGCCCCTGTCCCACCTCACCCAGCTCAGAGAAGGTAATCCATGCAGGCGCTAACAGCCCTACACCCCAGTCGAAATGAGAAAACACATAAATAAGTCTCAGAACAAGACTTCCAGATCACCTACAGCAACCCCAAAGGGAAATGAGATGGAACACTCTGATACTCAATTACCTGGACCCACTGAACTGGCAACAAAAGGGGATCTGGAAAACATGAAATCAGAAATAATTTCTCAGATAATAGGAGAAATTGTGCCCCTAGTGCAAGACATGATTAACAAATCTAGAGAGGAGCT
>NW_004624867.1:1074587-1091719 GCF_000247695.1 Heterocephalus glaber
ATGAAGTATGCTGCTGGGATCTCAATTGGAATTGCATTTAATCTATATAGCAGTTTTGGAAGTATGGCCATTTTCACTATATTAATCTGAAGGTTTTAAATTATATGTACCTCTGGGAGTTTATTCTAATCAAATACATATGCAAATTTAAAGACATTAATCTGTTTTATATATAGCAATGAAAATTTGGAAACAAAGGATATTAACCTAATAAATTATCACATTTGCATAATACTATGCAAATTTTAATATAATAATGAAAATAATCATTATAATGTAGTAAGAAAGATATTCATCATAAATCATTGCATTTAAAATCAAGTTAAAAATGGTTTGTTTATGATAATTCTTTATTTTTCATGTCTTTTTTTCATGGTGTTGGAGGTTGAACCCATGGTCTCATGCTTGCTAGCCAAGCTCTCTACCATTGAGCTCCATGCTCAATCCTTGTCATATGTTTTATGTGGAAGTAGACAGAACAGGCAGAATACTAAGAGCAGTATTCTCTAGTGGAATTATCAATTTTTGTACTTTTACATTTCCTAAATATCCTGCAATAAAATGATATGATATAATAAAAGGTTTTTTAAAAATTATATTTCTCAATCATATAGCTTATCCTTCTTCTTTCTTTACAATTCCAATTCATGCTTTTTCTAATCACAGGCAAGGTCAAAAAATTGAGAGAACAAAGTTTGGCTGAAGAATGAGATTCATGAAGAAGATCAATAGTGAATAAAAGTGGAAAAGTAGGTGAAAGAGTCTAACTCAATAGGCTGACAAGTTACGCTACGGTAGACTGGACTATAGATTGGTATCTGGGGAACTGTTACTCTCAAACACAATGGGCTCAAGTAGCAAAGCCAGAGACATGATGGTGCACTCAATTCTACAGTGCAGTAGCTTTGTACATATTTTATCTGTCTGATTTTACAGAAAGCAAGCAGCACAGTATAGCAAAGTCTCTCCAGATAGGATCCTGCCAACACTCAGATGTCATTATCCAACTGGATACAGAGCAAAGATAGTCACCCCAGTGCAAGGGGCACCAGCCTATGAGGGGTGTGAAACATTAGAAACAGTAACTGTGCCATCAGGGGCCTACAGAGAATTCTAGTTGAAATGCAGAAACATGCTGTCCAATCTTCCCTCTGCCAAAGTGGAACTGATGATGATATTTGTTATGTATTATTATAGTTTTGATTTAAAAGCCCCTTTGAAAGCACCAGTCTTCTTCATATTGTGTTATGGCTTGTGTCCAGATGTCTGCCCAAAGCCTGATGTGGTAATAGGTAGGGCTTTTCGGAGATGGCTGGATCTAGAATGTGTGTGGCTAGGATCAAAGATGTGATACTGGGATTGATTCATGGTGCCATGCTAAGATTAAGTCTGTCCCATCCTGGGTGTTAGTGCTACCCTCCCAGAGTCCTGGCATTATAAGGATGCACTACCACACTCAGATCTGATCTAAAATTTGAGTGTTAAAAATGTAGAAGCATTCAAGGAATATTTGGACTCAATAGAATATATCCAGGCCCATCTCACTCTTATTTGAATGTTAAAAGCCAGAAAAACTTTTGTACATTTCTGAAGGATTATCACCCTGAGAGTAGTGCAAGTTCTATTTATTTCTACAACTTTTGCAATGGGAACAGTATCTAGCACATCACAGACATCAGAAATATTTTAATGATTGAACAAAGAAACAGATAACTATTAGGCCCTTGCTCATCATGTGGAAAAATAAAAGGCATTGTTAAAAGTTTGATTTACAACCATACCTCCTTATTGGACACCAAAAGAAGTCTCTTAACATTGTATTTCAGCTAATGAAGAGATGTATTTTAATTTAATGTTTAAGTATTGAGAAGCTGTTGCATCATACAGACCAACAGTGTAGCTAGTGACCAGAGAGGCTGGGTAGAATCCCCACAGCAGATATCTCTACTAGAGAACTCAGAAGTTAGCACAAAGGTTGCTTCCTGAAGTCACCTTTGGATGAAACTTCAAAAAGAAAGAATCTTATTAGGATCATCACTCATTTTAGGACAAAAATGAAATTGCTACATACATGTAAATTCCTCTTTAATTGACTCTGAGCTTTCAAAGTCAGTTCTAGTCTTAGACAAATGCCCCTCATCCTTACTTCAAAAAGAATGGAAACCTACAGTGTGGTTTTCTTAGATCTAAAAGGTTTCTGTAAATTGTTTTATTTTCTGTGGTTTCTAATATTACTTCATCAGGCATTCATATAGGATAGTTATTTGTTGTTAATTATAATAATCATAATTTCTCAATGTTGGCTCCTACTGACTAAATGTCTTTGAAATGTGTCAGTGAAAATAGGAATCTAATTTTTCACACTTGAGACTTCTGGTTGAGAATTCAGTAAAACACTGAGGAGCAAAATTTGTCCTTTTTTGTATGTGTTGTGTTTAATTTTGAGAGCTTTCTAGTCATAGAAGGTATGAACAGTTTTTCTTGAACTATTAAGCTTTTGATTGCATCCTTCTGGTCAAATCAACAACTAAAATTTAGTCTTGATCCTGCATCTGAGTTCCTGGTTCCAAGTTCCTTCCAAGTCTGAAAAGGCCATCACTGACTTCCAGCAGGCAGGGCATTTCCTAGTCTTACTTGGCTCAGCAGATTTGCCTGCACATGAATTAATGAAGCGTGAAGATTTAGTTGGAACTGTCTAATACAAGCACATGTTATTATATCATTAATAAGAATTAAGTCACTGGCCCTGCAGTTTCACAGGCTTCAAAATCAACTTACTTCTTTTTGTAGATAAATAGCAAAAGAGAAGAGTCAAGTAACTGATTCATAGCAGGAGATACTATGCCATTTGCTGTCCATCCAATCTTTTGTATGGTCAGCAAGGATGGATCAAAAGATGTTACTTTTCAACATAATGTTATTAATAAAAATGATTTACCTGGTGTCACTGTAAACCAGATTGTTCCTGTTCTTTTGTGAAATACAATTTTTTTTTCTAATATTACAAGAACTACAAAATAAAATATATATTTTTTAGAGTAAGAAAGTAAATTCTCCTGCTCTATAACTGGATTTTTACCCTTGCTTATATACCCAGTCTTTCCAATGTTACATAATAATAATAGAATGGAGAACTCTAGCATGTCATCATAACTGGTTACTAATGGGGGACAAGAAAAGGGTTCTTATCTAGTAGAAATAAAAACAAGAATTTGCATTCAGTAAATTGAGTTATCTACAATTTGGTCTGGCTCAAAGAAGTTAAAAGAATGCAACTAGGCAGAGGAAGAGGCTTCTGGATCAATGTGCCACAGCTCTCAGTGTAGAGTAGGAAGCTTCCATGCCAACCTACCACTGCTCCCAGCACAGAGGCTTCTGGGTTGATGTGCTACAGCTCCAAGCACAGAGGAGGCGGCTTCTGGGTCAATGTGCTACAGCTCCCAGTAAGGAGTAGGAGGCTTCTGGGCCAGTCTACCACCACTCCCAGCACAGAGGAGGTGAGCTGCAAGGGTGCCAGCAGCACCACCCCATACCCATCAAAATGAGAAGACATGAAAACAAGCCTGAGAACCAGACTTCCAGATCACCTACAGCAACCCTAAAGGGAAATGAGATGGAACACTCTGATACTCAACCACCTGGACTCCCTGAACTAGCAACAAAAGAGAGTCTGGAAAAAATGAAATCAGAAATAATTTCTCAGATAACAGCAGAGATTGCACCCATAGTAGAAGACATGGTTAATAAATCTAGAGAGGACACAGATAAAAAAACTAGAGGAGCTGAGGAACATGATGAAATCTCAACATAGGAAACAAATGGAATCCATAAAACAGATGCAAATAGATTTCCAGGAAATTAAAAACTCAATTGAAAGTCTATGCAGCAGAATGAGCCAATGTAAAGACAGAACTTCAGATATAGAAGATAAGATTGCATCAGTGACCAGGAAAAGAAAAATTGCTTTAAAATTGCAAGGGACCATGAGAAATCAATTCAGCAGCTGCTAGACAATGCAAAGAAGAATAACATAAGACTGATTGGAGTCAATGAAGAAAGAGGAGAGAGTGCAGATGATATAAAAAAGCTGTTCACAGAAGTGATGGCAGAAAACTTCCCAAAGAGGGGAAAAGAACTTGACATACAGATAAGTGAGGCATATAGGACTACAAATAGTCTTGATCAAAAAAAATCTACACATAGGCATATAACTGTTAAGCTTCCAGAAACCCAAAAGAAGAACAAAGCTCTACAAGCAGTTAGAGAAAAGAAACAAATCACATGCAAAGGAAAGCCCACCAGAATGACAGTAGACTTCTCAACACAAACTCTGAGGGCAAGAAGAGCTTGGAGTGACATATTCCAAGCCCTAAAGGAAAACAGCCTTCAACCCAGATTAATGTACCCTGCAAAACTATGTTTCAAAATTGACGATGAAATAAGATACTTTCATGACAAAGAGCACCTTAGGAACTTCATAAATACCAAACTAGCAATCCAAAAAAATTTGGACAATATCCTAGGAATAGACAATGAGGATCACAACCCCAGGAAGCATGGCAGAATGAATCCATCTGGCATGATGAGAAATTAAAAGCAAAGGGGGAGAATCTAACAAAAAGAAAAAGTCATGACAGTGATAAGTCAATACATGTCAGTTATAACCATCAATGTTAATGGCCTCAACTCATCAATCAAAAGAAATAGACTGGAAGAATGGGTCAAGAAGCAAGATCCAAAAATATGCTGCATACAAGAAACACACTTATTTCAAAAAGAAACTCATAGACTGAAAGTTAAAGGGTGGAAAACAATACTCCATGTGACAGGAACCCCTCCCCCCAAAAAAAGCAGGAGTAGCTATCCTCTTTGCAGACCAAGTGGATTTCAAACCAACACTGATTGAGAGAGACAAAGAAGGACACCACATCCTTGTAAAGGGAACAATCCAATGGGAAGAGATGACAATCATAAATATCTATGCATCAAACACTAGTGTGCCCAACTATATAAAACAAATACTAATGGACATTAAAAGTCACATATGTCCTAATACAATAATAGTGGGGAACCTCAATACCCCACTATCACAAACAGATAGATCAACTAGACAAAAATAAGCAATGAAATACTAGAACTCAATCAAACTCTTGAACAAATGAACTTAACAGATGTTTACAGAGTCTTCCACCCCACAAAATCAGAATACACATTCTTCTCAGCTGCACATGGGTCATTCTCCAAAATAGACCACTTACTCACTCATAGAACATATTTAAGTAAGTGCAAAGGAATTGAAGTTATCCCCTGTACATTATCAGACCATAGTGTGATGAAATTGGAGATCAATAGCAAAAGAAACCACAAAAATTTCATAAACACATGGAAAATGAACAACACACTTCTGAATAACCAATGGGTCACAGAGCAAACTAAAGAAGAAATCAGACCAGACAGTTCCTTCAATTAAATGATAATGACTGTACAACATATTGGAATCTATGGGACACAATGAAAGCAGTCTTATGAGGGAAATAAAAAAGAATAAAACAGACTCAAAAGTGCAGGTCATTATACTTTCAAAATACTCAGGCAGCATTTCTCCTGATTATGAGACTCAAAGTATTGATGGTAAAGACTGTGTTAGTCTACTCACTTAAAATAAAAGAAAACTGAGGTTCAGAGAGGCAAGATGACATCTCAGAGTCATTTCTATCAGGTGGCAGAGTAAAGTCTTCTGCTGTACTTTTCAATCAGCAGTTCCCACTGAGTAGTCCATTCATTCCAAAAATCCATTTAGAGAGTCCATTCCCAATGCTAAAAGAATTTTATAATAATGCCAGTGTCATTTTCCATTTTCCCCATGTTGACACTTGCAAAAACTACTGGCACCTTATTACAAATTAAGGCAGTGGCACCTAACATCATTAGGAGTCATTCTATTCTTCACCTGTGTACAAGTAATGTAATTTTAAACATGAATATCAACTTAATTATTTAGTAAAACTTCATAAATATTATTAATTTTAGACCCTTGAGTCAGGTGTTTTCCATATTTTATGTGACAAGAGAGTGTGTTAAATCATTTCTAGTGTCTACCTAGGTGTAAGGATCATGTGAAGACAGAAAAGTGATGTCATTGTTTGAATTCCCAGTTGAACTAGTCCCTGAGAATCCAGAACACATAATTTTTATCTGAAAAATAATTGACAGATCATACTTACCCAGATGTACTTGGCAGATATTTTCTACAAAATGAAAGAAACTTCACCTGTCATTTCAAGGGAAACAATTGACAGGCTTTGTTGCCAGTGTTAAAATTTGAGCTTTAAATGAAAATTATTATAAGTTTCAGAAACTTATTAGTCACTGTGAGCTTGACAGTTTCTGATAAGAGTGGAGGTGATATTAATAAATATTATTTTGTCTCACTAAAAAAAGAGAATACAGCCAACACTTCATGAATATCATTGGCTACTATGGGAAAAATGTTGCAAACTAAAAATAATTTGCATAGAAAAGAAAATAATTTCAGGAGTGTCCTATTAACCACAGTTCTCACAAAGGAGAGTATATTATGAATCCATATTGTATTTCACTGGCATTTGGTAGACTTTTTTCACACTGCCAAGGCAATAATTAAAAGCATTCAAGACCTCAACATGGGTACCATGGTATGAAAGCCACTTCAAAATTATCAACAAGACTCCACTAAGCAATCAGAGTGATTAGAAATGAGTGCTTAGTGGGCCATATTTTAGTCTCAAATAGCAAGAATCAATGATATGCCCTAATGAACTATTTAAAATCTTTAGTAATTTGGTATGATGTGCAGAAGCACATAACAGTTTTCTAATAAAGAAACTTTGAAAGTACCCTGTGTTTTTGTTGATAACATAGTCCATCCATTTATGCAATATATATTGACTTATATAATAGGCACTGTTCTCAGCTATGAAATAGATCAGCCAAGAAAAGAGAAAATAACTGTACACTATTATACATTTTCTAATTTTCCAATCATAGTGTTTGCAAATAATGACAGTGTTCTTTTTTCCAGCCTATTTTTTAAAAAGATGTGGTTTTTCTATTGCAAAGTTAGAATCTCTAGTACAATGTTGAATAGCAGGATATTAGTGGAAATTTTCATTTCTTCAAATGTTTCTGTTTCTATTCTCTGCCACCTTTAGGATTCATATTACACACTTGTTAGAGTTTCTTCCTAAATCCTCTACCTCGCCTTCTCATCTGTACTTTCAAATCTTTTGCAACTCCCTGCTTCATTTTCAACATTTTGTCCTAATATACATAAGAAATTAATTAACATTCTTTTCAGTTGTGTCTAATTTATTATTATCCACTGAATTTTAAGTTTTGGTTATTGTGTTTTCAATTTTAGAACTTCTATCTAATTCTAACTTTTATAATTTTAGGTTTTTGTCAAAATTTTAACCTTATAATTTGTGTATATGAACATGCCAGCATAACCATTCAAAAGTACTTATTTGCTAACTCAGTTATCTGGATAGGTGTGTGTGTGTGTGTACAAGTGTGTGCTTGTTTTTTTATTGTCTGCCATATCTAGTTTGGACACACTATTGCATCTACTTGGTCATTCTACATTTAAAATCAGAATCAGATATTTTATAGGAAAAATTTTAGAAATATTATGAAATGGGAGTTTGTTAACTTTCTTTATAAATTATTTATTTATTTACTGTTTTAGGCAAAAATCAAATTTCTATCATTGTAATCTAGTTTTGAAACTGAAATGAGTAGAAGATGCATTTCATGGAAAAGCCTGTTTGTTTTTGCTTAATACTTTACGCATAAAGCATAACTCCTTGGGCTACTTTATCAAACTTGGGAATTGGCAGTGACATTCTCCTCCTAGAAGGCTCTGAACATCAGTTTTGCCCACTGATGATGATAGTATTTTTGTTGACCTTCTTAACACTCTTGGTGGTTTTCTCTTTAAGAATCTGTCTACATTCATGGTACTGCCAGGCTCAATTCATCACTTCCTTCCTTCTCTTCATACATCTCATTTCCATCATTTCTCTTCTCCTTTTTAACCTTCCAATACTCCTTTTAAATTAATTTTATATAAACATAATAATCACATTCATCATTCATCATAGGGAAGACTTCCAGGAAGATGGCAGGGTGGTGAGCCACAGAAAAACAGCCTCTCTGAGATTTGAAATCTAGATGTTGGAATATAACATTGTGAGGAAAATAAGGAGAGAAGATGGATCCCTGTGACCCAGTAAAGATCTGAAGCAAGAATTGGAGCCCACAGAGGGAACAAAGTGAGGGATCTCAATGTAGAAGAGGGAGGGGGCAAGCAGTGCATTCTCCCTAAGACCTGGCTCACAGCAGGGGAGAGAAGGCTCAAACCTTCAGAGGCACAGTGACCACTGGCAACCCAAGAAGCCACCAAAGAGAAATACACCAGTGGAGCAGAGCAGTGGATGCTGTGGACAACAATGGCTGATGAGTTATTCTGCCTCACACACTTGCCAGGAGAGGGTGATAGGCTGGTTGCAATTTTGGAAAGGGATCAACTGAACTCAGAACTCAGAGCAGTTGCATGTTGGCTTCATGTTGTGGCTCTCAATGTCAGGGTGAGGCATAGCTGTGCAAGATACTGAAAGTCAAACATCCAAGCCTTCTTCAAGCCCTCAGGAGGCACCTAGAGTGTTGTGGGCTGAATGATTCAGTCACCAGGCTCACAGCCAGAAACCAGAAGCAACTTGAAGTTCAGTGGAGCTGACAATGCAGGGTTGCTGGGATTATTCCCACTGTAATTCTACTTCTGGCTTGCTGGGATCAATCAACATGGATCCGGGTTCTGTTTGCCCCCTTTGTGTAGTGAACATTTTTTTTCTTTTTCTCTTTTCTTCTATCCTTTGCTTTTTTTCTTTCTCTTTTTTCTTGTGTTTGTTTTTGTTTTTATATGAGTGTGAATAGTGTTTCTAATTTCTTTTTGTTTTGTTCTGTTCTTATTTTTGTTTTTTCCATCTTTCTTTCCCTCTTATCTTCTTCATGTTTCCCAAAGGTTACATAATCTTTCTTTGTCCTCCAGCCATGATTCTAATCTCTTTCTCTTCTTCTATTTTTCTATTTTTTCCCCCTAACTCCTTCTAAACTTTCTCCCCTGAGGTTAAAATAACAATATTGAGGGGATATTTACTGTGTATAATTTTCTAGTTTGTTTAGATTTTTTTATAACTATAAATCTTGTTCACACAGTTAAAAGTGGCAAATTCATAGTTATCACAGTTTGTCAGTTTCTAGGCTGCGTTTGAAGCTATTGTGATTACTGATTGTATTGCTTTACTTAAGGTGACATAATTGTTCTAATCAGTTGTTCTTCCTTGTATGCCAAGACTGAGACTGCCTGAAGATCATAAACAATACTATAGGCCAGTGCCAAAGAGCCAGGGAGTATGCCAAATAGGCAGCAACTTCACATTCATCATAGAGAATTTGTACTTGTACATGATATTTCTCTATTTTGTTTTTTTTCCAATTCTGTCCACTTCCTTAAAACCCACATGCCCTCCTTATTTACAAAATCTTTGTTTCCATTTTTTCTATTATCTTTTTTCTTTTCACTCCCCCACCCTGCTCACACACCATTGCTCCCCCTCCCATTTGAACATTTTCTTCCTAATTTCCAATATCTGTTATATATTTTGGTCTTTATTTGCCCTTTCATTTTCTCACACCAAAGAAACAGTGAAACATTGAAATATGTGTGTCCAATTTATTTCACTTAAGAGCATGATCTCAAGGCACATCCACTTACCTAGAAATATCTCGTTTACCCTTCTTAATAGAAGAGTGGTACCCCATTATATAAAATTTTTAAAAACACATCTTCTTTATCCAATTATTAGTTGATAGGCATTTGGGCTGTTTCCAAGATTTAGTTACACAAATTGTGCTGCTATAGTCATGGGTGTGCATATATCCCTGTGATATGATGCTTTTAATTCTCTCAGAAATGTACCAAGAAGGGAAATAACTGAGTCAAATGGAACCTATACTTTTAGTTTTTGAGGAATCTCCACACTGATTTCCACAGTGGTTGCACCGGTCTATACTCTCAACAACAGTGGAGAAGTGTACCTTTTTCCACACAGCCCCACCAGCATTTGTTATTGGTTGATTTCTTGAAAATAGCCATTCTTTATGGAGTGAAGTAGAATCTCAGTGTTGTAATTTGCATCTCTTGAATGACCAGTGATGTTGAACACTTGTTCATATATTTATTTGCCATTTGTACTTCATCTGAGAAATATCTACATTTCAGATGCCCATTTTTTATTTGGGTCTTTACATTTGGGGGATCTGATTTTTTTAGTCCTTTATATATTATAGATATTAATTCTTCATCTAAGGAATAGGTGGCAAATTTTTCCCCACTCTGTATGTTGTCTCTTTATTCTGTTGGTGGTTTCTTTTGAAGTGCAAAAGCTTTTAAATAACATAAGATCCCAGTTGTAGGTTCTTTGGGATAGCTTCTGTGCAATTGGGCTTTCATTCATAAGTCTTTGCCTACACCTGTGTCTTCAAGAGTTTTACCTATTCTCTCTTCCAATTGATTTAGTGTTTCTGTTTTATGTATCACACTTATATCAGAATACATTTTAATAAATTGTTTCAAAATCTAGCAAAATCATTATTGTTAATCTTTTTTTAGATATTAAAAGTAAAACAGCAAAAATTTCAAAACATTGGCAAAGCATTCCATGAGTGCTTCTCACATATTAATGCACAGAAAAACTAATGACTCACATGAGGTTGTTGTTAATCTTGGTGGTTGCCAGTGTGATATAGATTTTGAATTTATAATAGCATCCCAGGTAAGGTTGATGTAACTCCATAGACCACACATTGTGTGGCAAGGGACAACATTAAACCACTAAAATATGTTTTCAAGTTTTCCTTTATGACCTAATACATCCTATCCATCTTCTCCATCACCTGACAAATGCATGTTGTCCCACACACTTCTCCTTGAATACTTTAAAGCAACTCCTTCTTCACTTAATTTGTGTGGAGTCATGTTCTAATTGTCTGCCCTTATTCTGTGCTTTAAACCATCATTTGGAACTCATCCCATTATTCATACAAACTCTCCCTGCTTCCTCTTTTGCCACCTCCCATTCTTCTTCAAAATTGCCATCACCTAAAATAACTTCAGGCTTAAGTCTGCTTTAGGAAATGCCTTTTGAGCTTCATGCTCCTTAGTTTCCAGTTTCTCAAGTTCTGCCTTTGCCTGTGTTATCTACTGTTGTCCTAAGTGAGGATTATGTCTTAATATGCAAAACACAAATAAGGAAGAAAACAACCAGGCTCTCTGAGGACAGAAATCAAATGGCAGAAATTTAGGATCATATACCTCTCAGTAAAGTTTAGAAGATATTTGCTAGCTTTAAAAGAGGTTTATGGGAATAAAGGAAATGTTGGATTAGACATATCTAGGACTTTTTGAATGGAAATAGGCTAGGAAAATTTACATGAGGAAGAAAGGAAAGGAGTGCTAGATATGTATGTTACACAAAAGTTACTACAAGGGGGTTGTGGTGAGAGAAACCTAATGTATTATTATTACTACCTTTAGACTAAGCATAATTTTTTAGATTCCTTTTCTTTTCCAATCTCCAATAAAACATAATCTTTAAAATATGAGAAATGTCATCCTACAATAAATGAAAGAGTAAAATTATATTTTAAAAACCCCACAACTTTCTATAATGTCATAGCAAGGCTCTTACCTTGCAGTATTTAATCTCATTATTTAGCCTTATTAATAATGCTGTTTATTCTCCTGGGGAAAAATAAAAATTTTTTTTCTCATTTCATGTTAAGGATGTTCATAAGATCTTGCATAAATTTTAGAAGAATATTGACTATTTAGGTGGTTGTTGAATTTTGTGCTAATTTGAAGTGCTTTTTTAGTCATTGTAAGACCTCCAAAACTTGTATTGGGTATTCTGAAACCTAAGAGTACCTACACAAAATATTCAAGTACAATCAGCAGTTGTTTTTTATCACAGAACACAAAATTTTTATTAGGAAAATTTAAAAACAGTGTGATACACTCTTGAAGTGATCTATGTGAGGAGGTTGGGAGTAAATCCATGAAGTTTCTAATACAAAGCTTTAGAAGTGGATTTTTAGTTTTTCATTTTTATTAATACATGTTTGTAGTACACAATGATTACATTCATCATGAGGAGTAGGTACATGTATATAACACATCTTAATTCTTTTCAAAGCTTTTAAACTTTAGCCCATGTCTTTGGGGAATCCATTTTTTCTACAAAATCTAGATTTAATATCACCTTTTAACAAGTTATATATTAGTAGCAAGATCAATTGCTTCTTTACAAGTAGTTAATACAAACAATTTGCTTTTTAAATTGCATTTTAATTGATATCACTAATATCTGCAGAATTATAAACAGTCGAATAATGAGCTTAAATATGTTATTGGTCTTATCTTGATTAGGTTAAAAAATGGTACTGGGGAGGGATGGTGAAGAAAGCAATTTCAGAGACAGCCAGACAAACACATATTTAGAGTCTCAGTCACACACAAAAAAATTAAAATTAAAAAAATAAAAATAAAGTCTCAGTCACTGGGAGTATTTGACTTGATCTGTCATTAATTTTCATTGTATTTTGAATGACATTGCAATTATACTGATGGATAATATTTCTCATCTTTTAGGCAGTTCTCGAACATAGAGTCTGATGGCTAATTTCATTTTAAAAAGCATCAAGGGTAGACATTGGTCACCTCTGATTGTAGTCCATGATAACTATGGGTTCCTTCTCTAGTTAATGAGAAAATGTACATGCAGCTATATCTTGGCAAGATAAATATATGCATATGTACGAATGTGCATGCGTTTGCATATATAGATGGTCCCAGACTTAACAATGGTCTGACTTCTGATTTTTCAACTCTAAGATGGATAATGTAAAAGAGATATCCAGTCAGTAAAAGCTAAACTTCAAATTTTGAATTTTGATCTTTTTCCAGTCTAGCCATATGTAGTATTGGACCTACCCTTTTGTGAGGCTAGGTAGTGGCAGATAGGCCCAAATCTTGGTCATCTATATGATCATGAGGGTAGAACAATCAATATAGTGTACCATATTGTCAGTATTTTTTGATACAGTTGTTCAATAAATAATATGAGCTGTTCAACAGTTTGTATAAAATAGGCTTTATTTTAGATTATTTTGTCTAACTATAGGCTGATGTACATTTCAGAGCACAGTTAATGTAGGCTGAGCTAAGATATGAGATTTGGTAGGCTAGATTTATTAAAGGCACTTTTTTAAGAGTAGGAAAAATTTATTGAGAGAAAGAATGTTTCTCTCTAAGAAACACAAAAGGGGGATCAGAAAGTGGGTTGCCCACCCACCCCACTTTTCAAAGATGTTTTATACAGCAAAGCCATGTGGTGAAGGTAGGTATAAAGTGGGACAAAACTATAAGACCCAATGGAAACTTATAAGGTGGGCATGAGGTGGGACAAAACCATGACCAATCAATAAGATTGCAAGTACAGTCAACCAGGTAATATTGATTAAATGGGGATAGAATGGGAAGACAAGTCACATACAAGGAATTTCCCATTTAGAATATCAATCACTGCTATCTATCTCTAGGGGAAGTTATACTTCTTTTCCTTTTTATATGCTAACCAGTGAATGTGCCTCAATTGTTCTTTATGTTTGTTCCTAGCTGTGTTGGCTCCTGGAGGGCTGGTGCCTTAAGGGAGGCCTTGTCTACCTGTCAACAAGATACTAATTAACTTACCTATCTATAAAATTCCCCCATCTGAAGAAGTAACCCTAACTGCTGTGAGGGGGCAAAAGGCAAAGACAGTTCTGGCTACTTCCAGCTGAAGCAGGTAGAAGTTGTGATCAGCAGTCAGGGTTACTCTACAGAGTCTATGTAAAGGCTCTGGATAGGTGCTAGGCATTGTCTTCTTGGTAGCCATATAGCTTTGAGTCTGGAGGAGACAAAGCCAAAGAAACAGTTAATACATGGGCCAAATTATAAGGTCAGCAGGTTTACTATGAATATAGCCAACAAGGGTCTCCACCTGGAGGAACCAGTAATAGCCTCCCACAAAGACAATAAGGAGAAGGTCCAGGGGACTTCAGAATCCAACATAGAAGTCATATTTTTATAGTTTAGCAGTTATGAGCTATTTAAAGTTCAATCTGGTAAATCCCAGTAAAAGAAGTCTAGAACATTTGTCATTGGCTCCATTTGTACAACTCCTTGGAATTTGGCAGCCTCTAGGCAAGAATAAACAAAATTTTTAAGAAATTAGAGCATATATAATCTAAGCATGACCACACTAGAATGTAAGGGCAGGTTGGAAAGAAAGTCACACTTAGAAATTGCAATAGTGATTGTAACCTGCTGGCTCTTAGATTCTTTCATTAATAGAGATTATCTATAAGTCTGATACTTATTATAGAACAATAAAATATAAAGCCTTTTCAAGTTGCCTTCTCCCTTACTCACCCAGGTTGAGAACAAATTTTTTTATGGATATCAACACAATATGAGTATATGTGAAATATTTTGAAAGGGGCAGATTCTCCTTCAGGCTTGTTGCATTTTTGTTGAAAGTTTAACAGTTTTAAATATAATGTTAATTGAATAAAATCTGGGTTTAAGGAATTATAGTAGACACAATTACAAATCCAAACATTAGCCATTCACTTCCAAGAAAGGTCTCTGTCCAAAGGAAAGAGACCCTTGGTCCAACCACTTGAGCAGCCCAGTCTTAGTGGTAGATTTATGTCTGCCATGAGTAAAGATACACGTGCTAGTCTCTAAGCATTCATATCAAATAAACATGTTTTCCTGTTATGATTTTCCTTTTCCAGGTTGTAGATATTCTCTATCTGTTATGTCATTTTCCTATAACTTGCTTATAGGAAGAGAGTTCACTGATTGGAGAACTTGAGGAGCCTAATTCTCTTAATGTGTCTGCTTCTCATTGTGTGCTAATACAATTGACATTTTGATTGCTTTATGTTGGTCTCATGTGTCTTATTTGAATGATTCAGATTCTACAGTCCTGATCAATTCTGGAATGCATAAGGTGACAGTTTTAGACTGTATCCTGGGAAAAAAATGATTCCAAGAGTTATAAAGAGGTTCAAGTGGTTTGAATGTATTTAAAACTCATGCTGAGATTTGATTTCTAGTGTAAGAATGTTGACTGGGACTTTTAAGAGGCGATTAACTGGTAGGACTTTGTACTCAATGAGTATTGTCTTTCTGGTGAGAATGAATTATTTCTCATGGCAATGGGTTAGTTTTTGAGTAAGTAGATTTTAATAAAGTGAGCTTAGCACTTCCCCAACTCTCTTGCATGTTCCCACTTGTTCTTCCACTTTCTGACATGAGTTGAAACAGCACATAGCCCTTGTCAGATGTGGTTGAACCAATCTAAGAATGTCCAGGTATTTTGTTATAGCAACAAAAAGCAGACTAAGACAAATACAATTCTGAAATTATTATTTTATGCTCAGATGAGCTTGGAACTGGATTTAAATTCACAGTCTTACCTATTCGCTAGCTTATATGACCTGCATCAAATACTTAGCACTTTTATAACCTCTAAAAATAATTTTATAATCATTATGTCTTTGTAAAAGTTGTGAAATATAGATTAAAAAGTAAAATTGCTCAGCTGGTGTATATCACATAGTAAGTGCTCAATAAACAGCAGTGAGAAATAGAAGAATATAGTAGAAGAAAGTAGATGTTCTGGAATCTATATGGGTCACAGATAAAAAGCTTTATACAATATTTTATTCAGTGTACTTATAGTTCATTACGTAAACTAGAAACTAATAAGTTAATTTCTGTAAATTTCTTCTCACAATACACTTCAATTCAACATTAAAAGACCTTTAGACAATTAATCAGAGACATAAATGGTGGTGAAAATGGTCTTGTAAAGCATATTAACAAATGCTTAAGGAAACATGATTCATTGAGGAGAGTAAACACAGCCCTATTGACTAAATTATAATCATAAAACTAAATGATAATGATAAAAACAAGCCTACAGTCATTTATTAGGGAAATTATCCATTCATCCCATGATAACAAAAGCAAAATATTAACAGAAAATATGGGCAAAGATTATAGCTTCTGAAGGTGAGGATCATAAAAAGCTTTACAATATCCTATCAGAATATGTATTTTAAATTATTATGCTTTTTATAAAAAGCTAATGATTATTCCAAACAAATAATTATGGATTCATCAAAACCTCTCCAATAATGGTCCCTGTGACTCACTACATGAATAATAAAGATACTTAAATAATCAGAATAAATTTCCGAATGAGGGAACCTTTTCATACCTTGTTAAGATTGGCACTTGTGTCAATTTTTAATAGCCTCTATTTATTTGCATTAATAAATATAAAGGTAAAAGGTGATGTGTAAATCTAAATTTCAAATCTTATAACCAAAGTTTAAAGCAAATATTAAAATGTAAATTTAAGATGCCCTACTGAGGTCCTGAGTCACCCAGAAGACGCCGAATAACCCTGCTGCAGACAGGCAGGTCTGGCCATGACATACCAAGGTTTCTAGTCATGAGGAAGAGGCTGAATCACCGCACTGCAGACAGGCAGGTCTGCAAATGTCCTACTGAGGTCCCCAGTCAAGCAGGAGATGCCGAATCACCCTGCTGCAGACAGGCAGCCACCTGGTTACACACTACAAAGATGCGAAGGACACCAGACCACCAGACCAAGGTACTGAGTCCCGCTGCTCCTGGCCAACAGGTAGGGGCTTCTAAGCCACCACCCCAATGCTCCTGGTCCAGAGGAAGGGGTTTCCCGGGCACCATCACTCCCACTGCTCACAACACAGAGGAAAGGGCTTTAGGGCCACCATCCCTACCACTGCCCCCAGCCCCTGTCCCACCTCTCCCAGCTCAGGGGAGATAATACTGTAGGCACTAAAAGCCCCCCGCCACAGTTGAAATGAGAAAACACATAAATAAGTCTCAAAACCAGACTTCCAGATCACCTACAGCAACCCCAAAGGGAAATGAG
>NW_004624867.1:1141624-1202302 GCF_000247695.1 Heterocephalus glaber
GAAGCCCCTTCCTCTGGGCCAGGAGCAGCGGGACAGAAGGTGGCCCAAAAGCCCTTTCCTCTGGGTTGGGAGCAGTGGGAAGGATGGTGACCAGGAAGCCCTTTCCTCTGGACCAGGAGCAGTGGGACGGCAGCTCAGAAGCCCCTGCCTCTGGCCCAGGAGCTGCGGGACTCAGTACCTTGGTCTGGTGGTCTGGTGTCCTCTGGGTCTTTGTAGTGTGGAACCAGGTGGCTGCCTGTCTGCAGCGGGGTGATTCAGTGTGTTCTGCATGACTCAGAACCTCGGTAGGGCGTGCGCAGACCTGCCTATCTGCAGCGGGCTGATTCAGTGTGTTCTGTGAGACTCAGGACCTCGGTAGAGTGTGGGCAGACCTGCCTGTCTCCAGCGGGGTGATTTGGCGTCTTCAGCGAGACTCAAGACCTCGGTAGGGCGTGCACAGACCTGCCTTGGACCTCTTTCTATAGAGAATTTGTCCAAGTTTTGGAAAAAGCATGAGAGGTGTGGAGGAGGGGAAGGTGAAATAAATAGAATAAAGATATGCCATGTACAGGAATTTAATAACATCAATTAATATAAACATTATATGCCATAACATGAGCTAAGATTAATAATATCAACAAAAATGAAAAATGCGGTAGGGGAATTGGAGCAGGAAGGAGCAAGAATGGGGAAGGGGGTTAATACCAAAAACAAGCTGTGGTGGATACATGTAACCATTCCTAAAGATGATTGTAAACTGAATAAACTGTAAACATGTACTAATAAAATGAATAAAAATTTCAAGAAAGAAATATAAAATCTAAAAAATTTTTCATAACCATACAATAAAAAATAGCTATTACACTATGTATACTTTTTTTTTAATGGGGAAGATGATGCTTGTATTTTTAAAAATCTCTACAAAGCTCACATACAAAGACAGTACATCCTAGATTTGTGACTGATATAAGCATTTAAGGCTGTCATTTTCAAGTATAAATGTTTAGTGTTGCATTACCCAGTCTGTGCAATACACATAGCTGTAAGTACAAATCATAAAAATTAACAGAAGCCTACCAAAAACAAATCATAATTTAGGCAACAGCAAGTTAAATGTAAGGAAGGCTAGGGGAAATTATGGATTAGATTATGCATCTCTAAATTGCATTAGGTGGCTCACACTTTGTCTAGCACAACTATCTGTTGTTTGGCATCTGGAACGTGGCAGATACACAGCAGACCAAACAAAGAAGGTAGATTAGGCAACAGGACCAGTTATTAAGAATGTTCAGCTCTAACACAGTTCTAAGGCCTGTTCCCTCAGATGATGATAAGAAATGGCTCCAGTACGACATAAGCTTTACAAATGACCATGAAAAATGTTTCCAATTTTTTTTTGTTTTTTAAGCAGAGCCTTTCACCTTGGGACAAATACATACTGCCCTGAGATTAATTAAATCAACATTATCTACTTCTGGCTTAATGGAATATTGTGAAATGTAATATAACTGGAGAGAATAGGTATTTGGAACCCAGTAGTATTCTGTTTAACTTACATTCTGAGTGTGTACATAAATTGTGGTTCTGTAACTTCTGCTACAGTTGCAATATCTGTATCTGAAAAGTGACAACAGTTTTATTACAGAAGCACCTGCTCTGTTTTAAATTCCATGTAACATGCTTAGATTCTAGGTCTTGCCTCTTTAACGTAAATCAACGTTCTCTTGTGTTTTGGTCAGCATACACAGTTCTTTCTCATCATTTGATGTACACAACCAATGTCGGAATTTTAAAAAAATTACCAGAGAGCTAAACTGACTCCATGATTATGGCAAAGTCTGACTCAAAATTTTAATTTGTAATTTAGTATGTATCTCATGCAATTTGGGGAGCATCAAACTAAATCTACAATTGTCAGAAGCCTTGTTACAGTTTAATGCACATTAACTAAAATGTGTACATTTTTAGTGATGATAAATGCAGTTATGACCTTATTACACTTTTGGCATTCTTTAAAAAAACATTAAGCTTTAATATAGAAATATTTAGTTTACCTTTAACTTGTGCTCAGGTAATAATAAACATTTCTTTGCTTTTGATCTCATACATTCTCTCTTCAGGTATGACCCATCTTCTGTATGCTTGGAGCAACGTGGCTGGCCTTGTTATTTCACCACTCTGGATATACTGGAATAAAAACAACTTACATACAAGAACAATTAACTGGAGCAAGAGGAGAAGGTATTTCTTTGTGCAGATTCTGTAAGGGCTATGCAGAAATGTATATGATCAAAGCCAAGCAGTTCCATTTACAGCACTGTTGTTTTTTTTTTTTCTTTAATGTAGTTTCAACATGGTGTGATTGTAGCTTTTTAAACTATGAAAACCCTGAGAGATTGTACCTTCTAGTTGAAATATTTATAATAGATTGTGGCTTCAGATTGTTTGCTACTTCTTAGACCTTTAAGGAACATTTTTAATGAACTTTATAGAATTCTGAGGACAGGTTTTTGTTTTCTTTCAAGTTTGAAACTGCTTCATTACAAGAGGTCTGGGTATCTCTGTAGCATTTCATATGCTTTCTGAGAGAAATTGACAGTTTTCTTGGCCACTGAAGTTGTTTTTCACGTAATCAAACAACAGTTTATACATCTTGATCCTATTCTTTTTTTAACTGTATGTTTTTTTGGAGTTAAAATGGCTATGATAACCTCATGAAAAAGTCTTCAATCCCTTCTGGATTAAAGCTGAACATTCCACATAGCAGCATGCTCCTGTCTCTTCTGCTAGTTTCTGTCCTTGTTCCACACATATAGGGGTTTTTTTCATATCATTCAGTCTTGCTAAAGTTTTGGGGTCATCTCGGAGATCAATCTGAGTTCCTGTTAATAAAAAGGGTACATTTGGTGCGGATTCTTTAAGTTCCGGTACCCACGGTTCTTTCACATTTTGAAACGAGGCTGGATTGACCACGGAGACGCATACGAGGAAGACATCGGTCATTGGATAGGATAAAGGCCTCGGAGGATCACAGTCTTCCTGTCCTGCCATGTCATAGAGTCCCAGGTGGTACTGCTTGTCCCCCACAGTGACGCTACGGCGTAGTGTCGAAGACGGTGGGCACGTACTCCTCGGGAAAGGCGCCGTTGTCGTAGCTCGTGAGCAGGCACGTCTTGCCCACCGCCCCGTCGCCCACCACCACATGCTTGAGCATCAGCTCGCCGGCCCGTGAGCCATGTTGCGGCCGTCCGGCCTCCGGGTGTGGTCACCCCGCGCCCCCGCGCCGGGAGGGCTCAGCCTCAGCGTGCCTGGGGGGGCCGCCGCCGCCGTCCCCCGGCCGCATGCAGTAGCGCCCCCCGCCCGAGGGGCGGGCAGGGGCTGACAGGCCCGGGGCGCACCCCCCGCCGCCTCTGCCTCCGTCGCTGCCGCCCAAGTCCCCCGCGCCGGTACAGATCCCCCCGCGCCCTCTCCGCGGCCCGCCCTCCCCGGGAGACTCAGCCGGATCATAAGACCGGCCAGTCCGGGGGAGACGGCAACTTCGCAGAGGGCGGCCGCGGGGAGGGGTTATGTATACTTATTTTCAAAGTAGTTACTCAGTACAAGACGTAAAATTCAAAATTCATCCTATCTTTTTGTAGCAACTACGCTTTTCACTTTTCAACTTTTTACAAACCAACCTAGTAATTACTGCATAGGAACTTTATCCAGACGCCGATAAACTGTGGCCACAATTAAATGCATATTTGTTTCCAGATCATTTGATAGATTTTATATTGAATATAAAAATTATTATATTTTCATTTTTAATTTGTTCATGATTTTTTTCCTGCTACAGTGTAATAGTTGAATACTCAAGAACTCCCATATTACAGAAAGTTAACTTAAAAATAATTGTTTTCGTCAATAGTAAAGGTCAATAGTAAATGGCCCATCATGACAAATAATTTAAATTAATTTTGAAGGAATTTCTGTGAATCTTAGGAGGACA
The DNA here is from genome assembly GCF_000247695.1 of Heterocephalus glaber. Next base: position 1,145,592 of record NW_004624867.1, read on the forward strand.
CAGGTACACAATTCAACAAAAATCAGAAAAACAAAATATGAACAAAAAGGAGAAGCTCAATAAGAGATAGAAATCATTAAAAAAAAAAAAGAACTGAACACATTCTGGAATTGAAGAATACAATCAATGACATTTTCAAAATACAGTAGAGAGGGGCCAGGGATTTAGCTCAGTGGTTCCATCACCTGCCTCGCAAGCGCAAGGTCCCGACTTCGAATCCTATAACAACAACAACAACAAAAATACAGTAGAGAATAACAATAGCAGACTTGACCAGGGAGAAAAAATATTCTTGTGAGCTCAAAGACTGGTTATTTAAAAATAGATAAGAAAAAGATTTAAAAATATATGGAATTAATGAGACACCATTAAGAGAACTAAATTCACATTTCAGGAAACTAAAAAGAGAGAAGAGAGAAAAAGGAGTAGAGTCTATTTAAAAACAAAATAATGGCTTTAACACTGTAAACTCTGAAAAGAATTACGGATATCAGATATATAGATCCAAAAAAGCTCTGATGAGATTCAAACTAAACAGGTGATTACAAAGGCATATTACAAACAGTCAAAAATCAAAGACAATGAGAGAATTCTGAAAGCAGCAAAAGAAATGAAGATTCACGTATAAAGAAACCTCATTAGGGCTATCAGTAGATTTTGGAATGGGAGTTTTGGAAACATAATGTTAAATGAAATAAATCAGGTATAAAAGCTTAATTACCATATGGGTTCTCTCATTTCAGTAATGTAAAGAACAAAAAAGGACCAAAATAAAAGATTGATAAAAGAAAACAGGGTAATAGATCTTTTGCACATAGGAAAGTGTCCAAGAGACTGAGGATGAGGGGAAGGGGTAGGGAAGAAGACATAAAAAAGATTCAAGGTGTGTCATGTACATGTACCAATACCTACAACGAATGTAAATATTACATAACATAAACACAAACTGTAAAAAATAACAGCAAAAAAAAATGAAAATGGGGAAAGGGGATCTAGAGACCGAAGGAAGGAAGCGGGTGGGAGGGGAAGGGAAGTAAAAGAGAATCAAGGTATGCACACGTATCCATTCCCTAAAATGTATATGAACATCATATACTCCAAGCATGGACTAAATAAACAAACAAACAAATAAATAAATAAATAAAAGTCTAAAACTCACAGGCAATAAAATAGGTATACACTTGAACTCAGAAACTTTGTACTCCAATGGTGGAGTGCAAGTGATTTGCAACTCTAGGATAAAAGTTAAAAATAAAAATATTTAAAATACAATAATTTTAATAGATGAATGATGTAAAAGAAATAAACTGTGACATAAGACTTATACAATGTGGAGTAGTATAGTAAAAAGGGTATAATTTGTGTATGTGATAGATGCTAAGTTATCAGCTTTAAAAAGAACTTTTAGAATTATAAGATATTTTTTATAAATTTCAAGATAACCACAAAATAAAGACTTATAGTAGATAAAGAAAAGAAGAGAAAGGAATCAAAGCATATTATATAGAAAGTCAAGAAATCACTAAGTTACAGCAAAAAAGAAGAAAAGATCTACAACACAATTCAAAAAAATAGCAATAGCAAGTCCTTATCTATCAACAATTACTTTAATTTCAAACAAATTAAAATTATTCAATCAAAAGACATAGGTGGCTGAATGGGTGAAAAAGCAAGATTCAACTATGTGCTGCCTACAAAACTTTAGCTTTAAGTACACAATTGGCTGAAAATTAAGGAATGGTAAAAGATAATCCATGTAAATAGAAATCTAAGACAGTAGGGGTAGCTACTCTTCTATCAAACAACATAGACTTTAAGTCAAACTATAATGAGAAACTAAGAAGATCATTACATAATGATAGAGTTAATTCATAAGGAGAATACAACAGTTGTAAATATATATATGCACCCAACATTGTAGCACCTAAGTATATGAGGCAAGTATTAATCTAAAGGGAGAAATAGTAATACAATAGGGGAAATCAATATTCTGTTTTCAACTATGGACAGATCATTCTGTCATAAGATGAATAAGGAAACATTGGACTTGAGCTGTATTTTAGATTCAATGGACCTAAAAGATAAATACAAAGCATTCCGCACAACAGCAGAATATACTTGATTCTCCAATCCATGTGAAACATGTACCAAATAGACAATATTGCAAGATCACAAGTTTTAAGATATTTAGGAAGACTGAAATCATATTAAGTATCTTTTTGAACCACAACATTATGAACGTATAAATCAAAAAGCCTGCCTGGACAGTAGTGGCACAGGTGCATAAATCCCAGCCGCGGCCCCACCCAGACACAAGCCAAAGGCCCACCTGGAAACAGCTGCACATGTGAGCAGTCCCCAGCCAGAAGCTCGGTCACATTCCATCAGTGTGTGCAGACTCCAGACAGAAGCCCAACAACAGCCCAGCATGGGAATCCAGAAGGCCATCATTCTGAACCCAGGTATTGGTGTAGTGGGGAGTAGCAGAGAGAAGGCCTCTATGAGGCTTGTTAAGAAGTGAAACCCACTGGCAGAGCAAAGAGTCACCTCAAAAAAGGCCCAGCAGACTGCATTGGTTGAAATGAAAAGACACGTAAACAAGTCTCAAAACTTGTTTCTTTGGTGCCAGATCACCAAAGGCAACTTCAAGGGGGAACAAGATGGAACAATATGAAACAACCACCTAGACTCTCTGATCTGGCAATGAAGGAGGATATGGGAAAAAAAATCAGAAATAATTTCTCAGATAACAGCCAAGATTATATTCATAGTGAAAGATGTGATTAATAACTCTAGAGTAGACACAGACAAAAAAAAATAGAGGAGCTTAGGAACATGATGGAATCCCAGCATAGAAAACAAATGAAATCCATAAAATAGATGCAAACAAATATCCAGGAGATTAAAAACTCCATTGAAAGTTTATGCAACAGAATGAGCCAATGTGTGGACAGGATGTCAGATATAGAAGACAGGATTGCGATTAGTGACCAGGAAAAGGAAGATTTCTTAAAAAATAGCAAGGGACTACAAGAAATCAATCCAGCAGCTGCTAGATGATGCAAAGAAGAATAACATAAGATTGATTGGAGTCAATGAAGAAACAGGAGATAGTGCAAATGACATTAAAAAAAAAATATTCACAGAAGTAATGGTAAAAAACTTCCCAAGCAGAGAAAGACCCAGCCAAAAAAGAGAACTACAGGACAATCTCCCTAATGAACATAGATGCAAAAATCCTCAATAAGCTACTGGCAAACAGAATAAAGATCATCAAGAAGATCATACACCCTGACCAAATGGGATTCATCCCAGGGTTGCGGGGATGGTTCAACATACACAAATCAATAAATGTAATATATTAACAGAGCCAAGGACAGAAACCATACAATAATCTCAACAGATGTGGAAAAAGTGTTCAACAAAATCCAACACACATTCATGATAAAAACCCTACAGAAAATTGGAATAGATGATCTTTATCTCAATCTGATAAAAGCCACCTATGAAAAACCAACAGCCAACATTATACTAAATGCTCAAAAACTGAAATCCTTCATGCTAAAATTAAGAACAAGACAAGGATGTCCACTATCACCACTCCTGTTCAATGTAGTTCTAGAAACATTAGCCACAGCAATTAGACAAGAGAAATAAATAAAAGGAATAAAGATAGAAAACAAAGAAGTTAAATTGTCATTATTTGAAGATGACATGATATTCTATATAGAAGACCCCAAGCACTTTACCAAAAGTCTTCTAAATTTAATAAACAAATTCAATAGAGTAGATGAATACAAGGTCAACATACAAAAATCAATAGTTTTCCTTTACATGAACAACAGACTCACCGAGAGAGGAACTGGAGAAACAACTCCTTTCACAATAGCATCCAAAAAAATGAAATAGCTAGGAATCAACCTAATGAAAGAAATCAAAGATCTCTACTCTGAAAACTATAGCACTCTGAAAAAAAAAGAGATCAAAGAGGGTATCAGAAAATGGAAAGATATCCCTTGCTCCTGAGTACAAAGAACCCATATAGTGAAAATGGCCACACTTCCAAAACTGCTATATAGATTCAATGCAATCCCAATTAAAATTCCAACAGGATACTTCACAGAGCTTGAGAAAACCATCCAAAAATTGATTTGGAATAAGAAAAGACCTAGAATAGCAAAAGCAATTCTAGGCACAGAGACATGGCAGGGGCTATCATAATCCCCAGCTTGAAACCATACTGCAAAGCTACTGTGATTAAAAAAAACAGCATGGTACTGGCAAAAAAACAGACCCGAGGATCAGTGGAACAGATTAGAAGATGTAGAAACAACTCCAGACACACTCAGCCACCTCATCCTTGACAAAGGAGCCAAACACCCTCACTGGAGGAAAGATAGCCTCTTTAATAAATGATGCTAGAAAAATTGGATTTCAACTCGCCAAAAATTGAAACTAGACCTACATCTCTCACCATGTGCTAAAATAAAATTGAAATGGATCAAAGACCTAAATATTAAAACAGGAACACTAAACTGGCTGGAAGAGAGGTGAGGTAGAACTCTTGATGACACTGGTATAGGAAAAGATTTCATGAACAAAACCTCAGTTGCATGTGAACTAGCACAAAGAATCAACAATTGGTATCTCATCTTATTAAAAAGCTTCTGCACTGCAAGAGAAACCACCAACAGAGTAAAGAGACAACCCACAATGCAGGAAAAAAAAATTTACCACCTGTTCCTCAGACAACGGTCTAGAATATATAAAGAACTTACAAAAAATCAGACACTCCAAACTGAAAGACCCAATCCAAAAATGGGCTTCTGAAATGAACAGGCATTTTTCAGATAAAGAAGTAGAAACAGCAAATAAACATATGAAAAATGTTCAACATCACTGGTCATTCAAGAGATGCAAATGAAAACAATGCTGAGATTCCACCTCACTCCAGAATGAATAGCTGTTATCAAGAAATCAACCAATAATAAATGCTGGTGGGGTTGGGAGGGAAAAGGAACCCTTCTCCACTGTTAGTGGGAGTGTAGACTGGTGCAACCATTGTGGAAATCAGTATGGAAATACCTCAAAAAGCTAGCATTAGAGGTCCCATTTGACCCAGCTATTCCACTGCTGGATATTTTCCAAAAAGGATTAAAAGAATCATACCACAGTGATATATGTACACCCATGTGCATAGCAGCAGTTTGTAATAGCTAAAACTTGGAAATGGCCCAATTACCCATCAACTGGAGACTAGGTAAAGAAGATGTGGGTTTTTTTTTAATGGAGTACTACTCAGCCATAAAGAATGAGAAACTAGAGACATTTATAGCTAAATGGATGCACATTGAGGCGATACTCTTAAGTGAAATAAATAGGACACACATGTAAATGCCAAATAATTTCTCTGGTGTGAGAAATTGAAAGTGTAAATAAGGACCAAAAGGTATAATAAATAATGGGAAATAGGAAGAAAAGGTCCAAAGGGGAAGGGGAAGTAGAAGGGATAGGGGAAAGAAAAAAAGTAAAGGAATAAATATGAGAAAATGAAAAAATGGAAACAAAGTTTTTGTAAATAGGAAGGGGTGGAAGGGTTGACAGGAGGGCAGGGGAACGGGGAGAAAAATAAGAACCAAGTTATAAGTAAATATAACATAATATAATATAAGATATTAAAATATATAATATAGTATGTTATAAGTAAATATAAAGGGTTATGAGTAATTATACATCTACAAAATGGATAACCTACAAGAAATAAATAATTTTTAAACATATAATTACAAAGACTAGATGAAGAATACAAAATCTGAGCAATCTAGTAATAAGGACACTGAATCATAATAAAAAATTTCCCATCAAAGAAAAGTGCAGTATCTAATGATTTTATTGGTGAATCCTAGCAAACATTTAAAGAATTATTGTCAGTCCTTCTCAAACTCTTCCAGAAAGTGAAAAGAAGTGAATAATTTCAAATAGAAAATTATTCACCCTTAAAAAGAAGGAGATTTTGCCATTTTATATAACATGGATGAACTTGGAGGACATTACTCCAAGAGAAATAAGTCAGACACAAAATGACAAATCTTATATGATCTCACTTGAATCTAAAATAACTAAACTCATAGAAATAGAGAGTAGCTGTGTAGTTACCAGAGGCTGAGGAGTGGGTAAAATGGGAAGATGCTGGTTAAAGGGTAGAACTTTGCAGTTTTAAGATGAATAAGTTCCGGAGATCTATTTGTATATCATGGTGACTATGGGTAATAATAACATATTATATACTTGACATTTCCTTAGACAGTAATCTTAAATATTTGCATCATATACACACAAAAGTAACTGTGAAGTGATGGAAAGGTTAATTAGTTGGATCAAGGTAATCAGTTATACAATGTTACCTATACCAAACTATCCATTATACTTTACTAAAACTGAGGTAAAGTTCATACAACAAGTAATCTTGTAAGAATAGAAGTGTGTCCAAAGGAATACAAAAGATGATTCAGACTGTAGGTGCCACAGAAGTTTACCAGGCAGGCAACTTTCAGTGAGGTTTTTTTTTTTTTTTGTGGGGGGAATGGTGTGGAGGGATGGAATGATTGGTTAGAAATTAGCAGAGAAAGTGGGATTTCATTCTAAGGACAAGAAAATGGAATGTGGTCAGGTAACTGCAAAGTCTATGAGAGAAAAATCGATTAAGCTGCACAGTTGCAGTACCTCATCAGATGCTCTAACATAGGTTACAAGGTGAGGGAGACAGAAGAATGTAAACTAAACACATATTAGTTGTCTATAGATCCCTGAGTTGATCATGCAGTAGTGGAAAAAGGAACCACTAGAGTTGTCAGCCCTTCTCGCTGTCTCTGCTGCCCCCTGCTCCTTTTCCTTCTGCCTGAGCTTCTCTTCCTTCTCTCCAGGTCCAGCTATCTACCTGTCTTCATAGTGCCTTACACACTCAAGTGTCATCCTTGGTAAAATGTCTCCCTCTAGCACCCTCAGTGGCATTTCAAATCATCTCAGGCTCTGAAAAGAACCAGAGTCAGGTTACAGGTGATGTAAATTCCCAAGGTTTTTATATGTTGCTCTCCTCCTCTGCACTGTGTGGAATCTTTATAAATACATGGTTCTTTCTTGTCCTATGGGGAACATGAATCCACTGTAACTAAAGTTATACTTAATATGGATGCAACATTTTGTTGGTTCTTCCTAAATGTTAAATATTAAAGAAAGGAGATGAAGTGGAATAAGAATAAGAAAGTTACCAATAAAAGAGATCCCAGTTGTTCTGGGAAATATTAGAAATATAAGGGAGAGAAATAAATACTTATCAAAATATAAAGTTAAAAAACATTTATAGGAAAGCAGGGAGTGTTTAAAATTATTTGCTTTGAACGTAAATTATTTAAAAGTACACAACAAAAAAGTAGTTTTCCAACAACCTTTATTATACTGTTACTGAGAATGCAAAATTTGTTTTACTTATAATTTAGATTTTAAAACATTTCTCCATGTTATATTAAAGTGTGAAGTTTGACTCTCCAGTGTTTTAGATGATCTTTTAGTGAGATAGCTAAAATTTAGCTAATAGCTAAAATAAAATTTAGCTAATAGTTAGCTAAAATAGCTAACTATTTTAGTGAATAGAACATGGTAGTAAAAAAATATACATTTTAATTTTTGCCCTTCTGAAGCCCATTGTTTGCTTCAGCCTGATCTAGTAGACTCCTTGAACTGAACACCTCTGGTTGCATTCTACCCCACACAAAGGCATACTTTAGGGATGCACCTCTCACAGAGAGGTACTGATGGACCAGGAATCAGACTTTGGACAAATGAACATTTCTTTATAACACAGCCTAATTGTTAAAGCTCTTCTTATTGAAAAGAGTAAAAATTTCATTAGTCATCACAGTAGCTCAGCACAAACTCCTCATCCGTTCCCCATAATCCCCAGAAAGAATGGTAGTTTTAAGCTTAGTGCTGAACATTTGGAACCTTTGGCCCTTTCTTACTTTTGTGCTATGTGCATTAAGAGGTATTTTAGTAACTGTTATGAAATAATTATGGTTATAATTTTAGATCAAATTGTATAGGCATAATTGTTAAAACATAAAAGCTCACCTTAGCAACAGATTGGAGGATCAGCTCTTCTATGTTAGGATCATATTCTATGTGCTTATTAGGGATTTATCTAGCCATCCTGAGGCTTATCTGAAATAAAGACAAAAGTGCTTTAGAAACTGAAGGTGCTGTAAATTTAAAGGAATAAAATTTGTACTGATATTTCTTATTGCCACAACAGCTTTTTATTTCAATATCTTTTCACTTTCCAGAAAATATATATATTTTCTCATTTTCCTAATATGTAAAAACTAAACAGAACAGAAAGTCCAGATACAATGAGATTACTAATCTATTGGTTTAAATGTCCTGACATTAATCAGGTGATGACATGTAACTAGTTGGAAGTTCAGCATATCTAAATGGCAAAAAGGTAAAGGTAAGACCACATGCAAAACAAAAACTAATCTTAAAGCCCTTACACTTGAGCAGCCATTGCTAATCGATCATAGATGTGTTTCTAACAGAGACAGAGTTCAGGCTCGGAATCTTTGCCAACCTAGCATACCAGTTGGAGTTGATTCTCAGGATTTAAACCTATGTAACAGGCTGAGATTAGAGACAATTTTTTAAGGTCTCTTTCTTCCAAATATTAGAAGCTAGAGTTGTTACCTGTTATTGTAGATAAATTACATCGTTCCTCTGTTGAAAGTCCTGCAGTGGCTCAACTTTTTATTCAGAATAAAAGACAGGGTCCTTAAATGGCCTACTATACAGTCTCACCTTTATTGCTTTTCTCTTTTGGTCTTCTCTTCATTTTCTCACCCAACCTTCCATTCATACTGGCATACTGTCTGTTCCTTAGACATACCAAGCATACCCCTGTTTCAGAATCTTTTCAATGATTATGCGCCCTGGTTAAAATGCTGTAAGATGCCCACATCTTACTCTCCTATCTACTCTGAGTCTTTAATAATCCCAACCTTTCAATCCACTGTCTGTTGGCCCACTGTCTGCTTTTGTACAGCCCCCAAGTTAAGAAGGGTATTTAGGCTTTTCAATATGCCCTCTACGTAATACTCAGCAGAACATGTGATTCTATTTTTGTGTGATTAAAATAATTCTATCTCCCCATTTTCTGTTTACACACACACACACACACACACACACACTTTGGCACATATTAGTTACTTGTTATTTTTTTAATCAGTGAAAGAGAAAATGGCTGGAAGGTAAGGGAGGAAATAGCAGAAAAGACTCAAGTTAGCCGGGAGGCAATTGAAGAGAAAATTCTTGGTCATATGAAGAAGTTCTAAACATCATCTTAAAAGTAGCAGGATATGGAAAAAATCTGAAAGCTACAGTTTGAGTTTTAGAAAGATGGCTTTGACTATAACATAAAGGACAGATTGGAGAAGAGCCAGAGTCAATCTGTCAGTTACCTGAGTGAACTGAGACTATACCATTGGATATAGATTTGAGAAAGAGTAGAAAGAGAAATGGACAAGACCCAGAAATTGGTTAGGGACGAAAGGAGAATAATGGAGTTCTCCGAGATGACGTATAGGTTTCTGCATTGGGAAGTTAAATGAATCATGAGAAAAGCATTCTGCCTTTGTAGTGATGAAAGGAGAGGTGGCAGATTCAGTTTCGAACACAGTGACTTTAAAATGCCTGTGGGGTGTGTAAGCACATCCAGGAGGAAGCTGCACATACACCCCTGAGGCTCATGGAGAAATCTTGATTACAGATGGCAATTTACCATCAGATGATAGGTAATAAATAAAATTGTTTTGCACTGGTGCACCTGAAAAGGCCCCTGCAACCCTGCTTCCAATGTCAAACTCTAAAAGATCTCCTTCTTAGGTTGACTTTAACCAGTCCATAAACTGAGAAATAAATCACAAAAGATGGCTTATAAAACTTTGAAAAAAATAACATGGAATTTTTTTTTTAGAATTATCAAGGCCATTATAATGGGAGAGACAGATAATATAGTTCTTTACACTCTGGTACAAAGTTCACTTTCAGCTACTAATTGGAAAATTGTGTCACTAGTTTTCTTGGGTGTCTCTGAGTAACAAACACACATAGCAGATACTGTTATCCTTCAATACTGAATTCATAATGCCATGTAAGGTTTATATGTACAATTGCCTTCCATCTTAAATTAAAATTGCTTTTCCAGTGGACACATCTTAACAACAGAACCTCACTGGTTCTTCTTAGCACTGACCTTTCGTTTTAATTATGCTATGATATATATAGGGAGGAGGATCATGCATGCCTTAGATATGTTTAATCTGGTTGTTTTATAGTGCCAAAAATATTTTTACAAGCAGTTTAATGAGCAGCTTTTATGCTTAGATACAATATAGCACCTTAGCATGCATTGCCTTTCATTCTACCTACTTCTGGCATTTATGCTAAATGCAAACCTTCTTCAAGTATTTGGTTTATTGCCTTTACCTTACAGCATTAAGTTCAACAACAAAAGTACATACATGGTATAGAAGTAGAAAAGAAGAGGAAAAGATAAACTGATGCATGTGTTGGGCATTGGAAGGTGGAATAATTTTTATAAAGCCTTCCTCAAAGGTTTAAAAAAATAAAAATGGGCTTGCCATCTTGCCAAGTAGAGCTTGCAGAGGAAACTACATAATCAAAGACAAAACATGATTAAAATATTTCTTAAATGTATAGGTGATATAGTGGTAAGTGTGTAATGTTTGTAGGCCATAATGAAGGACAGCAAATGCCATGGCAAAGAGGCTAACATACCTTTGGCACAGGCAGACAGGAAACTGTGTAATGCCATAGAAAAACATGATCAGATTCTTATTTTAGAAAGAGTGTCTTGGCACTAGTAGGATCCTGGACTTTAAGGAAGTAAAGTCATAAAATTTATCTCATTTTATTGGCATTGATATCAGAATTCACAATCAGACTGAAATCTCTGTTTATTAAAATGCTGACCCATAAACTCCTGCTTTTTCAAGTCTCCTAGTAAATACAACCCTTATTCTTTTGGGGAGCAATACCCTTCAATCTTTCTTCTTTACTGAAGCCTGATACAGTGGACTCTTAGGAGCTTAGTTTTTTCACGAGGACTCGTTATAACTCAAGTTGGTCAATTGAAGGCTCGGGCTCCTCTGCACAGTCTTCAAAGTCTCTCTCTTGTATAATTTTAGCCACACTTTCTTCCAGGCAAATCTCAATATCCTCGGACATTGGCTCAAGATTTCTTAATTAAGCCGATAAAGGAAAGGATGTTGTAATGTTTCTTCCAGAAGTCTTTAAGAGTTAAATCTGTATATGAGACCATCTGCAAGCACAAGCAGCTTGTATTTGGGTCATAACACAAGACTTTGTTCATAAGTTAAAACTAAAATTCAGGTTGTAATCCAAGTTGTTTGTATGTTAGGCCAGTTGTAACTCGAGGGTCCTCTGTATTCCTCTTGGCTTGCCTTTTGTCCCTATTCAGCCTGAAGCCTGCAGATCAATATTACAACTGCACACCTACTGCCACCTCAGGTTCCTTTTGCCTCTTGACCTGATTGTAACTTATTTTTTTTGCCAAACCTTAATCTAAGATACACCAAGTAAATGCACCTGCCTTTTGGCTCCAAAAGCAACACCTTCTTTATTCATTAAATTATTTACATATTCATAAATCCATTTAAGACCATATCTTTATGAAGTTTCCCTCATTATCCAAGTTAAAATGATTTTTTTGATATCCCACATGTTACTTCATTTGTGTTTTTGGCATGTATTTCATTGTGCTTTCTATTTATTATTTTCAAACCCATTTTACCCAATAATATTCCCCTGAAAAATGAAATGAAGATCATTGTTAAAAATAAATATGACAGGGCCGGGAATTTAGCTCAGTGGTGCCGCCACCTGCCTCGCAAGCACAAGGTCCCGATTTTGATCCCCAGTACCAAAAATAAATAAAGAAGTAAAATAAAAATAAATATAACAAACACTACTTTGACTGGTATTTTTTCTCTTTTTTTGGTTGCTGTTTTTCAAACTTGTTAAATGAGTATACTTAGGTGAAATACATAGGCTGCTTGGCTTAAATTATTCCTTATTATATATTAGCTACACACATACAATCAAACCAAGTATAGACAGGTTTACAAGTTAATTATAAACATATTAAAAATGTCTAAAGAAATAATTAGGAGGATGTTATAAGGCTGTCTTACTGAAACCAAATCATCAGTGCTAGATACTAGATTTAATGATGGAAAGATAAAATATTACCTTTAAAATGTTTCTGTTTTTCAATTTCAATACTACTAGCCGGGTTTTTTTTTTACCATTTTCTTTGCACAAAGACTACTATTCCAAGTATTTTTTCATGTATTGTTAATTTAATCTTCACAACAATCCTACGAAGTAATTGCTACCACAACTTTACAGATTAGAAAATTAATACAAAGATGTCCATAGCTAGAGTAATAAAAAGACCTGGACTCTAAAGAACTAAAATTTAGATTTAGGCATCTTGATTCTAGAGCTTGAGCATCTGACCAGGAAGCCTTATTCCATCCTTATGTTTGCTAAATCTGCATAATCAAATTTCATATTTAATCATACTGCCTTCAACCAATCTGCAAATGGTTATTAATGAGGTATCAATTAATAACATTCTAGGACTGTCTTTCTTCCCTTAGAGAAAAATATGGGAAGTAAGATCTGTAAGAATAAAATACCTTAACTGATGATTGTTGGGAGAGGAAGCATTTTTTTTACATGTGTATTACTTTATTCAGGGGTGTTATAATTCTGCAAGATGATTGTAGAACAGCATTGAGGAAAATTATAGAAAAAGCTTTCTGGCATGAACCATGGTGCTGCTACTTACATTTACACTGTTTTAACTTGACATGCACAAAGAAGTATATCCAAGCCAGCAAAATATCCAATTATAGCAAGAAGATAATCTGACTATTAAGGATTCTTTGACTCTATTAACCTCCCATTTTTCTTTACTTGAGATACTCTAAAACCTGTTATTCTACAACATTCTGTGTTCTTTGCCCTTCATTTAATGAAATGTATCTATAAGTGAACACAAATGTGGGTAATGGTTCCATGTGGGAAATGATTCCAAGATAAAAGGCTGCCATCCAAAAAGTAAAGGATATACATAAGTCAACTTTTAATTTCTCATAAATTACTCCAGAATATCAAAGAATAAATTTCAATTAGTGAATTTCTGACTTAGAAGGAAAAAGACCATTCTTAGGAACATACACCCTCTCTTAATGCCTTAACATCCTGGAAGCTATATAACACAGGCAAGACAATCAGAACGAGGATCAAAAGAAAGTAAAAATCTTGTTAAAGGCTTAAACACAGGTTAATCAATTACTCATGACTTTATCTTTCTGACTTAAGTCCAGATCTTGCCCCTAAATGACTCAAGGAATGAATAGAGAAATGTCACTCAAAGAGCACAGCACAATAATTTTCAAACTTTTCAGGTCCATAACAGAACTCTATCCTCAGCGCAGTTTTCACCCATCTTGGCCCTCTCCTTCCTCAAAATGAATGAGAAGGAATGTTAGATCTCACCAGATATGTAAAGTTTAGGGTGTTTAATACAATTAGCCTAAAAGTGTGAAGAGAGGAATTAAAAGTCTGGAGGCATGGAAACTAAGCATTAACTCATTGAGTGACTTGAGTCAAATCAGTTAATTTATGTTTGTTAGTTTTCTCTTCCATCAGATGTGGCAGTTGGACTAGACCACAGTCTCCGTTGTCTAATGCTGATATAAGTTCAGATGTTCTCCAGAGGCCAAAATGGAGAAAATCATAGCTATGCTTTCCTGCATGGAGCCCCAGTGCTATTCTGGAGCCTTTGTTGTCTGAAATCAGTGGAGTATTTGTGTGCAACTTTCTGTCCTCTTGGATAGGGTTGAAGAGGTGAGTTCTCTCTGTTCCGCCCCACTCTGTAAATTGCACATGGTGATCCAGTGTAAAATGTTTTAGATGGTGGAGTAGGATCTTTTCCTGTTAGGAACAAGTTGCAAAACTTTGAATTTTAAAGGGCTTGATGGAAATGAATAGTTAGTTTAAACAAGGAAAATCTCATATCTTGAAAATCATCTTTCAGGTAAATAATATTTCATCATGTTAGAAAGTGGCAGTTCAAGGGTTAAAATGATTAAAATGAATAATTGATAATTTGAAATAGGAAATAAAGTCCAAAGATGAAGGAGTGAAGCGAGGGGAAGGGGACAGGAAAAGAGGGAAAGGAAAAACTATGAGAAAAGAAAAAAAAATGGAAATGAAATCTATGTAAATAGAGAAGGGCAGAGGGGGTGAAGGGTGCACAGATAATGGGGAAAAAAAATAAGAACCAAGATATATCATGTGCAGGTACAAACACCCAATAATAAATGTAAATGAATGGTATACCTAAAATGTACCAATAAAAGAACTAAAATAAAAAAAGAAAAGAAAGTGGCAGTAAACCTTATTAAGATAATAACCAGATATTTGTGTATCGACTAGTATTTATTTCACAATATAAAGGCACACATGCTTTTGTATGTATCTATGGGGAGACTTCCAAAGGCTAAGCAATGTTCAGATAACTGGTAAAACATTACTTCTGGGTGTGTTTGCTGTGAAGGTGTTTCTAGAAGAGATTACCACTAGAATTGATGAACTCAGTAAAGCACATGGCCCTTCCCCATGTGAATGGGCACCATCCAATCAGTTGAGGGCTCAAGTAGAAGAAAAAGGCAGAGGAAAGGTGAATTTAACCTCTACTTGAGCTAAGGCACCACTGTCTCCTTCCTACAATGATAGGCACCCTTGGTTCTCCGTCTTGTGAACTCATAAGACTTACATATTGGCCGCTGATTTCCAGGCCTTTGGACTTTGATTAAACTACACCATTGGCTTTCTTGGTTCTGCAGTTTGCTAAGAGTAGATCATAGAACTTCTCCATCTCTATTGCCTCACAGCCCAATTCCTATGTCTCCTCTTACAGGTATCACTTGCTACATATATCCAACTGATTTTTCTTCTCTAGAGAACACAAGAAATATATACACACACATATACAGCAGATACATTACATACATATATATCATATATGCACACACATCTATAAATGTACACATACATAGTAAGCCCTTGATTTACAAATGAGTTCTGTTCCAGGAGAACATTTGTAAGTCAGATTCATTGTAAGTCCGACAAAATGAGTCTTTACACACCTTTGACACAAATATACATTGTGTGTTGCTTTGTGCTTCCTAGCAGTGCTCTCCCCATCACCACTGCTTTTCCTCCTGCTTCCAGACATCCTGGGCTCTGGTTGAGCCCTGTACTACTTTGTACTGTCACACTATACAGTCAGCACAGCTGTGACAATGTCCAGCAGACATATGACCTATTTCTGAGATTTGTTCACATCTACAAATGTTTGTAATTTGAGGTCCTTTCATATCTGAGAATGTTCACAACTCAAACGTATGTAAGTTGGAGACTTACACACACTTGATACAGTTATTAGTGACAATCAAAAACAAGCAGTTTGAGCTAAAGAAAATCATAATCATCAATTCCAAATAGAAGAAACCCACAAAATAATAGAGGCCCATCTCTTTGTACTGTGTATTATGATAATCAAACATGGATGGGTCTTTCCTTAAATAATTTGAAGTAGATACTTAATATCAAATTTAGTAACCTTCAAACTTTGAGTTTATAAGAAACACTTGGGAGCTGTTAATAGAAATTTTGGCTACTGCCCCAGACTTTAGAAATCTTTCTCTCTAGCCCAGCAGCTCAAAACCTTTATTGCACGTTAAAATCAAATGGAGTATAAAAAAAAATACTTGTGCCTGGCTCATTCTGCACTGTGGCTTGTATACTTGGATTTTAAAATATTCTCTAGGGGATTTTATTGAGCAGATAAAATTGATAACCACTTCTCTAGGAAATAAACCTATCAATTATTTTTTTTTTACAAAGTTTCCAGGTTGATTCTTATCATTAAGCAAGGTTGGTGATCAGTCATGACTATTTACGGGATGTCTTCAGAAACCACAAGGACAGGGCCGGGGATTTAGCTCAGTGGTTTCGTCGCCTGCTGCACAAGTGCAAGGACCTGAGTTTGATCCCTGGTACCAAAAAAAAAAAAAACAGAAAAAAAGAAACCACAAGGATTAATTATGTTGTGGATTCTGATGTCACATCAACTTGGTTCCTGGTTCACACTCATTTTAATGTACATAGCTAATCTTTAAAGCAATGATTTTGTTGCATCAGAGCCTTCTGATCTATAGCTTCTTTCAAAAAGGCAAATTCCTGAGCTGCATCCCAGAAACAATGAGTTAGAATCTCTGAAGATGGAGCTCAGGAATTTGTCTAACAAGCTTCCTAGGTGATTTCTGTGTACACCAAACTTAGAAAGCAAGGGTTTAAACAGTGGATGGAATGTAGAGGAAGAGAAAACAATAAATTAATTGTAGGATCTCAAGAGGCAAATATAACCATCCTGCTATCATTTCCTCCAAGTCACAGCACCTTTTATAGAATGAAGCCATGTTATTCTGTAGTAACACTAAAGAAAACTCACAGAACTTAGTGTTTGGATTGTGAAAACTGCACATAAGAAAAGTGGAAATGACTCACCAGTCAATGTGATTTCAATTTGTCACTCAACAAGTACAATCCACTATATATAAACATTGAATTTGGGGACATGGCTTAAAACTAGGAATGGTAGTGTTGCCAATATATACTCACTTTGTAGCTCCATGGACTTCCTGAGGTTTCCACATAACTCATGAACTTGACAAAATGAACACATTTACTAGCGGAAAATAGAAAACCTTAAATTTATTATTACTATCTTCTATTTGTAAATTGAATTATTATTTTTACCAAAAAAACCCCCCCAAAACTTTAGAAATAAAAGGTATAAAAACCACTTTATATAAAATACCCACTTGTTTAACATATATCTACACGGCTACACTGTTCAGCCCGCTTGGGAACTGCACATTCTGTCTCCCTGCCGCTGTATAACAAACACTGGCCACTGCACCTAGCATGTATGTGATTAAAAGCACTTGCTGATCTAATTTTAGCTCTACAACTTGTTATATATTGTCCAAATATGAAAATCTGAAAAGATTTTCACTTATATGTACAATTAAAGTAGTGTGGGAAACAATTACAGGAAGTGCACCAGCTGGAATAATTTGTTAGCTATAAAACTGGAAGTAGAAAATAGGCAAACACTTTTTATGGCATTTATTTTAGAAAGGACTACAGATATTCTAATTATCCAATTTAAATGTAAAAAGTTACATTCCTGACTACCTCATCAAATATCTCAAAGTCATAAGTAGATATTTAGCTAGCTATCTACATTTGTCTCTCTGCCTTTGAATATATATTATACCTATATGATGCAGTCATCTATATCTCTATTAAAATTGGAAATATTATTTAAAGCATTTCACATAATTGCATAACCAAATGTAGATTTAAATTTGACAGTTTATTTATTTTTTAAAATTTTGACAGTTTATAAGCTTTAAGCTTTGTTTTTGTTAATTATTTTGGTATTTTATTTTCAACTACTTTTATCATCTATTTAGGAAAAGATGACAAATGAATAGGAGTATTTTGTGCATGCGCACACACACACACACACAATATTTCACAGCAGATAAGAGGTGTGGTTACTCTACTGGTCCAACTCTAGTTGCTCATTTTATCACTTTAATGGCTGTTTTAAAACATTGTACAGGTCAGAGTCCATTTCTGAGACACCTTTCCTAAGTGTGAGGTGTGTGAAAGGGGACTGTCAATGTCACAGAGGTTCAGAGGTTGTAAATGCCGGAGGCACACCTTACCCCTAGTACTGGGAGACAAAGAGATAGATTTATTGAATTTTCGGACTTCACAGGAAGCACTCCATGCGTAGGACTCAGCCCTCTCAGGCCGTGGGGTTGCAAATGTCTGAAACCACAAACTGGATTCTCATTCAACTACAGAAAGGATTTCTGCAGCAGGAAGAAGGAACCATGGAAGGCAGCAAGCAGACAGGAAGCCCACAGCAAGGAGTCAGGATAGAACTTCTCTTTCTACTCCAGCCTCTTACACCCCTTGTTGGGAGAGCCTAACAATGCAGCTGGAAAAGCAGAAATGTGGATGCATTGCCTCAAATGTGAATTCCAAAGCAGAGAGGAAAAAGTCACTTTGAAGCAGAGGGATGTTAATGACTGGTGCAGGTAGCATAACGAAAAAAATTACCCATGGTAGATAAGAGCTGGGCCTGGAAAGTTTGCCTAAATATTTCCTGATCCCATCAGTAGCTGTGTCATTTCTGTACTTAATGCTTGTTAAAATTAGTTGCCCTATGTACAAAATGGGAGCAGTGTTAACATCATGGACATGTGAGAAGGAAATCTGATAATGAGATAACTGCTTAATTTATTGCCAGGCATACAAGTATGTGACAAATGCTAATTAGCACATATTTTACTTGGATTATATAGTGAAAGTGCCTTGATTTCTTTCCTTAAAGCAAAACCCTCTGACTATCCTATAAATAAAGATCGATGATTTTCTATTTATGAGAATCCAATACCCGAAATCTTGGATCTATAGAAACATACCTAGATGTTGAAATATACATTTCAAAGAACAGGACTCTGAGAGTATATCTACTATCATTCATTAAATTCATCATTTCTCTATTACGTACAAGGTCCCTGTCATTATAGGATATATGATTTAGCAGAAGATAAAGACAATTGAACAGTTACAATAATGTTAAAGACTAGGTTAGCAGAAGAATAGGCATGCAATAGACGACCAACCTCAGCAAGGGCTCAGCGGATATTTTCTAAGGAACACAAACTTAAGCTGAGACAGGGCCAGAGATTTAGGCCAGTGGTTCTACCACTTGCCTTGCAAGCGCAAGGACCCGAGTTCGATCCCTGGTACCAAAAAAAAAAAAAAAAATCCAAAACACACAAACTTAAGCTGAGACATCTAAGTGGCATAGTCCAGCAAAGTTTGCTGAGAAGAGAGACACACTGCATGCTTTTTAAAATTAAAAATAAAGAATTTGAAAGCAAACGTTTTGGCAACATTAGGAATAATGGAGAAGCTGAATTTTTTCCATTAATTTTACTGGTACATTTTAGGTATACAATTCGGTATACCCTGACTTCTTTTTGTAACTGAGATAACTTAATTTTATAAATGATAAGTTAAATTTTTATATTCAGTTTCACACATGATGTTGTTTGTTGTATTACATCATTGATTAGGAAATCTAGGCTTTTAGTGCAATTCCAGACACAACTTTAATTATTTCTTGTTCTCTGAGCCATAAGTCATGTCCTTGATAGCTAGTTCTCTATAAAATAGATATGATATTTATCTTGAGGCTACCTTCAACAATTGTACAATTGATTAGTAAGACAATGTTTTCAAAGCTATGTGGGCTTCCCTGAAAGACCAGTTTGTTGCATAAGATTAGAATTTAAATAAGAGAATGCACTCATATATAAGTTGGAAATGCTGGTGATAATCCTTTACACTTTGGGATCTCCAACTTTATTAGGAAGGTAAGAGAATTTTTTTTAGTATCTTCTATAAAAAGGAAATGATGTAAAATGCAAACACTTCTATATATGTGTATAGGTATGTGTTGAACAGAAAGTAGTTTGGAGTTGAATAACTGGAAGACACAGGTTCTTGATGCCTTAATTTTAGCAGAGATAACATAAACTGAAAAAGGAACTAATCAAAACATTCACAGAATAGCCATAAATTGTTTAGCAATAAAATGAGGAAAAGACTCAGAAAGGAGAAGTGATTTTTCTAAAGCCACAAAAATAGGGGGATGGCAGAGAGAAGTTATAAATTTCCAACTCCAGATAAAATCTGCAAATAATGAACATTTACTAAGCATCCTATTTGGGAAATATAGGAAGAAGGCCCCGTTCCTCGGGAGTGTGGTTAGTATAGTTTTCAACTCTTCATAGGTTTATACTGAGAAGTAATGTATAGGAAAGGCAGAAACCAAGGGTCTTTTTGATAAAAATACATCATTCTGAGATACTCAGACACTCAAATATATAGATCCAGTACATTTCTATGTAAGTAGAAAAGTTAAAATAATTTTTGGGGAAAACAAAGTAGGGAAATACTACAAGTTGAAGTCAAATAAAATACAGTATAGCTAAATTTTGCAATAGGAAATATATTTACCAAATTAACATTTTTGAAACTCTGAGCATGTGGGACCTATCTATATCCTACACGCAAGGTAACTGCCAATGTCTGACTGTTCAAATTTAAAAAACTGAAACCCCCATCTTAAGATACTATGTCAATGAAATTTTCAAAATACTGATCATCTTTTATTATTTTATATTTATTTGTTCTTATTGTGTATTTAAGTTACAGACAGAAATAATATCACATATAAAGAGTACTCTCAATGCTACTAACTTATCTTTTTGTTTAAGGACTAATTTCTCTTGTTTCAGATGTAGCTAAAATTAAAATCAATCATTTTATGCTGCTACCATAGATAAATACTAGTGGTAAGACTTATAAGTGGACACTTAAAGTTCTAAATGGCAAGGGTTTTCTAATTGCTTACTTCAGAAACTAAGACATCTTCAGTGATGAGAAAGAACTGCACTTAACTTGTGAGAGCTGTACCAACAAGGGCTGTGCCAAGTATTGTGACTATTTGTCATATTTTAATTGTTCTTTCCATGTTGCTGGCCAAATCTATGCTGGTATGTGCAATTATGAATCTATATTATCTATAGAATATCAATCTATATTGCTTTTTAAAATATTGCCTATTTTTCTAAAGTACGAAGCTTCTCACACAGGAGAGTCTTTGAATATGATAGTAATAGGCAGAATAAAATATATTGTTCTATTATGATAGATTGAAGTAGGCAACACACCACAGCTGAGTTTCCAAAAACTTCAAGTCAATAGGAAGATCTTATTTATTACTAGAGTATGTAAATTTCTACTTCTAAGCAAGTATTCTTCAATTCATTACTTATTCAAAGTATATTGCCCCATTCAATTATCCAACAACTGTCTTTTGCATCCTAAGCTCTTAGGATAAATGTCTTCAGAAGTTTGATTACCTCACTCCAAAGATATTTCAAAAATACATATCATATTTTAAGCCATAGGTTTGTGGCTAGTACTGTAAATGATTGGTTTGGTTTAAAAGTAAATATATATATCATTACTCTAAATATTTTAAATGTAATTGCCTAAAATAGTATTATCGTTCAACTATGTTTTGAAATACTGCTCAAATATGTTTCTATTTCTCAAACTAGGTTTGAAAGTTTTCTATTTGCAATTGTTTTAGAGCATGTTAGTAACCCGTATTAAGCATATAAACGTTTCTTATTAGTGATTACTTTTTGACAAGGATGGCTTTATTCAACTTAGCTACCCACTCAGTTTTCTGGGTTTTGCTCAGAATGCTATTAATTGCTAAGAAGCAAATTCATTCAAAGAGACAAAAATATCTTATTATTGGTAATATCCTAAGAATTATATCATAGGCCCTGGCAGCAACTGTTCAAGATTAATTCTATCTTTCTTTGGTAAGTGAGCACTTTGGAAGTGTGCATTTGCCCAAGTATACTTTGCAGGCAATCATTGACTAGAATGTCTAAATTCTGGTATTTTTGTTAAAACAAACTGCTTCATTAATTCACATTTAAAAAAATAGGTGTTGTGAATTAAAGTGTAATGACTCCTTCTGGTACTTAGTTGTTTATAGGTGGTTCAAGTTAACACAGCTCTTACTGCCACTTCATCCAAGCTTTGAAGAAATCATTTGAAACTAATTTAAAGCAATAAAGGGTTTGCAGCCATTTTTACTAATCGTGAAATCAAGGCTAACAAAATGAATGTTTCTGTCACAAAGATTACTGAGAATATATTTGCACGATGCAACTACCATTTTCCTTTTAACAAAATCTGTTTGTGTTGAGGCTGTGATGTGCTGAGCCATGAATTTCTACTGGTAGAAGCACATCATAAAAGTACCTTCCTGTCTGTCAGTGATTAGCTCTCATAGCCTAAGTTGGCCTGTGAAAAGTAGGAGGGGATCTGTGGAGAAATTTCTTCTGAGAAATGTACTCCCTATAAAAGAGAGGTGCTCAGGAAAAAATTCTGTGCTTATGTACCCTCTTGTCCTTGCCTGGGATATTGGACATGTAGTTATGGAATCCACATTGCAAGTATGAAAGGAAAACATAGACACATAAATCCAGATGGGATCATTGGGTCACTGAACAAACTTGGGACCACTAATGTTTAGGCTTCTTATATGAGATATAGATCTTATTGTTTAGGCTACTCTCTATGATTATGCAGTATCTCTAGGTGACAGAATCCTAACTGATATAAGGAATAGGTGATTGTCGAATGAAATTTTGATGATATGTAAAAGCTATTGACTCCAAAGCTATCAGAAGGAGTGATCTAGTCTCCTCTAAGAAAAAAATCTAATATCAATAGCTTAATTTTGATAAAATATGTTTAGCAACATCAGTGAGTATTTTTAACATTATAACATGATTTATATATCACAAATTTTATTACCTTTCTGTTTATTTCCTACAATGTATTTAAAATATCGTACATTACCATCTAAGTCCTATATTAGTATTGTTTATAGACTCTTCCTTGTTATAGAAAATTTCAAGTCTGTTTTTCTCCTAAGCATGTGGTTATAGATTTACTTCAATATTCACTCATCAAATATTCTAAATGTGGGCGAGGGGAAGTTAGAAAAGATGGGGTCAGTCATAAAAATGAGACCACTCATGCCTCCAAGAAATTCACATTCAGATAAACTTAAATAATTAAAGACAATATTTATATCAGAAGAGAGGTGTGACCAGAGAGCTCTGGGTGCTAAATAGTACATGTCCATAGAGATTCTGGCTTTGGTGTAGTGAGAGTTAACAACGGGATGCCTTGAATTCAGGCTGGACCTCAAAGAGATTCAAACAATCTATTGAACATACACAGTTACTATTTTTCTTTGTTTTCTTTTTGTTCAATTGATCCAAGAAGTGGTTTTGTATGTATGTTTAATCAGATGACAGCCACTGCTGAAATTTTGGTCCAGCTAAGTGAGCCAACTAAATGCATGTATATGTGTGAAATTTTAGTGGAAGAAGCAGTTCTTTCCTTTAAATTTGAATTATTATTGTTATTTTTAAGTTATTTGTTCTTATTATGAGATCTTTTCTTTTTCCCAAATTTCTTCATGGCCCCCAGAGAAATTTGGACTAAGACTAGAGTTAGCTAATAAATTAGCTTGACTTTAGAAGCATTTGAAATTACATTAAAATTATGTGAAAGGGCCAGAGATTTAGCTCAGTGGCACCGTGCCTGCCTTGCAGGCACAAGGTTCTGAGTTCGATCCCCAATACCAAAAAAAAAAAATTATGTGAAAGCCAGTAGTGTCGTGTGTGTGCGTGTGTGTGTGTGTTTGTATGTGATTCAGGTCTATAGAGAGCAAATATTTTCTCATTCAGGGGTTCAGTTTTCCAGCATCCATTCATTTATTCATCCAATTGACACAAGATTTTTAGCATAACATAAATCAGGTAGTGTCCTAGGCAATGAAGATACAACCATGAACATAAAAGCCAAAGTCTCTCACCTTAGAGAGGTAAAATTCTAATAGTAAGCTCCTATTATCTTGAAAATAAATTAATTATAATCTGCTGAAATGTTATTCTCTCCAGGAAACTTTCTCAAATATTATTTAGGTTTTGTTCCTCTATCACTTTTTTACTAACTCAACCAGAATTTTCTACTGCCATAGAAACAATTTTCTCTCCTCTTTCTTTCTCTCTCTCCTTCTCTCTCCTTTTCCTTACTTTCTTTTCACATCTCTCAATACACTGTGAACACTTTGAACTACTCGACCACAAAGACCAATATCTTATCATCTTTATATTGAAAGATAATATATTTAGTAAATGTTTATAAATGAGTAAAAGTAATTAATATTCTGTGTTTACTGTGTATGTTAAAACTTAGTGACTTTCACATTGAAATCCCTTTCAGTGTCAGAAATCCAGTGTATAAATTTCCAAGAACATAAACCAAACATATTCCATAACACGTCATGAAGCTTGATGGTAGATGTTTAATTAATGTATAAAGATAAAGCAATTAGGGTTAAACTTCTAAGCTATAAGACATTAAATTCTGGAAATAGCATTGGAGAGAAATGTAGGGAATGGCTCCAATGTTTTGAAAGGGCAGCTCACTAAGCTGAAAAAACATTTTATTTGCAGTGCTGCATATGGAACTCAGGGACTCATGCATGGTATGCAAGTGTTCTTCTACTGCTGAGTAACACTCCCCCTCCCTAACTGAGAATTTATTTAATTGAAACATAATTATACAAAACTTTAATACAGCTGGGTAATGATGGGCATTATCTAATTGTGATCATATAACATTCCATTATTATTTTATTCCACTTAGGCATCTGTATTAGCTTTCTCACCTCTGGGATAAAATGCCCAAAACTTCATCTTAAAGGAGGAGTTTATTTGGTTCCCAGTTTCAGAGGATTTAGTCCATGGCCAGCTGGCTTCAAAGCAGAGCATCATGGTGGAAAAGCATGGTGAAGCTAAGCTGTTTGCTTCAGAGGTTGAGAAGCACAGCACAGGGGAAGAGTGGCAGCCAGAGGGACACCCTCTAATGACATCCCCCCAATGACCAAACTCCCCCAACCGGGCCTCACCTTCTAACAGCATTTCTGCTATGGACATCAGTGGATTAATTCATGAGGAGTACAAAGTCCCCATCCAGTCACCTCTCCAGGAGTCTTAATGCAGTCAAATTGACAATTAAGCTTAACCATCAGCATCTGAGCCTGAGGGAAATACATCATGGAAACTGTTTCCTAGGCATGAAATTAAAATTGAGCTGACACATAAAGTGATTATTGAATAATATACTTCACTTTCACCATGTCTAAACATATTAAAGGAGAATAGCATTTGGAATTCTAGTAGTAACAACCTACAAGACTTCAGTTAACTGTATCCAAGGTCACTATACAGGTTTAATCAATTTAGGAAAAAAATCTGATTTGACTACTTAACATAAATAGAAAATAAATACACTTTCTTCTCATGTTTATTATTATTATTATTATTATTATTATTATTATTATTATTATTATTCTGAGAGTTGAGGTCAAATACAATGAAGGGAGAAGTCACTCCTGATATGAGGATATCTCTAGTTAGGTTCTGTTTTCCAATAATGTGTTCTTGGTTTTATTTGTCCAGAAATATTTTCTACCCCTTCAACCTATCCAATTTGATTGAGTTGGACCTTGTCACTGTTTTTTTAGGAGAAAATTTCTACTGGTTATAACAGCATTAACAGATCCAAGCATACATCAGCCATAAACAATAATTTTGATAATTTCACCCTTTTGTCAGTAGCCCTTACAGACTATATTGTACTGCTATTTGTGGTGTGCATGGGTTGTGGGGGGTGTGGAGAAGTAGAGAGGAAGAGGGAAAAAAAGAGGGTATGTTAATGGGAAGAGAGGGAGATAAGAGAAATGACAATATGTTAAAAATAGGAAATCAAACTCAATTGAAGTTATTTTATAGCTGCAGTAAGGTGCTGGAGTTGAGAGAGTTTAGAGTATTTGTGTAGCCAATGGGATGTATACAGATGTGTGAAATTATCCTTAGAGATTAAGGATGCTGTGAGAGTGCCAGTACCTGTTAATGTGTCTGTAGGTAATTCAGATTGAATCCTTTTTGCCCAATTTTGTTAAGGATTACCCTGACATGCCTATAACTTGTACTGCTTAATTTATAGCACTGGTTAATTCTTATTCTTGAATGTACTTATACAGGTCCCTGTTATCTTTGTGTTGTTAGATACATGGACAGTAGGAAAGGCAAGAAGGTGAGATAATATGGAAGAGAGGAGCACAAAAAAGGAAGGGAAGATAGTTAAAAGATATCAGGGAAGAAACACTAAAAGAGGGAGCAAATCAAAAAGAAAATCCTTGAAATGTAAAATATAACAACCAACCAGTGTCAATAAAGATGTAAGTATCAAAAGAAAGAAAAACGTGGAAACAGGGAATAGATAAAATTCCTGCCAGAATGACCCAATTCTACAACATAGCTAGGATATAATAACTACTTAACAGCATAACAATAGAAACATGAATAAAACCTTCCACACAGTTATAGCTTTAACTCAGAGCTTCCACACAGCTCCCTCTATACTTGCATTAAGTACAGCACCTATCTGAAGCCTTGGGGACTACTGCACCCTTTGAACCTGTGATCTGGTTTTGATCTCTAGGCATGAACCCTTGCAGACCTCTGTGGGTCACTGGCATTCTCAGGTAGGATTTGCTGGGGCCTCCCCATGTGATCCATCAATAGTCATTGGTAAGGCACTGAATACAGACATTTCTTGTTTAATGTCCAGGGTCCTTTCCTGTGACTAGGATGTTAAATGAATTGGTTGCTAAATAAGGAATTGTACATACAATATTCAGACCAAAGAAATGGTCAAACGAAATTAAATTTCAACTTCTTGACTTTGTTTTTATTTGCGTAACTCTTGCATGCAGTGCTGTAATATGTAACAGAACACAAAACTACAGTACTGTACAGTACAATCAGCAAAAATTACAGTACTGTATAAATAGGGTGCGCTGTACAAAAAAAAATCTATTGAGTCTCTATAAACAAGATGTGCAGAATTGTACCCCCCCCAAACCCCCCAAAATATGGATCATAAATCCAAGTGGTGGGTTGTAAGTTCAAAGAGAGCCCCTTGGTCATAAGACCAAACTGTCATTAAATAGGTAGGTTGTTAAATGAGGAATATCTCCCATTGTATGTGGGAAGGATAGACAACATACTATTATTATCTGAGTTTAGGAAAATTTCTCTCTCGGTGGTGGCCCCAGCTCTGGAGGCAGGTGTGTGGTTTCATTATAACTAATTCTACCCCATTCTGTTCTGGCTTCTTTGAATGCTGGGGTAGGAAATGTTTCACTTTGTTGTGCATACTCCACCAGACCATCACTGAAGGGCTAACTTGCTCCCTCTCTCAACCGGTTCCTTTCCCAAGATGGCATGTGCACTGGGTCTGGGGTGGAGGGTGGAATACTGTGATCTAGGAATGGTCCAGTTTTCCCTCATACAACCTCTAAACAATGGCTTATAGCTGGATTTGCTTTTGTTTTATCCTCCTGTATCAGATTTTATCTTTGCCTCTACTTCAGGGTAACTGTTTTGCTTCAGCACTGATCTGGAGACATTTACCCTATCTGTCACCCCTTAGTTAACCATCTTCTCTCTCCCCTGAATTTACATTTTTTAATATTTCTATTTTGTTTTCAGGTTCAAACTTTTCTTGGGACATGTTTTTGCTTTCAAATTCTTAGGACGTTTAGAGATGCTATTCTTCATTGAATGTACTTAAAAACCTGTGTTAAATTATTCCACAAAATTAATTTCGCCTGCAAACAATGCATTAGTATTCTTTATGTGCTTTTGGATTTGTATCTATGTATTGTTTTGATTGCCAGATAGGAGAAGGGGGTATGATTTTTTTTTTTTCTATTTGGTATTGCCTTTCTTGCTAATAGCTTTAGGTGTCAGTAATTGCCTCTCCTAGATCCAGTTTGAGCCACTAACCCAGAAAGTGTAACTGGATTTTAAACTCCCTTCTGAGGAGACACTGGGAGTATCATAGATCTGGCCAATAAAGTCGGGTAGGAACTTGTCTGGATTCCTTGCTTTGAGTTCTCATTCCTTCATGTAGCCACGGTTTTCTGTGTGGCCAGGTCACCAGTCTTTTTATTCCATCTCTGTTCACATATACCTCTGATTTCAAGCAGTGAATCTAGTTTT
Source organism: Heterocephalus glaber (assembly GCF_000247695.1). The sequence continues at coordinate 1,173,653 of NW_004624867.1, forward strand.
GATGATCTTCCTGTATGGAACATTTGACTCCATAAGGGTGAGGACGCCCAAGACCTCTGGTACATACATATCACTACCTCATGTCCCTGATGGTAGAAAGAACTACAGGCATTAATGTTTCCTTCGCTGGGTTTCAGACCTGCTCTCGTCTTATCCTTTTCTAATCTTCATTCCTCTTTTCTGAAATAAGAATGTTTACCCTGTACCATTTTATAAATGGGTTATGTAACTTGTTTTATGATTTTTCATGGGTTTACAGCTAAAAGTTTACCTTGAGTCTAAGAGGAGACTTTGGGCTTGAACTTTTGAATAATGCTAGAACTGTTGAGACATGGCATTAGTGCATTTTTTTGTTGAATATTACTATATACATATTAGGCAGAATTAGGACCTCATGTTTATTTGGAGATTGAGTATGGTGTAGGAGATATATTTGGGTGTGAAGGTGACAAGGATGTGACCTTGTATCTATGTCTGGTCCCTGGCCCCTTTGTCTCTGATGCTGTACTCTGCTCTGCTTCCCATGAAGTCAGAAGTTTTATATGGTATTCCTCCATGATATTCTTGTCATGGAATCAGCTGAGCATGGATTGAAACACCTCTGAAACTGGGAGTCAAATTAAACCTCTCCTTCTTTAAGTTGCAGTACCAATTATTTTGTACTAGCAAAAGGAATGCTGACTAATACAGAAAACTTGTGCACAGAATTGGCATCATTGCTCTGAGTATACCTGATCACATCATTCAGAAGTTTTTGGAAATGGTTTGTGGCAGACACTTGAGAATGTTTGGTGACCCTTAAAGCAGCTCTAGAATGCTATAAGCAGAATCTGATGTGTGATATATAAGGGACAGGCAAAAGACTACTTGCTGAAAACCAGAATGCCAAGAAGAATTTGGACAGTAAAGGACAGTCTTGGGAGTCTTCAGTTGGAAATGGGTACCCTATTGGGAAATGGACCAGAGGCTATATGTATTACATTCTAGGAAAGAACCTGTCTACATTTTGCCCATGTCCTAAGACTTGGTCTGAGGCTGAATTTAAAGGTAGTTAAATTAATTGATCTGGTGAAGAAAACTCAATGTTCATGCAGTGACATGTGCACTGCTGCCTGCTTTTAGCCATATCTACCATGAGAAGAAGGGACAAAAAGTAAGTGATTAGAAAAACTTAAATTTTGACCTGAAATAAACCATGTATAAAGTTGTGGTCAAAGGAGGTGTAGTTGCTGAACAAATTAGTGCTGCTGAAAAGAAACTAAGTACAGTAAAAGCTTGGATCATGAGTAACTTGTTCTGCAGGTGTTCCACAAGACAAGCAAGATTTCTAATAAATTTTAACTTGATAATTGAGTGATATCTTGTAATACAAGTACTCATGATGTCAAATGTCACATGATCACAACTGAGTCAATGGTTCCCCCCCTTTCCTTTGCTGTGGGATTGTGGGGGATCAGCAAGAGGTTATGGAGGAGATCTCATCTGTATAGCAGGAGAAGAAAAAGGCAGAGGAATCCTTTACTTCAAATAAAATTAGGGAGATATGTAAAACGTGGGAAACAGTGCAAAATTTTGTAGAAAAGCAGCATCTGAATAAGGCTCTAGTAGTGTGAGTGATGAATCTGTTTAATGATATTGGGGTACCACATTTCTGTGAAATCTTCAAAAGGAAGCGAAAGAAAGTGTCATTGGATAGGTGCCTTGTTAAATTTGCACGAAAAGAAAAGGATTACATTGAGTCAATAGCACTGATTCTGTTAGTGATAGTAAAATAAAAGTTGTCCTACACAATACTTTTCTTTAGATTTTCTTTATTATTTTGTATTCTATTACAGTATTGTAATCATTTTTATATGAATATTTTTGGGTTGTGCAACAAATCATCTGATTTTCATTATTTCTGATAGGGAAATTCACTTTAATATACAAGTGCTTTGGATTGCATGCACGTTTTCAGAATGAATCATATTTGCAAGCCAAGGTTTTACTGTACTTTGTTCAGGGACAAGAAGAAAGATGCAGTGAGGGCATCTCAGAAATCAATAAGACACCACACATCACATGCTTAAAGACGCAAAAGTATTAAACTTTAACTTGAGAAGAGACTGCCTGCAAGGCTATATTGAGAAGGACCTTCTAGATAATTGGTTTCCAGGGATTCATTTCATTGTGCTCAGCCATCTAGGGACTCAGAGGCCACTGCAGCCATGATCCAAGGGGTTCTAGCTATTGTTCACACTAGCAGTGACCTTGGCATCATCCATGTGATGCTGCTTATATCAGCATACACAGTCCAAGAGCTGTGGGGTCAGGGAGGCTTCTACTCAAATTTCAAAGGAATGCCTGAAAGATTAGGCAATTTCACCCTGCAATATGAGTGTATGAAAATGTAGGAATGAACCTGAAGGTATATAGGAGACACAGAAATTCACAGTTGCTAGGAACATGGACTGTCTGCTAAAGAAAACCTCAGGGAGGAAGAGAAGCCAGCTGAGAGAGGGAATGAAAGTTGTAAACAGCAAGGATATAGGGGCTAGTCCAATCCAAGCCTTATGGAGCTCATCTTTCAAAACCATATGCCCTAGATGCTGAATATGGAGCTACAACTTAATGTTTTTCCTGCTGGGTTTTATTCCTGCTTTGGTCTTACTCTTTTCTATCACTAAGACCTCTATTTTAGATAGGAATGTTTACCTTGTGCCATTGTATTTTGTGAGTAACATGCCTTTTTAATTTTACAGAGTTCACTGTTAAGAGTTTGCCTTGAGTGTTAGAGGAGACTTGGACTTGGACTTTTGAGAAATCCTGGAACTGTTGAGTCTTTGGGGAAGGGGTTATTCCATTTTCAGTTGTACACAGGATAGTTGTATCATGTAAAGTAGAATTATGAACTTGCTATTGCCTTATTTGACATTAAGCACGGTTTAAGGTGGTATGTTATGGCTTGTATCTACATGTCCCTCCAGAGCTTCATGTGCTCATAGGTGGGGCTTTTCAGAGATGGCTGGATCTAGGGTGTGTGATGCTGGGATTAAGGATCTGATGCTGGTATTAATGGTGCTATGCTAGGATTAAGGGTGCCCAACCCTGGGTGTGAGTGCTGCCCAGCCAGAGAGCAAGTAGCCTGGATAGAATATAAGGGACAGGCAGAAGGCTGCTTGCTGATTTTGCTGCTTTCTGGCTGTCATTCCATGAACTGTTGTTTTTCCTGTGTCATGTCCCTCTGCCATCCCACCTTGCCTTTGAACCAGCAATGGACTGAAAACTCTGCAAACTGTGAGCTAAATAAACTTTTTCTCCCTTAACTTGGGGATGTTGGTTATTTTGTTCCAGGAGTGAGAAAATTAGCAATGCGAAAAGACAGGTGTTGAGTTGACAAGCAATGAAATGTGATAGTTAAGCTTAATTGTAAACTTATTTGGCTTGGGAACCACCTAGGAGCTTTGTAAAACACACTGCTGGGTATGTCTTGGGTCATGGAGGCATGGCTTTCAGATTTCTATCTCTCTGGTGCTGTTCCCCTGCTCTCCCTCCTGGCCATCATGAATTCAGTAGCTTTGCTCCTTCCACCATAATATTCCTGACTTGAAGCCAGCTGAACACAGACCAAACTCTCCTAAGCTGTGAGCCAAGTTAAACCACTCCTCCTTTAAGTTTCATGTGTCAGGTATTTTGTATTAGCCATGGGAAGGCTGAATAACACCCAGAGTTTTAAAGCAAGTACCTTACTTCTTTCTTGAAATCAATACAAGTAGTTGGTTATGTAAGAAGACAGACGAGAATACCCTAAAAACAATCATAGATCCTGGAATCTTCTCAATAAAAGGGCATTGATTATGCAAGCAAAGTAATGATTAGTAAACTAACATTTACTCATGTTTCTCATTGTAACAGGGAGACATAAAGAAAAATTCAGAAAGTCTGAATTATGCTCCATAGATCAGAGAGCTGAAAATTAGCATCTATAAAAATACAGCTAGTATGGTGAACACTGCCTCATTCACCTAGTGATAGAATATTAAAATTATTTGGTATTGCTTTGAGCCTGCAATATATTTAGTGCAAATAAGGTAAGTTGTAGTGCTGCTATTATGAGACTTTATTCCTAGAAGGCATTATAGGGAAAAATAGAAGGGTCATATGTAAAATATAATTAGGAACACCTACAAAGTGAGTGGGAGGGGAAGCTAATCTTTTTAACAGAGCATTAGCTTTGACGTCACATAGTATGCCCTTTCTCTCCTGTAGAATCTTATTGTTATCACTGTCAGAGACTCAATATAAACTGTGTAAGTATCCAGCTTAGCAAATTTTCTAGTCCTGAAAGTTCAAAGGATTATATGAGAGGACTGACATTTCTATACCTTCCCTACAACTAAATCAATTGGGCCTACCACAAAGTTTTAAAAATTATTTTAAAAGATATATTTTAATGGACACTAGATTGGGAAGCAGAATTTCACTGCTAATATTTTCTAACTGTGAAAGTACTTTAGAACATGTTCATCGATTCAAATAAACCTCAATTCAATCTTCAGTCTTGTTACTAAGTTACTTTGAGCAAGTTTTATTCCCAACCCTGTACTATTCTACCTTTAACAGTGGTGATAGTAGTACCTATGTCTGGGATTTTTATGAGAATTAAGTGAGCTCATTCTTAGCATTGTGGCTAGAACACAGTACTGAGGACTTAAGATAGAGCCATACTTTTCATGATTAGGAACAATAGCATTAAATTAGACCTAAGCAAGCCTTGTGTAAATTCAGATTTTCTATGTTCTTCTGCTCTCCAAAGATAATCATGCTTGAAAGGCTTGGAGAGCAGTGCTGGTTTGGGAAGTCAGTGATATTTTCATAGTATAAAACAATATATTCAAATGTTTTTGGGCCAGGGATTTAGCTCAGTGGTTCTGGCACCTGCTGCGCAAGCGCAAGGTCCTGAGTTTGATCCCCGGTACCAAAAGCAAAGAAACAAACAAAAAAAATCAAATGTTTTTGGATTTCTAGCAAAGGAGTGTTGGAATGTACAGCGACCCAGACTTCTGCCCACCACTGAACTTAAATCTATTCTGGTGTGTTTTTCCTTACATGGGATATATAACACTGTTCAGTGATATAAAACTATGTCACTTATAACTGATTTTAGGAGGTACCATTTTTAAATGTCTTGAAGGAAAATTTACATTATATTGATTTTCAATTAGTAATATGAATTTATATAACTATAATCTTTCATGTGTTTTAATACCTGAATAAAAACTTTTCAATCCATGTTGTATTTACTGTAAAGTAACCAAAACTTCTAGATTTCAGAGCACACTTCTTCTCCAGTATTCTTTTTCATGGTACCTTCATTTGAAACGCATCTCTATCCTGCATTCTCCTTCCCTTAAAGTGTTATATATAATGTATTGTATGTATCTAGCCATTTTATCTTTCATATATTATTTTGTCAGCAGCTTATGTATATATTATTTCTACTTGAAAAACAGAATCACTATATGTGATTTCAACAGAGAACACACAAGAGTCAATGGCAAATATATTAAGGTTACGGCAAACCATGGACAGATTTGAGAGGGAAATAACTAAACCATTCCCTCTCATTGAACTGTAGTCCTGTTTTGTTGACTTACTAAATTTTACTCATCCTTAAAAACAAGTCAAATGTTAATTCTTTGTTGAAGTCTTCCTAGATTTTCTTACATAAGGGTATCTTACTTCCTCTGTATTGCCTCCAGGTTTTCTGTCATTCTTCTATGATTATATGTACAATTTAAACAGTGCTCTCCCTCATAATTCTGTGTTCTTTGAAGAGCTGAGGATCATGTGGCTGGAGTGTCTATAGGGGCTGCCCCTATAGGTGCTCAACTGTCTGTTCATTTGGGTTCAAACAGTGAAAGGTACAACCAAAGCAAAACATTTTAAGTTTAAGGCATAAAATGTCCCTTTTTACTTTTAATACTATGTGTGAAGGTAGTAGTTTTACTTGTTGGGCATATAAAATTGTCCAGAAAGAATTAGTAAGAGACTATTTTATTCTGACAAAAATACCATTTAATTCTTGAAAGAACTAAACCTCCTACCTATTTATTATACCCTAAATAAAAGTCTTTTCCCGAGATCTAAAAAGCCTGGCTAATATTAATCTTCCTTTCTCTTCTCCTTAACAACTATTAGTTTATGATGTACTTGACACTTGATTAAATAAATTACGATTATATACATATTTTTCTAAATGTAAATTTCTTCTAGTCTACGGACAGAACCCATGAAATAATTTTTGTCAGATGTTATACTGACAAATTCTCTACTGTCATCAAGCTGGATGTTTAACAAATAGTTATTAACTGAATAAAATGAATCTAAGAACTATTTTTAAGAAATACTAAGATACTCGTTATAATAAAAGGCAAAACACTAGAAGAACTTTATCACATTAGAAGATTGTATGAAAAAAATGGATCCTAAATTCAAGAGAGATAGCAGCTAAGCATCTGGAAACAGCACATTTTTCTACTATGGTATGCTCCCTCACTAGTATATAAATTTCTCAATAAATTCATCAGTAAATCTAGCAGCCCCTAATCAAAACTTACCAAGCTGACTGACTCTACCATTATCAGACTTACAGATAAGTAACACTAAATTAACATTTATTGATCATTTACCAGATGTCAGGAGGTATGTCCTGTGCAATTCATGTTTCATTCCTATAATTTCACAATAACTTTGTGGCATAGATATTATTATTATATCCATTTTACAGGTAAAGACAGTACAGTTGGGTAACTGTTCAGTAACATGCCAAAGCTCACACAACAAACAAATGGTGTGGTTGATGTTCAGTTCTAGGTAGTCTTGTTCCAAACTTAGTGGTTAATGATTACTAGGTTAATCCAGTATCTCTGATATGGGTGCTAATATTTCACACTAAAACAGCATGGGCTCAAGAGACTGAAGAACTACAAGCATTTAAAAAACCAAGCAATTGAATAAATTGATGCATACAGAAATAATGCATATAGAAACGATGAAGGAATTTTTAAATACCATACTCTACTTTGGCTGTAACTACTTTAAACAGATAAGATGTCCAACTTACTCTACAAATTAAAGATGACAGGAAAAACCTTGTGATAATCTGAATAGGAACTCAAAGGATGGATTAAATGTGAAAAATCTGCAACCTTTCTTAAAGAGGAGTAGCAAGTGCTATCATTCACTTTTCCAACTATTTTGCTAATGATGTTAAGTACTAGGTGTTCGATCTTTAAAGAGATGTCACTGATTTTTTTTTTTTTTCAATACAGAGCTGTAAAAAATTCGATATTATTACAGGAGTAAAGACTAGGAGGAAAATAGCCAGACCATAAATACAACAAACACAGACAAATCCACACATAATATACAGTCATGCCTTCTATATCCACAAGTGTGACAAAAATTTCACGTGACATTCAGTTCACATCATTTTATTAAGCATATGGATGTGAAATAAATTTTAGGATTTTTATGAAATAAAAACTAAAGATATTGCTTTAATTCCTAGTGACCAAGTTTTTACCATGAATGTGCATATTTATTATCAAAATAATAGCTTGCAACTGAAGCCTGACTCTTAAGAAAAACAGAGCTTTTAAAGAAATAGGGTTTAAGTTCTTTTTTGTCCATCATCATCTATGTTAGGTTTAATGTTTTTACTTTAGGTTTTCCTAGAGCAATATACGGTATGTAATCTCCCCTGATCAGGTACAAAGATTTCTAGCCTATACAGAAGGAAAAGTGCATTATCTTTTTTGAAACTGGCATTTAAAATCTTCTCATCACATTTGTGAACAGCCTGAAGTATATGGGCTTCTGTCTCTGCACTTATTACAGACATATTAATAAGATAACAGCAGTGTACATGTTTTTTCATTTAGTGTAAATCTTTTTTTCTTTTAAAAAAATTTTTAAATTTTTTTCTCTTTAAGGGCAGTCCCCAACTGTTTCTGAATCTGTCTGGAGCAAAAAAGAACAGCCTGACTTCGCATTTTAAAAAATTTCTTATTACTTATGCAATATTTGAGGAAAGAGGCAGCAGTTTAGCTGCTGAAATTTATGCCAAGCTTGATTTTTCTTTTCTGAAAGTTGTAACATAAACAATTTCGTTCGCATCGCACGTGTATATCTACGTGTGATGTCACATTATCCATCCAGAGGACGCTCTGAGGAAAGCCAAAGGCCGCTGTGAGACTTACCTGGCTCTCAGGAGGCGCCTATCTACCATCACCATCAGCCCTTAAAAGCACTAGGCCTCCTGGGGCTGGGCGCCCCCTGAAGGCTGCTCCCTCAGGCCTCGCGCAAAGTGATTTCCTGCTCTGCACGCCAACTTGGCAAGGGCAGGCTACTGCAAACAGATTAGTCAGAATAAAGTCACCACAGACTCAACCAAGCAAGGCATAAATGGCCCTTTCAACAGGAGCCCGAGAGAGGCCGGACTTGCCCGAGCCCCACAACCCATTTGACTTTTCCAGTATCCCCAAACTCGCGTTTTCTAACGCTTTCCGCTTCAAATACGGGGCTGGCGCGGGGCCGGTGTCCGGTCCTCTCCCCTTCACGCATGTCGCCCGCCGAGAGCAACTTGTGCATGGGCTCGGGAGGAGGGCGGCACGACAGCTAGGGAGCCCGCCAGGTGATAGGCACTAGCAGCACGCAGGACGCGAGGGGAAAGGCAGGCGAAGTCCCGGCGGGGGTGGCGGGGCCCGAGGGGGACAGGAGGCGAGGCCCCGTGCGTCCCGGGGCTGGCACGGGAGCGGTTCCGGCCGCGAGTGCGTTCCGCCGCCGCCCCGCACGGGCTCCCAGCCCGGCCTCGCCGCCACCGCCACTGCCACCGCGTGGCCCGAGGGCGCGTCCGCCTCGCGCTGCCGTCCCAGACCGAGCGCCCGAAGCCCGGGGCGAGTTCAACTCGGGGCCGGGCGGGGCGGGGCGGGGCGGGGCGCGGCTGGGGTGGGCGCTTGGCCGCGGGCGGGGGGCGCTGCAAGAGGAGCTGGCGCTCTGCGGCCGCGAGGGAAGGCGCGGTGCAACCTTGCCGCCCGCTGTGCGCCTGCGCGACAACCAACAACCGGCCCTCAGCCTCCTTCCCGCGCCCGAGCCCCGAGGGCGGCGACACCTGACCCAGTCGCTCACTCCGTCCCTCCGGTCCCAGATACGGCTCCGCGGCGGGCTGAGGCAAACACTCCCCAACTCGCGCGCCTCAGCCTGGAGCCGCGGTAAGCGCGGGGACCCCGGCAGGGGTGAGGAGAGGGGTATGGAGAGGGGAGCGCCCTGGGCGGCTGCGACTCCGGGGTGGGGTCGGAATCGGGGAGGGCTGACGGGGGTGGCCCGTGGGAGTCCAGAGTGGTCCTGGGGTGAGGGTAACACAGTGGAAATCTGCCCGGGCCGCATGCCCACTCCTGTCTCTTCCTCGGGCACTCGGGCGTGCGGGCACTGAGAGGGGAGAGCAGGGCACGGAGCGGGCGGAGGACCTTGTGTTTGACCCGGGAGGGAGCGATGGACGCAGCGGAGCCTCGAGGCTGGAGCCTGCTGCCCGGCGGGGTTGGGTACCAGGAAGTGCTTGGGGACCTCTGCTACCCCGCGCGGCTCTGTCTTCCTCCTCCGCGGTGCGTTGGGGGAGGGGAAGCTAGGGGCTGTGCGCTGCGCGACCCCCAGCGAAGGACGGCGGTGTCGCGGCCGGGACTGGACGGCGGAGCGGCGGGGCGAGCGGAGGGCACAGGCAGGACAAGGACGCGCTGCGGCGAGCTGGAGGGCGGCGCGCGGACCCGGGGGGCGCGGTGTCGGGGTGTAGGAGGCGAGGCGCTACTACAGTAGATGCGGCGCTCGGGGACCGAGGGCCATCCGAAGTGGCCAGACAGGGTTCCCCAGTCGGAAAGTGCGAACTCATTGTCTTTATTTAGGGCTTATAAAGTTGGGTACACTGGACAGCGCTTCCTTGGGGTTAGGATCTCCTTTCTGTGAACTTGTACCTCGGGTTCTCAGCACCTTTTAGCATCTCGAGGGCAGGAGGTGGAGATCTCCCAGGAGAGTGAGGCAGAATAGCAGCCTGGTCTAGACATTCGCAGCAGGATGAGGGAATGTCACCAGGTGTTATCGGGAGAGTCACTTGTACTATGAGCCAGTGTGAGCGGTGGAGAGAGCTTTTTATTTCAGGAAAAGGCTTAGCAAAAACCACTGAACCCTAAATATTTTCTGTCTTTCACACTGTCATCTTCTAGCAAGGAGTTTTTCCAGATTAATGACAAGAATGTGTGGCAGTTTGGCCTGATGCCAAGTGTGCTCTTGTTTTTATTTTTGATAATTTTATCATGTTTCAAAAAAAAACCAAACCACAAAACCCTGTGCCCTCTGGGAACTCGCATGCCTAATTCCCTTATATTCCCCGGAGGGGAGGTGAGTACCAGTCACAGGAAGGTTAGAAAGTGCTTTTTAATTCATAATAATCAGAGTAATTATACTTTATCCTTAGGGATTAAAAAATTTTTTTTGCTCAAATTCTTTTATTGGTACATTTTAGGTATGCAATACATTTACATTTATCATTGGGTGCTTGTACCTGTACATGATGTATCTTGGTTCTTATTTTTTCCCCATTCCCTGTGAGCCCTTCACCCCCTCCATCCCTTCCTATTTACTCAGACTTTGTTTCCATTTTTTTCTTTTCTCCTAATTTTTCCTTTCCCTTCTTTCCTTTCCCCTTCCCCTACCCCTTTGGACCTTTTCTTCCTATTTCAAATTATCAATTATTCATTTTAATCGTTTTAACCCTTATTTACACTTTCAGTTTCTCACACTAGAGAAACTATTTGGTATTTACACATGTGTGTCCTACTTATTTCACTTTAGAGTATGGCCTCAATATGTATCCATTTAGCTATAAATGTCTCTAGTTTCTTGTTCTTTGTGGCTGAGTAGTACTCCATTTTATAAAAAAACACATCTTCTTTATCCAGTTCCCAGTTGATGGGCACTCGGGCTGTTTCCAAGCTTTAGCTGTTATGAACTGTGTAGCTATAAACTGGGTGCACATATATCGCTGTGGTATGATTCTTTTAGTTCTTTTGGGAAGATACCCAGCAGGGGAATAGCTGGGTCATGTGGGACCTTTAGTCCTAGTTCTTTGAGGTATCTCCACACTGATTTCCACAGTGGTCCCACCAGCCTGCACTCCCACCAACAATGGAGAAGGGTTCCTTTCTCCCCACAGCCCCTCCAGCATTTGTTATTGGTTGATTTCTTGATAGCAGCCATTCTTTCTGGGGTGAGGTGGAAACTCAGTGTTGTGGAATCTCAGAGGGATTTTAAATTTATTGAAAAGTCATAAACTTCAGTATATGGTAAGGAAGACAAGAACTTTGTGTTAATTGAATTAAATCTGAGCCTGTAGACAACTTTCTCCTTAAAAAAAAATTATCTCTTGATAGTTTGAGGTTTTGCTCTGTTCAGGAACTATTTGAGATTGTGGTAGAGAGAGATGCTCTAATATTGTTTTATTTACCTGCCAACAACAAGGTTAAATTGACATCTGTTTTGTGTCTTAGTGGTACAGATGTGCTTAAAAAGAAGCGAAACCTGGTGCCTTGAGATTTAATAAAAAGTCTGTTACTCTTCGGAGTTTGGGCATAATCAAGGAGACTTTTTTTTTTTTTTTTTTTTGTAAAAAATGAGATTTGAACTCATTTCTAAATCTAAAGGTTTTAGAACTTTATGTTTGTATTGATGCTTGGTGTATTTGTTGGAATAACTATACAGAATGGAGCATGTATATTCATAACAAATTTATTTTGTGTAAAATTTATTTTTTTGTGCAAAGACCCTGACCATTCATGTTTCTCATTTTAAACTGAAGTAGTTCAGGATACGCATGAAAAACTTACCTGCTCAATTACCATTTAGTATTGCTGAAAAACCCTTCTTCAGTCCTTAAACTCCTTTTCAAAATTACTTGTGTGCCTACTTGTTAAATAGTAACTGTTTTTGTTGTTGTTTACTGTTTAATTTGCACTAGATTTCAAGGTATACCTGAGAATTGCCAAGATACATCTGGGGACTGAAGTTTGGATTGTTTATGAATTGTTTGAGCTAATGCTTATTTACATAAGCACATTTGCTAGATAGTTCACCTCTCACACCAGAAATTACTATCAACTTTTAGAAACTTGGCTGTTAAAAAAAAAATTACTAAATCTTAGTCTGTTCTTGGAGGATATTTGGAGGTGTTATTTTTTGTTGTTGGATTGTCTTTATGAGGATGAATTCATAAAGAATTGAATGGTGCTATTTGTTGAGGTGTATAGGGTTGTTTTTGTTTGTAGTAAATGGTCTCAGACTTTTGGGTTGAAATACTAGAATAGAGACAGAAGTACCATTCTTTTTATGTTTTTTCTGGGTCCTCTTTCTGTTATCAGCTATCACTTTCTTCTGCTGTCTGGTTGTGAGTGGGCCTTGATGCTATGTTATCTGTTGTCTTTTTATTTTTCTTTCCATGAAATGATGTGGGCTGTTGTCTGACTGTAAAGCCTGTGTATTGTATGACAGATACTTTCTGTTCACATGCTATATGTCTGGGCTGGACTGTGAGCTAAGTAGTTGAGGTTCCCAGAAGGGTGGCCTTTATCTGAGGTCTTAATGTGTTTCACGAGAAGAGTGTCTTAATTTTAGACAGTTCAGTCTCTCAAAAGTCTTTGCCTTTCTGAGAAATTTAAGCAGCCCTTTTAAAAGTTTGCTTTTATTACAGCAGGCATAGAATGTTTTTCTTTAGGAATATATATGTATATGTGTACATATATACATACATAGATATATTTTGCATACCTCTTTCTGCCTTTGCAACTCATCAACCTTAAATATGTAATGTTAATATTTCCCTTCCTGGAAGCTAGGAAGAAGTGTAATTTGATAATCATGCTGACCATACTGGGGGCTAGGTCAAGTATTTAAATAGTATTTTACATACCTATCTATGGAGGACCAACATAATCCAATTAATTTGAATGAAGTAGTTTAATTTAGTCTTGAAAACAGTGGGAATCCTATCTTCTTAATCGAAAATGTTTTACCGACATTCATTCTTTTCTCCAACAGGTATTTATTAAAAGCATACTGTGTGCCAGACTTTGTGGTCTGGAGAAAAATTAACACCTTGGGAGGTTGAGGGGGCCGAGGGGGACACAGACAGAAAAAAAGTTGTTTCAGCAGTATAGGTTAGTGCTGTAAGTTTTGTTGAGCTGTGATAGCTACATGCCCAGAGTACCCTGAGTGGGAATTTGGAAGTGGCCAGTTATACATGGGAGCAGAAGACTCAGAAGCTGTGTAGAATGTGATACATGGGATAAATCAGCACAGGCAGAAGAAAGATGATGGACCAGAGTTTGTTATCCTGGGGTGTATAGATAATTATCTGTTCAGGATTGTTTTAAACAAAGGTTTTATTTGATGAGAAGTCAGCTGTCACGGCAGTTGATAAAGATGGATCTGAGAACTTTGAAACAGATAGGGCCACTTAGAAGGTATTGCAGTGACCATGGCAGGATGAAGAAAAGAGTTTGGTCACAAAAAAGATAGGCCAGGCTCAGTGGTGCATTCCTGTACCCCAGCTACCCAGATGGCTGAGGCAGGAGGATCCTAATTTTGAAGCAAGCTTGGAAAATAAGCAAGACCCTATCTCAAAAAATGGCTGGGGTATAGCTCAGTGGTAGAGTACTCCTGGATCTGATCCCCAGTCCTGCATAGAAAATCCAATTGAAGATGTGTTCAGTGAGTCATTGCACAGAAGTTCTGAGCAGAGAAGTCCTGGGCTAGACAGGTAGAGGAACAGATGGATGCTTGGGTGGACTTCTTTAGCAGTTTTCAGGGAATGGGTGATGGTGAGCAATGAGAGTTGAGCGGTTTTCAGGGTGGGTACCAAGAGGGCAGGAGATACCTGGGGAGATCTGAGACTTGGATAAAGAAATAGTGAGCAGCAAAGAGTGAGAAGGGGTGGGTAAGAGAGGCAAAAGGGAGAATTAGGGGAGAAAGATTTTTAGTAGCTGAAGGGAAAGAGCATTTTGAGAAGTGACAGGTCAAGTATGAAAATGAGTAGTATTCCACAGTCCTGATTCTTTGTGACCTTGGGCTATGATATTGTTCCTCAAAACACACACTTTCTATGAGCACTGCAGGAGATTGGCATGTGCAATACCTGGAAGGTTGCTGGTTCATGTTCATAAGTACAAACTGCTTTTATGAAAGCAGGTCTTGGATTTGTGGTTAAGAGGCCCCTGGTGACGTTTGCTTTCCAAAATGCTAGCTGTCAGGTTCTGGGAGAGTGATTGAAAAGCAATTTTTACAATGAAAACTTGATCCTATTTATAGGCTTTTGGGTTAGAGGCCAGTAGAATAGCAGCAGTTGGACATTTTGAAGGAAGCAGAGAAGCCCACTGAACAAGGTCCTCGAAAAGAGTGGAGTAACCTTCAGAGCTGGGGGACATGCAAGGTGGACAGGCGAGCTTCCTTCAGCCTGGAGGGTGGCAGCACATAGTTTTTAAAAGATAACCAAATAGTGAATATTTCAAATGTCTTGTTTAAAATATTCTTGGTATCCTCATTGTGCTCTGGAGCTCTAGATAACCTAACACAAGCATTGATTATTCATTTTAACAGAATCTGAAAACAAAAAACCCCAAACATAAGATGGATATCAAAACTTAACACAATCTGTAATGATTCAGAAGACATTTCCATAGCTTACAGGGTCTTACAGGTCAGCATTATGAAAAGTAAAGATTAACATGTAATAGTGCAAGGATTAATTCCTATAGTTTTGTTTGCTTTTCTAAAAAAAGTTATGTCCACTATGGTAATATTTAAATATATTTTTTATTTTAGAATTTTCTTTACTTGGGTAAAGTGATGCTTTATATGTGATAAACTTAAATTTTAAAACTTAAATTTAAAACTTAAAAAAACTTTAAACTTTGAAACTTAAAACTTTAAAACTTAAATTCTATGAAATATTTGTATAAATATTTTACCCACCAAGTAGACATTTGGGAAAATGGTTGTATATATGAACTGGTTTTTGTTCAATGATTCAATAAGTGCATTTTTTCAATAAATTGGTTGTAAGGAGTAATGGTACTTAATTAGCTATATATAATGTTTACTCTTCCTAGTTCAAATTAATATGTGTATTTCAATACAGTCTACTGTTATTCACTGCTTATCATGTATTTATATAGCACTTAGAGTAGTATGCAGCTTTTAGAAGACCAAATAAATATTTGTTGAATAAATGGAATTCAGTGTTCTTTATTTTTGAGGTGAGCTGCTGTCTGTTATGTAGGTATCATATTTGACTTTTTGTTTTTTGCCTGCAGTCTCCTTCACTCTGTGTTATCAGCACCCCCGTGTGCTGGAGCTGAGTCTTAGTGCTTTTTGTCCACTGTGCTTAGTACCTCCAGGTGGATGATGCCATTCCTACAAATCGTAGCGCTCTGTGCAGATGGTTTTTGTGTTAGGGTTTCTTCCCATTCCCTGGTACACTTGCACCAACTCAGTTTTCGCCTGCATATTGTCATGCTCAGCTCTGCTTCACAGAAATAACAAACGCCAAGTTGCAATTCATTTAGCTGAGAGTGCTGCACTTAGGTAATCCTTGAGTAGTGGGCAGCCAGGACAAACAGTGCACTTTTCGATTTATGAATGGCATGGTATCCACACCAGTTCCAGATCTGATTCCTGTTCTTGAGCTGGATATAAGTTCTCGGGCTTATATAAGTTTTATACCATTTGGAATAGATGGGAAGAATGTATAATAGGAACATTTTAGAAATAGTATGTGTTTTGCTTAAAGTCATATATATATCTGAATTTTTTAAAAATAACTTTATCATTAAACACACACAGAAATTAAAAGCATTCAAAGAAGAACAATGCAAGCGAAAATAAACAATAATATTCAAATACAGTAGAACTCAACCAAAACAAAACTGAAAAGCACTTAAACATTTTTCCATATAACTTAAAAAAAAGTCTCAAATACCAACAAGACACCAGAGGATGTGATTTGTTTCAGAAAGATCCCCCAAACCAACATTGTACATTGAAATAGTGGACAGGAAAAAAAACTCCAGTTAGCTAGCATACTCCACATAAGCCAAACTTCTCCCTAATTTAAATTTTGATACAGTCATATGAGATGTGATAGAAACACAATCTGAGAAATATGTTATTAGGCCATTTCATCCATGTGTATCCTTAATTACACTTTCAATTTCTCACACTAGAGAAACTATTCGGTATTTACACGTGTGTCCTGTTTATTTCACTTAAGAGGATGGATTCAGTATGCATCCATTTAGCTGTAAATGTCTCTAGTTTCTCATTCTTTATGGCTGAGTAGTATTCCATTTTATTGAAAAACCACATCTTCTTTATCTAGTCTCCAGTTGATGGGGACTTAGGTTGTTTCCAAGCTTTAGCTATCACAAACTGTGCCGCTATAAACATGGGTGCACATATATCTCTGTGGTATGATTCGTTTAATTCTTTTGGGAAGACACCCAGCAGGGGGATAGCTGGGTCGAATGGGACCTCTAGCCCTAGTACTTTGAGGTATCTTCATACTGATTTCCACAGTGATTACACCAGTCTGCATGAATTGGTTTTATTTTAATGGTATAATCAATTTTCATTGGCTTGATATAGATAACAGAAACAATTCTGCAAGTATTTCAGTTCACTAAAAAACTCACATTTATAACTGACTTACTAAATTTTTTCTTGATTTGGGGATGATTACATAATGTGTGCAAAATTGTTTTCCACTTTTTAATGGTTTTGAAGAAATTTAAATATTTTCAAGACACCAAGCTGTAATTTTTTAGTTATAATTAGCGATAAGTTGGTTTAATAAATAGTAACTGAGTCTAATTTTCTTCCAAGTAAGATACTATGTTTAAATAATGTATCCTCATATATTTACAAAGTAGAATTGTATAAAAATATGCTGTATTTGCTGTAATAAGGTGTTCTTGAAAGGGTCCATAAATTAAATCATATTTATGGGATTTAAGATTTCAAAACACCTGAATAGGACAAGCACTTAACATTTTTAAATATAGGGTTTACAAATGTTTATTATATCAATCATTATACTTTTGTGTTAGAAATATTTTCTGGTAAAAAAAACTGATATGATTTGAAAACATATCATATTTTAAATACATGCAAGGACTTTGTTATTTAGAGCAATATCCTTTTAAAAAGGAATCTTATTTGATTCCTATTTTGATTCCTGTGTTTTGCCAATTCAAAATTTTTACACACACACACACACACACACACACACACACACAGCATCAAAAAAAAAAGTTGGGCACACTGCTAACCAATTTGAAGATAGTCTCATCCACCAGAATTTTATAAACTTCACTTAAAGTCTTAATCTGATTCTTTCATTCTCATCATATCATTCACAATCAGAGTAAGCAATCAACAAGAAATTTAAAAAAAAATTTTTTTACTATTAGCAGCAGGAGTGCTTCTGTGCTGTTGTCCCACAGTTTTGAGACCACTGCTCTGAGTAAGCAGTATGCCAGCTGCTGACTTGCTGTGTGAAGAAAGCCCTTGTGCTTTACATACCTTTTGCATTTGCTCTGCTGTGCCCCTAGACCATTTGTTCTCACTAAGCCAATCAGGAGAGCAGGGCTTGGAGGAAACTTGTCAAACAGGTCTCCATTTAGTGAGGGGGAGAAAGCAGTGAAAGTTAGGGATAAAGGTCAAGGGGTGAAGGTGTTTTAAGGAATATTAATGCTGATTACCAACTCTGTTTTCTCCTTCTTCTGCAAATATCTTGTAGACTTTTCTGCCTATATGTATTAATGGAGATAGAGTGGGAGTAAGGGGAAGTAAGAAAGAGAGTAAGAACAAGATAGGGTGAGAGAAAGGGAAAAACAATACTGGAGAGGAAGAAAAAAAACCCCTCAAACTCAAGAGGAAAAGAACAGCATTTCATTGTCCTATTTGGGCTTTGCGTAAGCTGAGTGTATCATACCAGGAAGCTGGGGATGAGTAATTAAAACAAATGCATGCTGTGGTATTCAGCGTCCAAAACAGGGCCACCATCCAGGTTGGGGCGAGGGTATACACTAGCAGTATTGGTAGGAAAATTTTGTAGTGAGTGTCTCTGTCACTAACCTTATTTGAGAAATACTCATTCCTCCCTAAATAATAATGTTATATCCACACAGTGTTTTTTGTACTTAGCAAATCTCCTAACACTTACATTCTATTATTTTATCCTTATTCTGCCCTTGAGCACTGTCTGGTCTCTACTGGTGTTTTATGGAGTATGATTTGGGGGCAAAGAGTGACTTTGCAAGGTTACCAGGACAATCCCTGATGGACTTAGTATTAGGATCTGCAGGTCCTGGTTCCTCTTGCTCACAGGAACATTCTTGAACTGCCCCATACCACCTGCCAAGTTTTCCCCAGGGTTAAGACCTTGACCCCATTATCTAGCTTAGCCCCTTACCTCCACTAACTCTCTTCTTACCTGCTGAGATTGCCACCTCTCTCAGAACCACCTGTAATTGCTCTTTATCTGTTCTTTAGGTTGTGGGTTATGCCTTTGCTTCCTTCATGTGCATTTTGAAGAACATATTTGGTCAGCGAACTGTGCAGTCTTCTCTCTATATCCTCACTGCTTTGGTGAGGTGATTCAACCCCATGGAACAGATTTTTATTTATTTATAAACAGGTGATCTAGAGTTCTGGCTCTGGTTTCTCACCTACTACTCTCAAAAGGCTAAAGTTCGCACTCAGCTTCCAAACTTGTCCTTATTTGTATCAGTCAGTGACAAATTGGTGTTATTTTTGATTTACCCTCTCCTTTGTCCTTTGTATCTAGTCTGGCCCCTAGCCATTTTTCCTTGATACCTTTCCTTCACCTTGTGCTGTCTTTGTGCAGTCCCTTGTCACTTAACCTCGACTGCATTATTGCTTCTTTCTGGCCACTCCCTTGGCCTTTGATCCCTCCCATTACTCTCAGTCAGCTGTCTTTATTGCTGACCCGAACATCTTCTTTGTTTTTTTGTTTTTTTTTCTGGTACCGGACCAAACTGGGGTCCTTGTGCTTACACAGCAGGTGACGAAACCTCTGAGCTAAATCCCCGGTCCCAGCCTGCACATCTTCTATCAACCGCTCCTCCTTCATTTTCACTATCTTTCAGCCAGACCTTCAGGGCTCTCTATTGTCCAGTTGCATACTGATCTGATCACCCCATTTATCTTCTCCTACCCCCTTACAGGCTTCCACAATCCTTTGGATGTTTGCTTCAGGATATTCTTCTTGAAATATTCTGCCCCCCCCATTATACCTTCAGATTCTCACCTCTTCAGGTTTTGACAGTCAAGTCTCACCTCTGTTCTTTCTAGTTTCACTTTTACTTGATTTCTCCTGTCGCAAATATTGATGATAGTTTGGTACTTAAATATGTTCAATCCTCCCTTTAAGGAGAGTGAGCTTTTAGGAGGCAGAGTCTCCCTTTTTATCTCCCCATAAACTGCCCTGGACAAACACTACTTACCAGAGATAAGATACTCAAACATCATTGAATGATATCTGGTTTCTCACAAGGCAGGGAGGTAGGGAATCCCCTAGTTTCCTATACATATATTGATGCTTTTTCCCTGTTGTTTTTTTTTTTCACCCCTCCCCAACTTGCATCATTCAAACTTAAAATATTCCCCTATTTTGCTTTAAAATGAAATGTTGTGTGTGGAAGCAACACACATTATGCACAGACTGCTGCTTCATGTAGTCACGGTGGAAAAGTCTGATCTGCAAAACGGTTATGGTATAGTTTCATGGAATGCTTTATTAAAAAATTAAAGCTTTTGGTAGGATTTCCTTTGAAATTTACCTGGGACTTCTAGATGGAAGTACATTCAGAGCTATTCTAGGTAAGGCTAATAAAACGAAGTAGTAACAGCAATATAGTTTTTGTTTGGGGTTTACATCTGAATTATAAGTATGCCTGATATCATGAAATAGTGGAGAAAGGAGCGATTACTCAGATGAAAAAAGTAACTTCGAAAACATTCTGACCCCCTCCCCCTTTTACCATTTTATGCAGTGCACCAACCCAGGCACAATGATTGTTTTTCTCTTTCTGGGCTCAGTTCCTTCTTTGATAATTCCCAAAGTTCTTCTGGTTCAAAATGCCTCCCCTTCTGTCTCTTTCTGAGCAGGGTAGTAGGAAGTGGAACAGGAATAAGAATAAATGTACATGTTCAGAAATATCTTAAGGAAAAAAGAAAGGAAAAAAAGAAACAAAAAAGAATGGAAGGAAAAGAAATGAAATCAAGAAAACTATTAATAAGGAGTGATGCTTGTTTGTGTTATTTGTCAATTTTAGATCATTCTTTAAGGCATCGAGAGGTGATTATGTTAAAGTTAGACTTTCTTTTTTTTGGTACCAGGGGATCAAACTCAGGACCTTCTGCTTGTGAAGCAGGGCGGCACTACTGAGCTAAATCCCCAGGCCTAAAGTTAGATTTCCTGAGCATGTGATTTTGGGTATACTTTTTCTTCAGATTTCTAAGCTGCACAGTGCTCAGAATTGAGCTCTGCTGACTTCCTGGCTCCCTTGCTTGCTTTCTCTTCCCTGCTGCCTGTCTCCCTTTCTGGAGATAAGGTTTCTTGTGTTTTAGAGGAATTGCAAGGCTAGGTCTTGATTATTGGCTTTCAGTGGGTGTGGGGACAGGAAGGAGGACAGGAGTTTAGAGAGGATAGGGGTCTGCCCTGCCCTCAGACCTAATTTTTTAATATCACCCTGTGTATTAGTTGTCCAGCCCGTATTTGGGCTCTAAATGCTTTTTGCTTTCTCACCATTTTGCCGGTAAAAATGTTTTAGCTTATTTTAATACTACTTAAAGGTAATCATATTACTACTCTTACTCCTGCTCCCCTGTTCAGAGGAGATAGAAGGACAGACATTTTTGAACTAGATGTGTTGATTTCCTAGAGGTCAGTACAATGACTGTCTGTAATATTTAAGAACTAATTCAGCCATTCATCCAACAAGCAGCCTGTTATGTGATAGAACTCTCTGCCTTAGAGCCACTATGCTTTGTAGCTCTTTAAGGGTTTTATAGTATAAAGTTTTAAGGTCATCACCCAGGCTTTTCCAATACTGCTGCTTTGATTTGAGTACTTTAGAATTCAAGAAAAAGTTGATCTACTTTCTGACATATGGCAGTGAGACCCTTGGAAAGTTTTTATAGAGTACAGGTAAGAGATACTGGATAGGGACCCAGGAAACCTGAGTGCTAGTTTCATCTCTGCCAATGAGTAACTATGAACTAGTTATGTGATGCTAGATAACCACTCCCTAGAGATTTTGTCCCTTTCACTACACATGAGAGGGTTTGGACTCAGTTATATTTAGTTTTGAAATTGCAACTCTGATTTGTTTTTTAAATGAAAATACATGTTTTTATTTAACATACTTGGTATGATTTTCTAACAAACATTAAGGGCCAATATTTAAGTATATTTGTATTATTTTTGTAGGACTTACAACAGTTGGCAACGATACACAACATTATTCTGCACTTACTTCATTGGAGTGAATATTTGATATATAGAAGACACAAAGCTGTACTTTTTACCGGTAGTAATGAGGTGTCAGAGGGGAATTGCATTATATCTTTCTGCAGAATCTACCAAAATCTTTTTCTTTTGCGGATTAATATCACTTTGCTGCTTTAAAATCTAAGTCTTTAACATGCTTCTCGTGGTGAGTCTCCCGGAATTTTATGAGACAACAATAGGAGGTTTGTTATTTTCACCTGTGAGGACTCAAGGAATTGAGTAGGAAAATACCTAGAATTTTTTATTGTTGTTAATATTTATCAAGAAATTTTTGGCCCCAAAACATGTCTGTGACATTACATGGAAACTTGTTTTGTGACTTGGTAATGTTAAAAGTTCATCCAATGCTAATTTTTTTTTTTTTTTGGCACTGGGGATCGAACTCAGGACCTTACGCTTGCAAGGCAGGAGCTGGAACCACTGAGCTAAATCCCCGGCCCAATGCTAATTTTTTTTTTTGTGATCATCATACATTTTTGAGACCTTAAGACTTTCTTGTAATGATTATTTAATAGCAGTTCCCCCACCTATGAAAGGGTTTCATTGTGGGAGTAGATGAAAATTTTGTTTGAGTACCCCCAATTCACTTGCTATATTTCATTAATTAAAATCTCAGTGAAAGAGTTGTAAAAATGCAATGTTTTAAAACATAGAGCATCTGGTTTTTAGAGAAAGCATACACCTGTCAGAATTGTAAGCCTCATTTTCAGTTTCATGACTGATGAAAGTTTCTCATTTGTTAAAAGATGAGGTCAGATTGGAAACAAAAGATTTCCGTGTTGTTTGTTAATGTTGATCATGTGAGGCAGATGCTTGGAGATGGAGAGAACTGGTACCAAGCTTGTCTTAAGAAACTGCAGAGAAACCCATACCTTACTCTGCATTTTAAAACTAGAAATGTGATAAAGACTTGTAGTTCTGTAAAGGCACCATTTTCTATATTAAAAAGGAAAATTGTATTCTTTTAGATTGTGAACTTTTATCCTTTCAGTGATTCTCAGAATGTGGTTCTTGGTCCACAGCATCAGCATCACTTGTTAGGAATGCAGATTCTTGGGCCCCTCTTGGATCTACAGAATTAGAAATTCAAGGTGGGTGCATTAATCCTTGGCTTAGCAAGCCATCCACGTGTTTTTCATGCATTTTACTTGGTGAAACCCATTTCATCTATGATGCCAAATATGCAGTCAGTTCATTTGCTCATTGGATGAACAGTTTGTGTTTGGAGGGTGATTGGATCATGGGGTCACTGTACTCCAGTGGATTCATCCATTCATAAGTTCAGTAGCTGGATGTGCTATTAGGAGGTCCCCTGGTTGGAGGTGGTCACTGGGGCGTGACCTGGAAGGGTGTATTCTTGTCTCTAGCGTCTCCTTTCTCTGTCTGCTTCCTGGTTGGCATGGGTTGAGGACGTTTTTCTCCACTAGGCCCCTCTGCCATGCTGTTTTTGCCTTGGAGCCAGCTGAAACTGTGAGCCAAAATAAACCTTTTTCTCCTTTAAGTTGTGGGTGCCTCATATTTTGACTCAGCAGTGGGCAAAGTAACTAAGACAGGTATTCTTAGTTCAGTTAAAACCCACATACTCCCTGAGATACTAAAAAGAACAACTTGGATTTGTTATTTTTGTGTATTTTGCCACGTTATTGCCTTAAGTGTAGCCTAGTGGTCCTCAATTTTATGATCACCTGGGAGCCTTAAAAAAGGCAAGACACTTTAATACCTGGGTCTCATCTCCAGAAATTCTGATTTAATTGAACTAGGTTGGGGGTGGCAGGTTTTCAGGCATCTCTAGCTTTTAAAGTCTCCCCGGGTGATGATAATGTTTAGCCACAGTTGAACTTTAGCCATATATTTAAAGGTTGGCTCACCTGCTACATATTGGTCTATTAAAAATTGTATGTTAGGTCTATTAAGTCCTTTAATGCTTTAGGCAAATTGTGCTTTGTATATGTCTGATTAAAAAATAATTTGTTTTTCCATAGGTTTTTGGTATTGTTGACTGTTTAACCATGTTTTATGACTGTTTTACCTTTGGGTTTACTAAATCCTGTCTTGTTAAAGGACATTCACTCCATATAGCAGCAATATCCTATATCACCAGGGAGCTTGTTTCAGAAATAAATAATTTAAGGTTCCCACTTCAGACCTACTAAACCCCAATTTCTATTTTAATAGTGTGCCTATAACATTTGTGTTCATATTAAAGATTCTTTATTACATAAAGTTTAAAACCAAGGTAATTTCGTTGCTCTTTTTTCTTTAGTACCCCATTAATTTGTGAATATAATTATATTAATCTCAAGAAACATTTTGTTTTGCCATATGAGGGATTTAATTTAGGAAATGCTGAGCTATATCCCCAGTCCATTCTAAAAATTTTGTCTTATCAAATGGGTCAAGCTGAGCTCAAGCATGCAGTCTCCTGACTCAGCTTCCTGAGTCCCTGACATTACAGGTATGTGTTTCCACATTTGGCTTAAACCAATTTTTAAACCCAGTTTTCAGTTTGATAGCCTCACGTGCAGGTGAAGAAATTTAGGCCCAAAGAAACAACTTGAGCTAAATTAGAAAGGCTATTGATTATGGGATCTTTATATGAATGCTACTTTCCTTTTTTTTTTTTGGTACCGGGGATTGAACTCAGCTCCTTGAGCTTGCGCAGCAGGCGGTGAAACCACTGAGCTAAATAAATCCCCGGCCCACTACTTTAACTTTTATTTTTCCTTTCAGGATAAGTCATGTAAAATGCCATATTTTCATAATTTAAACTACTTGAATAAACTGAAAGGACAGTTTTTAGGTTATCAAATATGATACATCCAAACCCCCAAATTTTAAGTGTTCATTAACAATTATCTTAATTATGCTTCTGAATTGGTCCTTATAGTAGTATTTTGCTTTGTGAACTAATAGTTCACACTGGTTTATAAAATACTAAAGCTTTATTCATGTGCTCCTGAGAGACTATAGGTATTTTGTAACAGGAAATTTTCAAATTGTGTTTGGGGATTGCTTAATTGTTGATTGTATTTTCCTTGGTATTCAGGAATGTAGTTATGCTTTTCTGAATCTCCAGAACAGTTGACTTTAACTCAGGTCTTGGTAGGTTAGATCCACATCTCCCTCATTGTGTTTCTCATATTGCATTTTAAATGTTAAGTACTAGATCCTTATCAGTCATTCTGGTGGAGAATTGCACAAAAATCTCCAGCTTTTTAGAAATGCAGATTGTTGGGATTTTCACTAGCAACAGTTTATCTGCTGAGGAGATCCTGGGATCTGCAGTCTTCTGGCACCTAAAACTTGAGGTTTACTTCATTAGGCGATTATATTTGTGTTTTAAATAGTTAAATTTAATCACCATTATCAAGCATTAATGGCTACAAAGTGCTGAGTGCAGTGTCTCTTGATAGCTCTGTTACCCTATTTTCCGTCTCACAGTCTTACTGCCTTCCTACCTGATGATTGTGGAGAAACTCCCCAGGTGGCCAAAGCCAGCTCCCACTGATAAGGAACAGGTTTGAGTTTCCCATTACAGCTTTAACACCTGTACTATAGATGGCAGAAAGGAGATAAATGCAGGTATTGTAATTGTAGCGAGAAGTGGTAAGTGCAGCTAGCTTCAGTTTCTACAAAAGCAACAAAAACAGCAGCATTCTTTCTAATCTCTTCTTTAAAAGTCAGATTTTGGAAGCTCCTTGGCGATCAAAATCTCCGGTTCAGAATAGTATAATTTTTGAATGGTATCATGAATGGTCCATTCCCTTCAGTATTTTCTGTGTATAAAGAAATATCTCCCTATGTCCTAATGGAGAGATTTATATTAACCTAATTTTCTATAACAGGACAAGTTAGTGAAATGAATGTAAATAATATGAATAGAATATTTTCCATCAAACACTTTCAGATGATTTTTTATTAGAGAAAAACATTTTTAAAAAGCAAAAATGAGTGTTAGAAATTTTAACTAAAAAATTTGACATTGAGCCTTAGATCAACTTATTGTGTTAAATTTATGAAATGGAACTAAATTTCTTCTTCCTTTATATTCAATATTTTGTAGTTTTTTTCTGCAGCTAAACCGTGCATGTCCCTGCAAATTTATTTTTTTCTGAATGAATAAAAATCATTTAGGAAAGTGGTATATTTTGAAAATCTAGTTATTTATCTTCATTTGTAACTGCGACAGTCACCTTCAGTTTTCACAGTGTACAGTTATCACCCAGATTAAAACCTAATCAAGGGAACTGGACTTTTTGTTTTCATTTGGTTTTTGGTGGTGCAAATAAGTCCACAGCAGGTGGGCTTAATTTTTAAATTTTCTCTTCTCTCCCCACTCCAAGCCAAGAAGTTCTTGTTCTGTAATGTGATTTTAGGGAACTCCTTGCTTTTACTTTACTTGCAAATAGCCAGTCATAATTAATTTTACATAATTAACCTGACTTCTGTTACATTGGAACTGCTCTTCTTGCCTTTGTGTAGTTTCTCAGTATAAATGAAATGATGCTCATAAAGTATCACTAAAGAAAGGTACCGACAGGGTCAGAGCTATAGGTGACCAACCTGCGCTAGTTTGCCCAGGACTTTCCCAGTTGCACCACTAAAACTCCCATAGCCTGGGAACTCGTGAGTTCTCGGCAGCCAGGGTATTCAGTCACCCTGCCGCTGTCAAAGGTAAAAAGTGAAACCCGTAAGGGCATACATTAGAAGAAGCACTTCTGCTTCTCGTTATGTACTAGAACTGATGTATATAACTCAAACCAGCAGTTAGAGAGGTGGAGAAATGTTGCCCTTTATCTTTTCGGCTATGAACCATGCAGAGGGCTATCTCTTCTCTGCCTCTCTGTGGCGTCCAGCAAGTCCTAATTCCCAGTTCCCTTTCATATTCTTTTTTTTGGTACTGGGGATTGAACTCCGGACCTTGTGCTTGTGAGGCAGGCGGTGGCGGAACCACTGAGCTAAATCCCCGCCCCCCCTTTCATATTCTTGTTGCTGTCATTGAGTGTAGTGACGGTTCTCTTAGTTATTACATAGTTATCGTATGTAAGATAATTATTAAACTATAAGATAAATATATGATGCATGCATAATATCGTTTTAAAAATTAAAAACTTTATTCTAGAGCAGTTTTGGATTTGAGCAGAATATATGTGTGTGTGTTAAATGGGACTCATTTTGACCTTTCTTGTAGTCTTTCATGAAAATCCTATTATTCTCAGTAAATCTTATTTTTGTTTCCTTCTTTCTGATCTTTATACCTCATTTAATTTCTATTACATGTTTGAACATTCAGAATTATGTTAAATAATAGATATTGAAGGGGAATTTTTACATTGTCCTTAACACTTTGAGCTTGAAAACCATTAATAGAAGTAGATTCATATTTTTGTTGATTGCTTGGGTGGTACTGCATTCAACACTCCATTGAACCCTGTCCTAGTGTAATTATGGAAGAAACTTTGTTTTTTTTACCTTACATACAAAAATTTTATTCTTAGTGTTTAAAATGTCATGTACTGAAAATGAGTTTTGAAATACTCATGTTATCAGTCCCAGTTTATAAGTCAGTTAATTCTTATTTGGGTGTTTTGATGAACACAAAATTCTAAGTGTTCGTATTTGGTTAAGACATTTTGGTACCATATCCTATTTTGTAAATAATTCCCTAACTCAGGTTTAAAAGGGAACATTAAGCCACACGACAGTGGTCCATGTCTATAATCCCACCTACTCAGTCCTGAGGCTGAGGTAGGAGGTCTCAAGTTAAAGGCACCCTGGGCAACTTGCAAGACCCTGTCATAAAACTAAAAAGGGTTGTGGGTATAGCTGTAGCTTGATAGAGCACTTGCCTAGCATGTATGAACCCCTGGTTTTAATCTCAGTGCCACAAAATAGCAATATTACAAGTAGGGTATGATATAATATAATATGTCATAAGACCATTTTTCCAGTACACACTCAGAAAATCCTGGACTAGCAAGAATCTTAATGGTTGTTGCTAGCTATGCTAGTCATTTTTTAATTCACCACAATGGTGTTTATGATGTTTATATTAAAGTGCCATTGTAATCTATCATAATTAATTTTGTATTTGAATAGAAGAATAAGCCTATGAAAATGATGCTGTTTTTGTTGGTGATCAGAATGATGAAGACATTTGAGGATATAGTTGATATTTTTAAAAGCCTTTTGCCGCAAGAATATTGGTATTTATGGATAGTGAGTATTGGAATCTCTGTAGAGAATCTGTATTTTTTTTAACTAAATATAACGAAATTAAATAAAGTTTACCTTTCAGTTCCTCAGTTGTACCAGCCATAGTTCCACTTCTCAGTAGTCACACATGTGTAGGGAATACCATTTGTCAGCAAGGAAATGCAACATTTTCCTTGTCACAGAAAGTCCTAATGGACATTACTATTCTAGAACATAAACACTTGTTCACTACAAACAAAAAATTTTTATGATTACATTTTACTTTGTAGTTATTACTGAAATAAAATAATTAAGATAAGGAAGAATAAGAAACACATTGAAAGGATTTGTTTCCCTACTACTAACTTACATTCTCTTTCTAGGGGTTTTTTTTTTGGTACCAGGGATAGATCTTGAGACCTTGTGCTTGAGAGGCAGGTGGCAGAACCACTGAGCTAAATCCCTGGCCCTCTAGTTACTTTTTATAACATAATTGTTTTAACTATGGTCAGAGAGTACCACTGTCACTTGGGTAGATACAAAACCCAGAGGGGACAGTAGTTTCCTGCCATTAATTAGTCCAACATTTAGTACATTTTCTTGGAAGCAGGCAGTGACAGCAGAATGTGGTAGCTGCTGGAATGCCTGTTTTTGCATAAATCTCATCCCTGGAATTCATAACATGAATTCTTGATTTTTAAATTTAGTAAATTTAAATTTAAACTTAGTGTGACCACTGAGAAGTGAAAATATGGCTGGTACAATTGAGGAACTGAAAG
>NW_004624867.1:1202402-1236659 GCF_000247695.1 Heterocephalus glaber
AATTTAGTGAATTAAAAAAAAAAAATTTAGTAAATTTAAGTAAAATCTTGATTTTTTTACTTCTTCCTCAGAACTGGAAAAAGACTACATCAAAGAGACACATTGGTGAGGCAGTATTGGAAATGTCTGGAAAACTCATATTCCAAGATTGGCTAATTCTCTTCCTTCATTGACCTTGAAATTGTAAACCTTCCTATAGAAACAGTACTTTCTCCAGATTTATTTATTCTTAAAGCCCCTATAATAATTCAAGAAACATTTAACATTATATGTTTATAATGTGTATTACTTTCATTTCTCCTGAGAGCAGAAGAGAGTTAGTTAAAAGCTTCTGGAAATATAATTATTTTAGTCTTGATATTGGAAGAATCCAACATTTGCCTGCTGTTGGTTTTTTGATTTTAGGTTGCTTACAGCATTTGAATGTAGAGAAATTTTATTTAGATGGTGGGAATTACAATGAAGTATTAATGCATGGTATGAGTAAAACCATGTGTCATGTTGGTGATGTATGTATAAATCTAGTTTGCATTGTTCATTGAAGTGAAAGTGCCTAGTGCAATTATAATAGACCTTTTCTCTGTTGCTATTTGTGGTTTTAGAATACTAGTATTAATTATGCTGAGTGGGTTAGGGGATGTTGTGTTCTGGCCCCAACACCTAGTATGCTTATTTCTGAAAGTACAATGGAAACTACTTTACATGCAATAGATTCACATGAAAAGGTAGGAGAGATGCCAGCTATCTGGTGTACCGGCATCATCTGACTTGCCATTGGCACCAGAAGTAAAGGTCTAGTGTGGGAAATGTGGTCCTGGACATACTCATTCATCAGTCCCTTCTTCAATATGCAGTTCTTGAGCTTCTATTAAAGGTTTCTCTCTGAAATATGCCCTGATATTTATCAGCAGATTGGTATAAATTGGATAAATACAGCCTGCCAGAATACTGGTGGTATTTATTTAGTAAAGAGGAAATACATACTAAAGGTCATTTTTTCTATGAGGGAAATAGAAATAGTCATTTCTGTGGAATTATTGAACTACTACATAAATGAATTATTTTCTAAAGCATGCTCTCTTTGGTATGCTTTGGTGATGTTTGGGAATGTAATTGCTGAAATAAAACGATTTAAGTAAGAGATGTGTGTTGATATAACTGGAAATCCAAAACAGTGGTTCTTCTTGACATGAACATCGATGTTCAATTAGGAGATAAAGAAATGTTTCATAGATACTGCTGAAAGAAGAAATTTCTTGTATCATTCAACCTTATAGAAATTTTATTTCACATCTTAAAATCAATGCAATTATGCTCCCACATGATCTATTTTTAATATATTTCATTATATGTTAACTTTGCTTCTTATTCTGTATTTAAGTATTTTAATTTTCAAAAATAAAGGTTTAATTAGAATGCATGTTAGAATAATTTCTGAAAGCATTGGATCATCAGGTATTTTTCACAATAAAGGCTTGGGGTTGTTTTGAATGGTCAAACTCCTATTCTGTTTTTAAGTCATTTTCTGGTTGTCATTACAGCTATGAAGTCTTACACTCTGTATTTCATGCTCCTGTGGAGTGCTGTTGGAATAGCGAGGGCTGCCAAAATCATCATCGTGCCGCCAATTATGTTTGAAAGCCATATGTACATTTTCAAGACGCTGGCCACAGCATTGCACGAGAGAGGCCACCACACAGTGTTCCTCTTCTCAGAAGGCAGAGACATCGCCCCATCTAATCATTACAGCCTCCAGCGCTACCCAGGGATTTTCAACAGCACCACCTCAGATGCTTTCATGCAGTCCAAAATGCGGAATATATTCTCTGGGAGGTTGACAGCAATCGAACTATTTGACATACTAGATCATTACACTAAGAACTGTGACATGATTGTTGGCAACCAGCCCCTAATCCAGAATCTGAAAAAAGAGAAGTTTGACCTGCTGCTGGTGGACCCAAATGACATGTGTGGATTTGTGATAGCTCATCTCCTAGGGGTTAAATATGCTGTATTTTCAACTGGCCTTTGGTATCCTGCTGAAGCAGGGGCTCCTGCTCCATTAGCCTACGTGCCAGAGTTTAATTCACTCCTCACAGACCACATGAACTTGCTGCAAAGGATGAAAAATACCGGCGTTTACCTTATTTCTAGAATAGGAGTCAGCTTTCTGGTTCTTCCCAGATATGAAAGAATAATGCAGAAGTACAACCTGGTGCCAGAGAAGTCCATGTATGACCTGGTCCATGGCTCCAGCCTGTGGATGCTGTGCACTGATGTGGCACTCGAGTTTCCAAGACCCACTCTGCCTAATGTCGTTTATGTTGGAGGGATCCTGACCAAACCAGCCAGTCCATTGCCAGAAGTAAGGTTTACTGAACTCTTGGGTCATTTTTTAAAAAATATGAAGGTCATTTTTGGTTTTTGGAAATAGGATTGGTTATTGTTCCGTAACTAAGGCTACTTTTAAGAAGCAGGTAGGGCACAGAGACTTCCAAGGTCCCTTTGTTTGGGGGATCTTACACTTCCTAGAACATACCCTTGTCTTGAATGAGAGTTTCTGTCACACTAGGAGGCTATGCTGCCAAATGGGCGATAGACTGGATAGGATTGCATTTTTGATTAATAACTGTAGTATGTGAGGAGAATATCGTTAGATAGTTAATTTTAATGAGTATAATTGTTCTGGCTTTTAATTAAACACAGAGAGTTCTCTGTGCTCTCCCCAAATAGCACCATCACAGGTTTCTCTGTTGGATAAATTCAAATAAATATATACGTTGAGTAAAGAAAAGTTCTTCTGAGGGATGTCTAAACCATTAGAAAGTTTATGTCTTAGAATGGAAATGTAATAAGTAACTTCCATTTAAATAGGAATCCAGCTAATTTATATTGGTGTGCAAATGTTACTGTTTATAAGAAATCATGACCTAGTGCAATCAATGACTTCAAGAAAATCTGGTGGTTCCTCTGCCTCCTCGCAAACGCAAGAGTGAGTCCAATCCCCAGTCCCCAAAAAGAAAATCTGTCTGTTCACTGTCAGTTCTGAGTTGTTTTTGCTGTAGAACTATCAGTGAACCCCCTGCTCTTCTGTTCTCCATCCTAGCTAGGTTTTAATTGGGTATCCTAAACTAGCAGAAGGTGTACACGTAGCTAATGTGTAGTGGCTTTTCCAACCTCAGGCTGATTCAGCCTTTGATGCTGTTAACCAGGAAGCTTAGGGCTTCTTCCAACATTTTCTTTATTAAAACTATTTCTACTCTTACATCTGGGTATTACATATAAACAAGACTATCACGGCCTTGGTGGGTGAAGTGTAAATCCAGATTTTCTCCTATAGGTGTCAGATAAGGACCATCCATTGGCAGAATTTTCCAGTTGGGTAATTGGGTGCTTGTGATATCTGACCTGTACACTTCTTCTAATACAACCATCAGTTGTACTTATGACAGAACAGCTTGTTATAATTCAGGTAATGTGGAAACATAGACATGGCCAGACTCCTGTCCTGTGGAGCGCTAGCATTTTAAATTGAAGCAGGGCCACAGCTGTGTTCTATGATAGCTGTAGAGGACATGGATTAACCTCAGTTTATCTCTGCCACTCAGGAATTTATCCAAGTCCTGTTGGAATGCTTAAATATTCTCTGCCACAGTCACCTATGTTGCGTTACTCTCCTTCCGAAGGGCAGCTAACATCAGATTTTAGCCAAAGCACCTTCTAAAGGATTTGGTAAACAAGTCTGTCTTTACCTTGATGAGGTTATTTATAATGTTACACACATCACCATGTTCCCTCCAAGTCTTTATCTTTACTCAGCAAACTCCAAGGCCCCGCCAGCCCTTTCCAGTGGTTGTTTTGGTGCTTTCTTCAACCACAGTCAGAAGAAATCATCATAAAAGGGAGTGTTTCCTTCAGTTCCTGCACAGTTGAGTTGCAACAATTTGAACAGCATACTATGCATGTAGAATAATGTTTCATTGTGTTTTTTTATACTTTATTCTTTATTAAAATGAACAGGATGTGAAAAAAAATTTTTCCCTGCTAGCCAAGATCACCTTTTCTCCCATGGATCCTCTGCCCACTGATGTCCTGTCTAGTTTTCCTGTCTTGTTTTACTTTAAAAACATGTTGGGAATGTTTCTTTGGACCCTCATACAAAGAATTACTCAATTTAATTGTTTTGTTTTGTTTTTTGGGGATAGTGTCTCACTGTGTAGTCCATTCTGGCATCAAACTAGTGATCCTCCTGCCTCAACCTCCTGATTGCTGGGATTACAGGCTTGTGGCACCGTACTCAGCTTCAAAATGGTTTTTGATTTGCCCAAATTTCGCTTTTGTTACTGACTTGACCTGTTTTGTGGGATTTCCTATTCTTTTTTCCTCTTTGGGCTTTCTACAGTGATTCTGTTGATAGTGTGCTTTTTATTTGCCACAATTACTTTGTGCCTCTTAGTTGAGTTACTCACCTAGACATACATATGGCACGTGTGTCTATGTTAGATCCAGTATGGTGTCACAAGTAAGTATAGTATTAGCATTGAAAGTTTTGTATTCTAAGTGTGAAGGGCAGTTTTGTTTCAGTGTATATCTATAGTTCTTGAATAAGGAGTATTTTGAAGAATGATGTCTTACTCTTCTAGGTATTCCTTATTTATATGCTCAGGAACACATATCCTGCTGAAAGTGCTGTAGTAGATTTATCTGAAATAATACACTATACCCTAGGGTTCTAAAACTTAATGAGCATCTCCAATTCCTGTATTATTTATAAGCCAAGATGTGGTTACAAGGCATAGTTGTGTCACTAAAACAAGAGGGCCCAGCAAGTAGCAGTGGAGAATACATGATTCAACTAATAATAGCTTAATTGTTCATTGCCTCGGTATCTTACACTGAAAGTGGATTAAGTTTTCCAGATGTTTGGAAATGATTTGACCCTGGGATTTGAATTTCACAGCCTGGATGATGGGTGGAGAAAATTTCCAAATGACATTTTTTTCAGAATCTTTCATAATGTTTAAGTGTAATGAAACCTAGAAAGTATGTAGATCAGATCTGTTTATTTATGTTTTCTTCCCTCAAAATACACAGAACAGACATAGTCCATGCATTTTGTCACATAGCAGATAGAGTTTCAGTGGCTCATCAAAGGCCAAACAGAGAATGTGTGGCAGAGCCAGGCATCTGGTGTGTTTCTTTGCTGTCAGTGTATTGAGATGCCTGCACCTCTTGTTATACATTTTAGTTATTTACACTCTTAATTGTGAAGAAGACTATGTAGAGACAGCAGTTTATCTAAACTTACTTGATAGCTCAGCGATTGTAAGTGCTGAAGACAAGAGTCAGATGAAACCATTTGGACTTTGATGCTGTAGAGATTTGATGATAGAAATCAACCCCAGTCCAAATGCTGTTGATGACAATGTGTTAGGTTGGCCTGGAGCGTGTAAATCATGTGCCTCGATAATGGAGTCATTTTTTGGGCTGGAGATTTAGCTCAGTGGTTCCGCTGCCACCTGCCTCACAAGTGCAAGGACCTGAGTTTGATGCCCGGTACCAAAAAAAAAAAGAAAAAAAAAAGTTAGATGATAGAGTCATTTTAAAATGCACATTCGAAATCGTCTAGAGGAACCACTTTCCCAGCACTGCCACTTACCTGGCTACCTGCCGTAGGAGCCCTGCAACATGTGAATTCAGGAAAAAGGTTTGGGTTGGATCCTATCAGTGGTTTATCTGCTCTGCCATTACAGGGCAGTAAAGAATAAGGATTCAGTATTTAAAACAAGTTTTCTTTGGCCAAAAAAGAAGTCTTTAAATAGGTCCCTATTTGTGAATACGCTCTTTAAATATTAAACGTGGGTCCAAGGATTTAGCTCAGTGGTTCCGGTGCCTGCCTTGCAAGCGCAAGGTCCCAAGTTCGATCCCTGGTCCCCAACAAAACAAAACAACAACAACAACAAAAAATATTAAATGTGAATGAAGTAATGACATCTAATACAGAATGATCATAGGTTTTAATAGTTTTATTTGTGTGTAGTAATAGTAATACCGTCCAAGAATAATACTGTATATGTTTACGTAGGGAGTCTATCAGCTATTAAAATTAGAATGTTTCGTGTGATCATTTTCAGATGATTTCCCTTTGGCTGACACACTCTGCCGCCATTTTCCAGTTTCTGCAGCACGGAGTGCTCAGCAGATGTGCCTTTGCTGTTGGTTTTTCACATAGCATTCTTCTGACTAGGATGTGGGTACCTCAAGTGTGAATGATACCCTGCTTCTTACTTTTGTACCTTGCATGCTTGAAAAATGGTAGGCACTCAATAAATGTTTAATATTAAGCAAACTATATAAAATAGGAATAGTTTTCAAAATTAGGTGATTCAGTAAGTACAGTAATGTTAGTATTATAACCATAATGTAACCATTAACCATTAATGTTGTTAATATTGTACTCATTGTTCCAAATTTTTATCCACATTCCATCCTAGCCATAAATGCAATGAAAAGTTCCAGGGTGAGCTTATTTTAATGTACTAGAATACCTCTGTTACTGACACCGGGAAGAGATTTTCATACATTACCCAACTCGTGAACTAAAATAGTCTCTGTTCCACATGTGCACATGAACAGGGATAGTAGTGAAAGACAGGCCAATGATTGCTGTCTTTAAAGGAGATTTTAGGGGACTTGGGCTTACTTGGTGCAACTCAGTAATATTTTATTGCAAGGTAAGAAATAGTAAGGGTGTCTTTACCAGTTGTGGAGACATAGTTAAATAAGGAAACAGTCATGAGGAGAGACAGTGGTAAGAAAGTGATAAGAAAAATCATTAGATCAGGGACAGGGTCATGAGATACATTCTATTGGTCCTTTTTGTCATGTGCCAGAACTCCTCAGAGAAAGAATTCTTGGGGAAAATGAGAAAATAAGCAAAAGATTCAATAGATTAGCCACTTGTGGTGAGACCAGGATATTAGAAGAATGTGACTAAGCAATAAAACAATGGCTTCCCATATTCACAGTTCATTGCTTCACATCAAAGCCATTATTTACAGTTACAGATGGAGATTGAAAGCTGATTTCATCATTAATGAGTGAAGCATTAGGCTAGGATATGGCATCAGAGTCCATGGGGTGAAAAAGTTTGATCTAGGTTTGCAGCAGATGTGGACAGTTAAGGCTATTTTAATAATATAGTTGTAACTTGTGTTGTTTCATGAAGATTCAGATGGGATTCTAACCATTATACCATATTGATTAAAATGCTAGTTCTTAAATAAGTGCCATTTAATTGATCGGGGCGCAGTTGAGCATGCCTGTAATCCCAGCACTCAGGAGGCCTGAGGCAGGAGGATTGCCTTGAGTTCAAGGCTAGCCTGAACTACATAGTGAGACCCTGTCTCAAAAAACAAAATATATATCCTCCATATTTGAGTTTTATTTTGGATATCATCACTCAGATATCTTTTATGGAATGTCTTTATCTGTTTAAAAATCCTGTGCTGTGTTGGGGATCAGAAAATTTACTCTAATGTTTGGAAGAGACTAATCCCATGCACTGATTCTGAGTGCAGATCTTCACAACGTGATAAGCAGAAATGTTAGATTCCTTATGAGAACTCTTTTATGTAAAATGTTCTATAAATCTTTTGCAGTTTTATGATTGATCATACATTTTTGTCTTTATTTTCTACTGAGAAACCAGGCTACTTGCTAGTGAGTCTTATCCAGGAAGTATCAATGAGGCATTGTTGGGACCAATAAATTATGGTTCAATTCACTACATTATGGTTTAATTCACTAATATGGTAGTTAATAAGTTATGGTCTAATAAAAAATAAATTAATGGTTTAAATTATGGTTTAATTCACTAATATAAGTAATTTATAATTATGGTTTAAGTATAAATTATGGTTTTAATAAATTATAAATTATGCCTTAATTATGGTTTAATTCACTCATAAATCATGAATAAATTTGGTTTAATTATGGTCTATTTCACTATAAATTATGGTTTAATTATGGTTTAATTCACCAATATGGTAATTTCTAAGCAACTTTGTAGTTTAAGTAGTTTATCTGCTGCTTCAAAAGTGTTCTGAGCTTAAGGGTCTGACATGATTTTTAACCCTTCTCCCCCTCTGCAGTTGTCTTTAAAGCTTTAATATGCTCTTGAGAATTGTTCCTTTAAGTATTAATCCAAACACTGGCAATGTCAAGAGAAATACTAGTACAAATGACAATTTTCACAACTAAATTGCTATTGACGCCACACTTTTAGTACCATATTTTTCTCAAATACTCTCATTCCAAGCCAAATCATTCTAATTTTGAGATTAAAGTCACTGCTGCCAACAAGTGTTCGATATCTACTCCTGGTGGAAGGTTTGACAGAGAAAGGGGTAAGCCTGAGCTTGTGAATGATCAGTAGGACTGAAGACAAACTTCTTTCTAGTTTTGTTTATGGAATATTGTTTGCCAACTTTCCAGGTGTTGGACGGTATTTTGCAAATTATAAAAACTAAAGTTTTTTAGCCAAATGATCCTGGCTTGTGTGTGTGTGTGTGTGTGTGTGTGTGTGTGTGTGTGTGTATAGGGGGACATGTACTGGGGATTGAACCTAGGGCCTTCACATTGAACTATATCCCCAGCCTTTTAAAATATTTTATTTTGAGACAGGATCTTCCTAAGTCATTAAGTTGCATGAGCTGAACTTGAACATGTGATCTTCCTAGCCTCCCAGAGTGATAGAAATACAGGTGACCATGCCCAGCTTGTCATCCTGGCTGGGATAAAGGATTTGGCTTATTTACATGAGGATAGCGGTATTCAACCTAAAGGGTGTCAATGTAAAATAACAACTTTGCTTTATAGGGAACAAGAAAAATGTTTATTTTGAGCAAATGTAGGTAACCATGGCTTGGGACCATGGATTTAAGTTACCCTGAATGACATGTTCTATCCTGGGAGAGGATACATGAACTTTTATAACAGAAAGTCATAAATCATATAACAGAAAGTCATACATTGAACACTTACATGGGTAGGACAATCAGGTAGGCAGTCTACAGCAAGTTGAGGAAACCTTATAGGTTTCAGATAGCATCCTTATGGGAGAGTTGGTAGGGCTAGAGGTCTGCTAAGTTCAGTGGTAAGTTCAGTGATAGATAAATGTCACAAAGATATTAGGCCAGATACTAAAGTTAAGGAAAATGGCTCTTAGAGTCTGTAAGATAGCCCAAAATAATTTTGGCTCTAGATGTACAACATTCCATCTTTCTACAGTCAAGATGTTTTAGCAGTTTGAAGATCTTTGCTATAGATGCAGCTTCTTTAAGGGTTTTGGTAGATGAGAATCATGACCATACCTGGTGATGGTAGTTCTTGCTCTTATTATTACTGTAACAACTCTTTTAAGATGACCTATAGTCATTGAATCACTGATCACTTCTTGTTTTCCACAAGACAAATACAAGAATGGTTTTAGTAGATTGTGTGGAGGTATAGGATGGATGTGAGGCAGCATCCATGCTTTTGCCTCTATTCATTCCAGTGGCTAACCGTGGTACTTCTCTTTCCATCTTGGGGATTTTATTTGTTCTTCCAACATTGTTTTTTTTGCTGAAGTAGAGGAAGATGACAAATGAGTGAAATAATGGTCCTTAACCATCTGGAGTATCTTAAAAATGGGCAGAAATTTCTGCTGTCTCTTCTGGAAGGTAGAGAGAAGAATTAGAGAGGAGCTTCATGGTACTTCATGATGTTAGCCCCAAAGGTATGGTCTGAGATTGTTTACGACTTTAGTGGAGAAGTGGGCTCTACACCTATCTATTTCTTGTTTTTGTGCTGCCCAAGTCTGAGGGACCTAAGAAAAAAACTCAAGGGAAATTAATGAGTTTCTTCCTTCCAGCCATTGATTGCACCCAGATTCTCCTCTGTACTCAAATTCTGAATCTAAGAATCTCATAATCTTTGTAAGAGACTTTAAATTTCTAACCTGGTAATGTTTAATAAAATGTTTAATATTTTCTTAGAGTGGGGTTGCAGAATCAGCAACCAACCCCATCATCATTCCTGATTTCTTCCTGCATCTCTGTAGTATATCCTTTGCATTTTCATTTATTCCTCTCAGTATTGTTTAGATCAGAAACCTGTGACATTTACAACAATACATGATTATAGGCCACTTAAGTCTAGGATGGACCTAACAGTTAGTACAAGTGATGCTAGGCCTAAGGACTGGCTACATTTTTTTTGTTTTGTTTTTTGTTTTTTTGAGACAAGGCCTCACAATGTAATTCAGGCTGGTCTTGAACTCACTATGTAGCCTAGGCTGGTCTCAAACTTGCAACAATCCTCCTACCTCAGCCTCCCTAGTGCTGGGATTACAGATGTGCACTACCATACCCAGCAAAGACCAGCTACACTTTGAGAACCACTGACTTAAACTCACACAGTCCATGTGAGGCAGAAATTTTAATTACATTATGTAATTTGTTTTACATGAGGAAGTTTTATTTCTAGTAATTACAGATTTTCTGTTTCAGAAAATTTTCACTGTACATTGTACAAAGAAATTTGTATGTATCAACAACTAGAAAAGCCTTGGATTTTATTGTGTCTGTGCAGCTCATTACCTTACAGTTCCATTTTGTAAAATTAAGATGATGTGTTGAGTATCAGCCCTTTCATTAAGATACAGATCTAAATAGACGCTCCATGACCAGCCATGTTAATAATAGGGAAGGACCTCAGAAATAATAACTTTCAACTCTTCTGCTTTTTTATTCACCTTCTACTGTTTGCTTTCAAAATAGGGAAGGACCTCAGAAATAATAACTTGCGACTCTTTTGTTTTTTTATTCACCTTCTACTGTTTGCTTTCAACTCTTTGTCGGGAAATATTTTTGTAAAGCAAAATTTATTACTATTTGTAGGAACTATTTTTAGTAGGGAGATTCAAGAATTTGGATTCTGTCATTGTAAATGTAATCAGTTGATGAATTGGTTGATGGCATCCATTCTAGAAAGTGCTGTACCGGGTAAAAGTTCTGTGAGATATGGGAGGAAAAGAGAAACAGGCACATCTTTTCCCCAAAGTCTTTTGTACTTCAGAGAAGACTGCATTGAGAGTGGTCATGAAAGCTGGGGCTATAGCTCAGTGGTAGAGCACATGCCTTGCCTGCATGAGGCTCAGGGTTCCATCCCTACAATCACCACCACACACACACACACACACACACACACACACACACACACACGCAAGAAATTTACAATGATCATTAACTTATAATGTAGTATTGACTATGGCTGTCTTTTTTTTTTCTTTTTCTACCGGGGATCGAACTCTGGACCTTGCGCTTTCGAGGCAGGAGGCAGAACTGATGAGCTAAATCCCCGGCCCCTAACTATGGCTATCTTTTGACACGGTGGCTTTTCAGGTGAATTTTGGTATTTAGTTGCAATAGAGAAGCCTAGTGTCATGTTGAGGCGATTATTTCCCCTTGGTTTGTTTCTGCTTGTTTTTCCCCCTCAGTATAGTAAAAATAAACTGATCAAAATAAGTTGTTCTGTGTTATGGTTTATATTTAATTGTTCCTCCAAAGTCTCATGTAGATGAGGTGGAGCTTTTTTTTTTCTGAGGTGGCTGAATCTAGAGGATGTGTTGCTGGGATTAAGGACATGTGCTTACTAAACCACATGAGTGAATAGGTTTGGCACTGTCCTAATCCCAATAGTCTGGATGAGATAAAAGGGACAGAAAGACACTGTTAAGATCCCTTGTTGCTTTTGTTTCCTTCTTGCCACCATGAACTGTTTCTCCTCTGTGATGCCCCTCCGCCATGGGCCACTCTGTTTTGGAGCCAGCTGATGATGGACTGAAACCTATATGAACTGTAAGCTAAATAAACTTTTCTCACTTTAACTTTGGTTATTGGATATTTTGTCTCAGCAATGAGAGAAAACTAACACAACCTGATTACACACTTCATTGACTATAGCAACAGATTAATAAATGTCTGTTGAATTGTTTTATACTCAATTATATTTGAGAAATGTCCTTTTAATAACAGTATAAAAGATTTAATTTGCATAGCTCTAAGAAAAAAACACTAGGTTCTAAAATTTTTAAAAATCTTTTACAAAGAATAAGGGAGGAAGCAAGACTCTGAGAGCTGGGTCATGCTTCACATTGTACCCGCTTTTATATTTAAATACTGTGCTGTGTTGCATGGTATGGGCTTTAATACTTATGTTTGGAATTAATGTAATTTCAGGTTGTGAAAGGTGATGTACTTACCTAATTTATTTTGCAAAAATGAGATAAAATTATTTCTACACTCTAAATTCCCTGTCCTTTTATCATTGAAAAGCAATCCAAGTAGCTTGATAAACATTAAAACTTTGAGGCTGACTACACCCCTGACTGCCAATTTTAGGCTATGGTGAAGAACAGCCAAAATGGTTTGACATTTACTTTTTCACTCTAAAGTCCTTTTAAAACTTTTTCACATGTGTGACAGTTAAAACCTTTTGCAAAACACAAAGGAATGGCCACTCAAAAAAGAGATAGATATCCATTTAGTTCTATATCCAGTGCAGATGGATTGTGTTCTGCTATCTGCCAAGGCACTGAACTTGCCACATGATGCCCAAGTCATAGTTTCTTTGCTCTTGCTGCTTCTCTAAGGGGAGGGGTAGTAAAAATGTAAACAAATTAGTGAGATGCATACTCTCGGTGCTCACATTGGTGTGAAAGAAACCAACAGGATACAATGGTAGAGAGCAGTTTCCGGGTGACCAGAGAATTGTCTAGAGAGGGTGAAGCAGCCAGTGGAGGGAGAACGCACCTATCATAAAGTGGGAAGGGCTGAGCACTTCGAGGAGTTGAGAAAGATGGCAGATCTGAAGAGTTGATGTGATGGGGCTAGGGTGGCCCAGATGAGTTTGGACTGCAGCTGAGATCACATCATTCATGGCCTGGTACATTGAAAGGGGTTGGCTTTCCTGAAGCTTTGAACAGGCCTGTACAGGATTGCATTTCCTTTTAAAAGAGGTCATGTTGGTTGCTTTGTAAAGAAAGTACTATAAGGGGGGAAGAAAAGAGAGAGGGAGGATTAAGTGGGTGAAATTGCAGGAGCTCAGAGATAGGTTGCTGCCTGCAGTGGGATGATTCCAGGAATATTTGGGAGCTGGGGAGGAGTTGAGTGAGGGGGATTCTAAAAAATAAAAAAAGAGCCAGTGTTCTTCCTAGAGAAACTGGTGAATGGCATTTCCTTGACAGGAAAGGAAGAAAGATGAAGATATTTTGGAGAATATTGAATTTGAAAACCCTGTAGATATGTGAGTGCAAATGTTAAATTGACACTGACATGTGTGCCTGTGGCATCGATGGGGAAGGTCAGGGCTAGGTATTCAGAAGGGAATTGTCTTCCAAAAGATGATACCAAAGCTAAGAACATAAATGACATTATATACAGAGAGGTGCACAGCCTCCAACAGTCCAATGTTGAGAGGCTAATTGAAGGAAGAGGAGCGTTCATGGATTCTGAGCAGTTATTACCTAAGAAGTGAACAATGACCAGAAAGTGTAATGTGTTAGCCCAGAGTTATCATTGCTGCTAAATTTGATGTGTCTGTGTTTTAGGTGGGTAGATATAGAAGTAGTCGCTGGACAGTTTTAGTTGTTGTAAGAAACAACTATATTACACTCTCCTTTAACAATCCCTATACCTCTGTGACCCCAGCTCATTGGTAGAGTTGGCAGAGCACCCACTGGGAATAAGGGGGATATTTTCAAGGTCTAAGTTAAGTCCTTGGGAAGATCACTTTACCTTTCTGGGCCCCCATTTCTTGATCACTAAATTGTGGATTCATAAATGCTAAGGCTTAGATTGGTTTTTAAAGTTTTTTCCACTTCAGTGATGATGTAAAAGAGGATATTTGAACACATGTATGTAAAATACGGGCTTCTTTTTTTAATTGATTTTTTTATTAGTGCATATAGTTATACAACTAATGGATTTCGTTGTGGCATTTTTGTACATGAATAAAACACACTTTGATTGTATCTACCCCTGTTCTCCCTATCCTTTCCTGCCCATCCTCCACCCCTCTCCTTTTCTTTAATAGTCTCCCTGCGCTTGTCTTTTTCTTCTATAGTCCACATATGACAGGCAATATATGATATTTGTCTTTCTGAGTTTCAGCCAATTGACTTAAAAAATTTTTAGTTGCATATAATTATACAGGTTAATGGTTTTATTTTGCCAAATTTATGTATGTATGAAACACACTTTGATCATTTCTATCCCCACTACTCTCCTTGCCCTTTTTCCCCCTCTCCTTCCTGTTCTACTTTCATATTCTCCCTCTTTGTCTCTTTCTCCTCCTCACCCTTCTTCCTCTTCCTCTTCTCTTCTCTTCTTCCTTTTATCCCTCTTCCTCCTCCTTCAAACCACAATTTTAGTTTGCATAATACGGAATGTACCCCCCACCCCACACCAGAATATACTTAAATTACCATTGTTACTGAAAGATTTTTTTCTCAAACTGCAATTTTAAAGATATATACACACATACACAGTGATACCTTGGTTCACAAACTCTATTCTTTCCATAATTCTGGTTGCAAACCAAGTTGGATGAGAACTGAATCAAATGCAATGGTTAGGTTCAGTGTTGAAGTTATGGAGAAATTTGATTTGGTTCTCATTCAGTTCAGCTTGTGACTAGAATCATGGAGAGAATTGAGTTTGTGTACCAAGGTGCCACTATATATATATAATTTGGTTTATTCTTTTAAAAAATTAAACTTGTACATTTTAGTTTTTATGATATGGAATTTTTGAATGATATTTTGTAAAATTTTTTTTATAAAAGGCAGAAATTGAAGATATAGGAAAATGCTTCAAGCCTTTGAAAATTTGACTTCATTTTGGTAAAGTAAAAATTTTTTAAATTCTCTTTCCTAATACAGTTATTTTTCAAATAAGTTTGAAGAAACTTGGTTGTAGATAAAACTTCAAAATGAGACTTGTTTACAAGTTCTTTACAGATTTCAAGAATAGAAGTTTATGCTATGTAATGAGTCCATTTTCTCTTATGAAGATATAAAAGTATTGATCTCAACTACTTAGAAGTATTAGATGTGTTAAAAAAGGATAAAGATAAAAGGTAGGATAAAAGGTAATGATAAAAGGAATTTACCTATGTATTAGATTCTGTACAACTTATTTTCAATTGAATGCAAACGATTTTTTAATTTTTCAAAATATATATGAGTTTCTGATAATGTTTAAATGGAGATGATATATAGTTTATCCCTCTAGATTTGTTTAGTAATAAATTTAAAGTTTTTTTTTACATTTATGATTTAATGG
Source organism: Heterocephalus glaber (assembly GCF_000247695.1). The sequence goes on from NW_004624867.1 coordinate 1,217,792, forward strand.
ATAGCATTTGTAATATGTTCTAGATGTGCTTTCAGCCACATACGCTGTTTAGATTGAAGTTGTTTTTTATCTTTGACAGAAATGACACATACTCCGTAGCTGTTAACCTTATTCACGTATTGTATATAATCAGTGCATACATTGATAGCTTCACTTCTTTTAGCTGAATAAAGCCTCAAAAGTTTTATATCTAGCATTTGAGTACTTTAGTTACTGTCTTTAAAAAGTCAGTATTATGCACTACTGGCTACTACCAGCTGAAGCCTTACACAGCTGTGCATTTAGCATTTAATCATGCTAAGAATTGCTAATTAGAAAATCAAACCAGACAAAGCATACCCATTGAAGCTGATACAATACCATTTTTGTTTGAGAAGCATAAATAAATAATCTTTAGGCGTTAGTGGTTTCATTAATAAGCATTTGTGCTAAGTATGTAAAGCAAGCCATCTTTACAAAATGTCTTAACCTACAAGGAATAATTTACAAATATCATCCTTTTACAGAACTCCAAAATCTCTTTAAAATATGGCCAGCCTTTGTCAAAATTGCTAAGTTTATATCTGGTCTTTCAACGTGTGTGTTTTTTTCTTTTCTTCTATTCTGCTGCCTTTTAACAGCACCTTCCCCTCTGCTTTCTTGCCCTTAATGGAGGCCTGTGGCCAGGATCCCCAAGGGAGCATCCTCAGTTAAGCTTTAAGCTGCCTAATGTTCTCAAACCCCTGCTCCTTTTCTTTTATTTTAAAACAACCTTTTCTCTAAACCTTGCATAAAGTGTACAGTAAGCTATAACAGAGGATGAGGACAAAAAATTTGTTCAGTGCTACGTGTTAAAGGCTGAGAGCAATTTAATGTATTATCTTTCCAGTAGTTAATATTTTATACTGAAATTGGAGGTCTAGTGTCTGTCTGTAAGGCACAAACTAGAAGAGCCACTACCATCAGAGTAATTTGTCTAGTTATTACAAGACAGAAAGGTGACATTTTCAGAGATCTGGGGAACTCTGGGAAGTTTTTTGTCACAGAACTTTCCAGATGCAGGTTTTTTTGTTTTTTTTTTTGTAAAAGGAGATGAATACTACTTTTGTCTGTATCAAAAACATTTATTAAAGTTTAACATTCACTAAAATACACTGAAAGTTCCAGAAATGACCAGTTTGAAGCAGGCTTCCCATAACTATTTCTATACTTAGGTGAAGAGATCTGGAATTACTTCACTGAGGGAGGCCCAAGTTATTCATTTGCAAACTAAGAGTTTGGGCTAAATTAACCTTAGGATTACAGGCTAAATATTGTAACCTCATATATACTTTCTACAGTATTAACATTATATATTTTAAACCTGTAGCAGATTTCTTGAAATGAGTCTTACCTAGAAAATACACATGCATAGAATGATGTGTCTCCCATCATGATCAGCCCAAAAATAACATTTTGAAAATTTTAAATCATTTATTGATTTAAACAAATACATGTTGAGTTTTCCCAAATCCGTAGACTGTTAACTTCTGGGAGCATGGAATTTAGCAGGCAGACTGTTTTTTTGCCCTTAAAGAACTTAAATCCAATGAGAGAGACAAGCATCAGACTATAGATATTAATTGACATTTAGAATTGCTATGAAGGAAAACAAGGAGTACATTATGAGGGCTGAAGAGTATGTTATGAGGGCCTCAAGGATGTACGCTGGAGGTATTTTATTATTGGCTGTGGATCTATGCTGTGCAAATCCTTACTAGGTTAGACCAACATCTCATAACAAGACCTCCAAGGAACCCAGTACTACAGTTCTTGAAAGGAGTAGTAAGGGAGACTCCAGCCTAGGCAGATTTAAGGATGCTCATCTATCTTTCCTCCTTCCTTCTCTTCCTTGCTTTATTCATCTTCTCCATAGAACTTTACTGATGGTCTCCACACATTCACTTTTTTGTTTTTGCCTTTAAGCCACTGAGATTTCTTGAAAAACTACATACATATTAAAACATCTTTATACACATTTTCCCCATTACAAGATCACAAATTTATAAACATGAGTTGTTAAAGTCAGCATCTTGTCCACACACTCACTATTAAGCTCACTCCTATGATGGAGCATTAGGGTGCTCAGAAGGGCAGGCTTGGAGAGGGTGAGTCTTTCTGGTGCTCTCATCCCACAGTGTGGTGTGGTTATACACCCTTCAGCCATGGCATCTAGACTAGAGGCTGACGTTGAATGCCTGCTTGCTGACAGTAGATGAATGAGTACAATGAGTGAATGGAGTCTGGTAAAGAAAGTAGAAGAAACCTAGTGATATTTCTTGGAAGAGAAAAAGTAGTGCTTCCTTTTTCTGTAATTTTTTTCAGCAGGAATAAATTTATGGATTTTGACCCAAGTGTACCCTAGATAGCATCCAGAATAAATGAGGCTGTTTTTCAAAGTCCTAAAGTTAAAATATATGTATATGATGCTTCCTGGGTCACATATTACTTTATTTTATTTAATTCAAACCTCCATCCTAGAAAATCTCACTAACAGGACCGGATAGTTTCATCTTAAAAGTGAAGTTCTGATTTCTGTGACATTTTAATGTCAATTTTTATGTAATTTCTGTGGAGTTCTGATAAACTTTTCAATGTTGCTCTATTTAAAGAATATGAGAGGCAAAATGTAAATTTAATAGCTAAAATTAATAGCCTTTTGAAAGGCCAAGGCTCAAAGTGAATTAATTTGTAATCAGTCTTTGTCAGTTGATAATTAGTTGCTGAATAAATACAAGAGCCCTGATCTTAGTGGCATTGGTACTTTCATAGATAATATTATCTTAGAATGCAGCATCACTATTAGTTTATTTCTTGTTTTCTCCAACTGTGTGAGGGACTTTTTCCTCTTGGCTCACTCTTCCTTTGCTTGTGTTCCATGATCAAAGCAATGCTTAAATTTAAACTATAGTTAATTTGAGTCAGATGATTTCCCTGAATGACTCAATCATAGATTCTAATTCACAGAAGAAATAAGAAAGCTATTTTATAATTTAAAATGTTAGACTCAGAAAACTTTCACGCTATATTAGTTTAAAAAAAAAATCTACAAACCCCATGTTAGATACAGCTTCATTCTTATACTTTTATCTGACCAGAGTTATGGTGAGATGAAGATGTTTACTGTGTTGGTGATATTTACTCATTTATAAAATGAAAGATTGACCATTTTAGTAAAGTCATTGTAGCAACTAGTGTAGTAAACACTTCCTGTTAACTGCAGGAAAAGGAGTGATAAAATGGAGGAGAAAACTTACTAGATTTTGAAAACTTAAAACAGGCACAATTAGGGCCCGGGGATGTAGCTCAGTGGCACAGCTCCTGCCTGGCAAGCACAAGGTCCTAAGTTCGATCCCCGGTACCAAACAACAACAACAAACAGTAAAATAGGCACAATTAAACTTGAAGAAATTATAAGGTTTAAATTTCTCCATTACTTGAATTAGTCTGCTCATTTTCTTCATTGTGACAGAAGGAAAGATTTTTCCTTTACTTATTTTTATCCACCTGTGCACTGAAAAATAACATCATAGGACTATTTTAAATGTGAACTGGATGTGTTATAAGATGAAATTTGGTAGTTGTTAACGACGTGGAAATTCATGTTAAAGGGAAAGAAATAAACATTGATAGAGGAAGAAAGAACTCATTACCCTTGAAGAGTAGAGATGGAAGCCAATGCTACCTTTATACTGAGTAATAGTCTCCTCTTACTGAGGAGTAAACATGACTGTCATGTGTTTACTAGTTGTAGAGCATGAGCTTTTTCAACTTACATTAACCTTACTTGAATTTTCTTTTTGTTAGCATTTATATCTTTGAGCTATTGCTCTTTCAGAACTCCAGAACAGTTCTTTCCCATTCTGAAGAAAAATTAGCAAAGTAGCTATTTCTAATTTTACTCTGATTGAAGCATGATATTGAAATCACATAGCTTATCTGACAGGCCTATAGGTAATTCACAAAATAAAGCACCAGAAACTACATTAAAAAATGATTTCTCTAGATTTAAGAGCAAAATCGTATCTTTAAACAATTAATTGCACTATTTTTCTATGACATCCTATTTTAAAAAAAATTAAATTTCCTTAGTATATGTTTGCAGCACATAATGACCACATTCATTCTGGGGTGTTGGTATACATACAAAATACATCTTAATTATTTTTTCATTCCATCCTTCTTCATCTCTTGGTCCCCTTTCGTTTTGCAAAAGATTTACCTCCCTGTTTCCTATTATCTCTTTTATTTTGCTCTTTATTTATACTTTTGGTTTGTCATATAAGAGAAACCATACTACAACTTATACTTTTAAGTCTTTAAAACAATATTTTTTGGAATAAATACATGTTTGTTATTCCCCAACAGAAAGTCAGACAGTGAACTTAAATCCAGTTGCTTACAAATTAAACCACTATGAAGGAGAAAGGTGAATTGAATGAAAGGAATTTTTATTTACTGCAGTGATGAATGGTAGTTTATTCAGCTGTCTGTGCTGGATGACTCAGTAAACAGTTTGCATTCAAATGAAAATATAGGAGTAGAATTCCGAAAGCAAAATACCCGAAGCCCAGGAAGTTAGTACATAGAAAAGGTTTAGCACAACAGTCTCATACAGGAAAGAATCCATCAATGAAATTCAAAGAAAAATTATAATTATATATTCATCTTGCTACAAGCCAAGTAATAGCTAGTGATGTGAATACCTCCTTTGTGAGGATGTGGCATTAAATAAGGTGTCTGTCCTGTCTAAGCTGGGAAACATCATTGTGAGGTAGACAGTCTCTTCTGAGAGATAAGAAAAGGCCTTTTAGATTTGTTATTTCAGTGTTTTTTGAGTTCGTGTATTATGCAAATAATGTTTGGATGCCAGACAATAGTAATAGAAAGTGATCCTTAACATACAGTTACCAGGTTTAGGTAACGATTAAACACCTAAATAAGTCACTTGGCTTATAGTTGAGACAATTAGACAAGAATATCCTTGAAAAACAATAGTGCTGAGCCTTGTGGTAGCAACAGGTTCCTGCATTTCGTGGTTTTCCATTTGTTGCTGATAAGCATTTGTGAGAGTGAGAAAAAATGTTAGATTATCACATTTTGCTAAGTGAAGTTGATAACACTAAGTCTTTACATAGCTTCAGGACATGATTTTGTAGTAAGGCCCTATTTCACAAATAAAGATAAGTTACTCAAACTGTCTCATTCTGATAGTGCTTAGCTTAGTATTTGGCCCTATACACAGTAGGTACTCAGTAAATCTCTGTTGGATGAGTGAATTTGTCATTTTATATCAGCTTCTCAGGTGGTAGAGAAACTAAGACTTTAAGCATAATTATACAGCAGAGTTACAGAAAGGGAATCCCTTTGGCTAACATAGGCACTCTTTTTTAATATTGTATGTCAGGCTCTCAAAAGCCTTGGCACATAAAAAAGGCAGTGCATATTCTTTGAATTCTTCCCATGCTGCTTTCTTTCTTTCTTTTTTGTCTTTTGGTTTCGGGACTCTAACTCATGACCTGTGCTTGCCAGGCAGGCGCAGTGGCACTGAGCTAAATCCTGGCCCTGTCTACTTTCTTTCTGACTTCAGCAAATACCAGCGGTTCCTCATTCAAGTTGTCATCCATTCTTTTCTGGCCCATTTATTTCCACTTTCAGGTTCTGTTATGGCTTTGTGTGTGAGCAGTAACAGAGCCTACTAGCCTGCCTCACTCTTGAGTCACAGCATCCCTCTCCGCGGAATCTAATCTATGTTAAAAACAATGAATGGTTAACCTGATTTAGGGGAAATAATATAAACCCCAACCTGCTAGATGTCAGATACCCTGATTTTGTGTTTCCCCAAATCAAAGAATGAATTCTAAGAACAACGGAGGTTAAGAGTAGGAAACTTATTGAGAGAGATAGACAGTTCCTGAGAGAAAGAGGGGATCCCAAAGTGGGTTGTCTGTGAGCCCTCTTCTCAAAGGAAGTTTTATGGAGCAAAATCATGAGGTGAGTGACATGGATTGTAACATGGGTTGAAACTATGATAAAGCATTAAGATTACGAGCATAGCCGCTTAGGTACTATTGATCCAATGGAGAAGCAGGTCATGTAGCAAATGTACATAGAAATAATGAAGACCTTTTTAGGAAGGGATGGATCGGGAGGTTCTGGTCACCTATCTGGGTGACTGATATCTATCTAGACTTTATTGGACCAGGTGATACAAATTATAGTATAATCTTCAATGTTTTGCTTATCCCTTGGGGAGGTATGTAGGCCTGGTCATTCCATCTTTATCTTGAAGCCTGTCCTTTGGCAGATGTACCTCCGACCACAGTTGTACTGTGTTCTCATCCTCTGCACTGACTTCCTCAAGGGCCTAGCCCTGTCTGACTGCCAACATTTCTACCTAACTTAGCTGTCTGTAATAAACCTTCAAATAATGCAGCAGTCATTATGTTCTTTCTGTCTTGACAAATTCTTTATGGGTCCATATGTAACCAGTCTAGCCACTGTAGAGATAATTGGGTGTCAAATATGCTAAGCCATTAAAACAAAACAAAACTACTGCTACAAGATGAGTAGTTTTTTTGTGTTTTCTAGACCCTCAAAAGCAGGGTGATTATAATCCACTGATCAGGCTGTAGTACATTCATACATAGTAATATCTGTGCTTATACATCACAGTGTTGAAAACAGCAAAAGACCATCAAATGGTAACTAAATATTAAGTTTAAATTCCTTATAAAGACTTTTTGCAAGATTATAAAAGAAATAGAGATGAGAAAAGCTCTGTTATAGTCATCAGAGGAAAATGTGTTTACACTAAAGAAATAGCCATTCAGTATATATCAGTGGCATCCAGTTGAAATGCTCTCTTGATACAACCAGTTCTACAAAAGCTAGCATTATTATAATTGGGGACTTGATATGATCCATAGTATGGTTTATATTTGAGTTATGTAGGTATAGATTATTGAAATAAGTGGACTTTTAAGACTTTGGGACACTGCTTTTTTGGCAGATATTTATTGAATTTTTCAAGGTGTGATGCAGAGGAGAATGAGAGGTTTCTTCTAGGAGTGTATATTTTTGGTCAGGAAGTCTGATGTGAACAAACAAATGCAGACAAAATACTTTTTTGGCATATATAAAAATATTTCACATTCACATATGACTTTTCAAGGTAGGTGAAGTAGTTGTTTGGGCCATATTTATATAATTATGAACATCATAATTATGGCCCTTTAGAAGTGCATTTTCACCAACATAGGGAATAGGATTTGCATAATTTTCAGAATTTGAGACTGAGCAGGATCCTTTGGAGTTCATAAGCCTGGTTACTGATTTAGGGAAAAATACCATTTTACTGTTCCTGGGATTCTGACCTCCTCATTAGAGAGTGGTTTGATTTTGGTTTTAAGAGAATGCACAGCAAGAAACAGGTTGATAGTTTCCTGTGGTAAATAATTCCTTCTTTTTATAAATCTGTCTTGATACCTGGAATGATTTTATAAATATATCAATTATAGTTCTAATCCTTGAGAAGTCTCCAGGAATGTTGCCCAAGATGTTAAAAAGATTTGTTTAGTGATTGTTTTTTAATTTTGTCATTACTTACAATGAGAGTTAAATAATACTAATACTCACTCATTGAGTGCTTTAATATACCTGCTACCATCCAACCAATTTACACAAATTAGCTCATTTAGACCTCCTTAAATCACTATAAAGTAAGGACTGCCTCTGCCTTCATTTTCCTGAGGAGGAGCTGAGGTCTAGGGAATCTAAGTAACTTGCCCAAAATTACAGAATCAGGGATGGCAGAAGACAGAATTTGAACTTGAGTTACAGGCTTTTTGTTATCACCCTACCTTTGTTCCTTACATCTTTCCCTCACTGTTCCTGCTCTTTCTGTCACTGTTTCCTTATTCTTACTTGTTAGTTAACAGAGTCATGGAAAACATTTTGTGAAAATTAAAAGATACTTCGGCCCATAGATAATGTAGGATACTTGCTATTGTGTGATTGGTTAATGTCAGTGCAGAGTCTTGTTTGCTAACTGGGGAGATTTTCTTATTCCCTGAAAAGTCTAAATTCCAGTTAACTCAGCCTTTCCTCTAAGATCCTTTGCCTCATCTGCATGTTCATATGGTGAAAGGTTCCACAGGTCGAGTCCCTTAATCCTCTTCATCTCCCAGCGTGGTATGCCATGGCATCATGTTTGAGCCTCCTCTGAGCAGATACGGATGTGGTAGCATCACTGTGCATTATTAACACTCAGTGCTAATGAAAAAGGAAGAGTGTGTGTTCCTTGTCTGCAGAGAGGAAGTAGGGTTGTAAATTATGTGTAGATGTTCAGTAGTAGCATTTTAATATTTCAGATGCACAGATAATTTATTTTTATTTATAGTTGTTTTAGTTAAATCAGATCCAGAGAACTTAATGAATGGGATTCAGGCTATATGTAACAGTTTTGAGGAAAGGGTGTTATGTTTTAAATCTTATCATTATAGTACAAAAATGCGATTTAGCTTATACAGTATATAATTCTGCCCAATTTTGTTATGAATCATAAATAAGAATGTGCTTATGAAGAAGGGCTTTTTACATTTTTAAAAACTCCTGTGGCAGTGATTAAGATGGAATGCCATCTCTGGACTAAAGCAAAAAGAAAATTTAAAGGAAAGAAAAAGATTAAGAGTAAATAGGAAATACAGTGTTTATTAGTTGCATCATTAAGATTTCTTTGTGTTCTTCATTGTTTTTGTCTACAAGTGCACTTGGCATGGGTAAGTAAAAAATGTAAACTGGGGAAATAGATGACAGTTTCTCTGAGGAATTTTTAAAAAATTTATAAATTGCTTTAGTTTATTTAACTTTATCCTTCTGAAGTTCTGAAGAACTTAAGAGTTTGCATTAACTAGTAGTGTATGTACAGCCGTGCTAGCATTTTTACCATGAAGGGCATTGGACTGGAACTTAGAACTGGAACTCAATTCTAGTTCTGCTGCTGTTACTACCTGTCAGTTAATGTCTTGCTTTAATTGCTTTAGCAGTAAAATAATGGCTTAGACATAATTTTAGCATTTCTTTAAAATTAATGATGCTGGGATGACATTGGATTTTCAGGTACAACTTTGGTCTATGGGGTATTAAAAGTACTAAAAGTCAATATAGTATGGATAAAGTATTTTAGTTTTAAAGTATCCCAATGACCCAGAATTTGGTTTATATTAGTAATTTATATTGCAGTAATTCTTTAACCTACATGACACAGGGAGATGGATTTGCTCCCTCAGGTGGTACTGCGAGAGCCATGGCCAATTAGCTTAAGGATGGACATCTGTCTTAAATTTGTTCTTTGACATTCTTCTTCATGATTGAATCACTTAGGATTATGTTTTCCTGCACATAACTGAAAACAAGTAAGAATACACAGTGGAAGTTTATTTTGGTATCACCGCAAGGAAGTTCTCAACAAGGCAGTCTAGGATGAAGTGGCTTCTTGGAGAAGTCAGCAGCCACCTAACCACTTTCTGCCAAAGCTCCCATCCTCATGGTCTATTCAGCTGCTCAGTGAAGCCATTGAAAGACCCACTTTTTTTTTTTTTTTGGTACCGGGGATCGAACTTGGGTCCTTGCGCTTGTGCAGCAGGCAGTGAAACCACTGAGCTAAATCCCCAGCCCAAAAGACCCACTTTTGATTACACCTCATTGGCTGAACATCGGCTACTTATGTCTACACTTTGCTTCAGCTAAGTCAGGAAAATATAGTCTTTACTTGGGCTGTAATATTCTTTTTTTTTTTTTTTTCTGTACCGGGGAATTGAACTCTGGTCCTTGTGCTTGTGAGGCAGGCGGCGGAACCACTGAGCTAAATCCCTGGACCTGGGCTGTAATATTCTAGTTGGGAGTTGTGACTAAAGAAGTAGAGAAAGTGAATTTTGCTAGGCAGCTCACAGTCTCTCATAATATACTTTTGTTTATATAAAAAATGAAGACATGAAACTTTATTTGTGGATGAAAATGAACATTCCAGGATAATATATTCATCTTATGGCCTTATAGTTTGCATTCCCTGATACACCTTGGTTGTTCTCCACTTCAAGGAATAATGATTTATATCTGATGATTTTAATTCAGTGAACGATGATTTAAAATTCCATGTGAGCTGTTAACTAAAACCGTTAATATTATGGACTGCACACTTGATTGGTTTGCAGACATTTTCCCAAGCTGAGCCCACATAGAGATTCTGCTTGTGCCCTCAGGACCTGATGTTCTTTGAGGTCATTGATTCCCATCTGCCAGCAGTCTTCACAGTGATGTGTCCGCTTTATTCCAGAATGACTGTCACTTGGCTGGCCCTGGAGCCCTTTTTCTAACCATTTTACCTTCATATTCTCCTTCTAGAACAGTACACGTTACTCTTGAATTTTTTCCTACATAATCATCCCTCTTTCGTATGAACTGCATTTTAAGGTTTATAGTCCTTGAAGTGATCTATGCATTATTACAACTTACAAATATATTAGTATTAAGGTTAATTTGTCAATTTTTACTTAATCTAAATATATCATCTTATATTTTTATGAAATATTCAGGTATTCTAGTTGCATTAAAAGAATTGCTTCCTGGTGGTGTTTTGATGTGGTTGTTGGTTTTAAATCTATGTTGAGGCATATTCAATTTGTTGGAATTAATTCCCAGGTAACAGGAATCCAGAATGAACTCATAAATTCAGGAATTTTTGTTTTTTGCCTTTGAGCCCTTTGACACCTACTCTTTAACTGGTCATGTTCATTTCTTTTCCATAGAAAATGTTTTCTCCTGTAGATGTACAAGTTTTCTTTCAGTTCTGCAGCACATTTCTGTTTTTTCCATTGAACATACCATTCCTCTTTCCCCCAAAGTCCTTTTTATTCTACCATTTCTTGGCTCAGTCTCATAAATTTTCCTGCCTCAAAGTTACCTCTTTGAAAACTCCTGACTTTATCTTGAAAACATCTGATCCCTCCTTTCCTGGACATTCCTTCCGAACTATGGTTCTCAGATTGCCCAGACTCAGGTTTTCAGAAATCAATGAGATATTGAGATCTTTGCCAACATATCCTTTCCTATTGCTGTTAATCTGGAGGCGAAATGTTGCACAAACTCTTTTTTTCCCCAACTTTTCATTCTAGTGGATAGTTTTCCTAACCACTTGTCCTTGAGCCATGCAATAAAACAACCTAAGCATGTGTTTACATGAAGGTATATAAGCATTTTGACTTAAAAAGATTTAGCAAATAACAATGAACTTTTTCCATTTTTCCTCAATTGAGAATACTTGCAAGCATTGCTTAAGCTTTTTTCTTTAATCATGTTTGTCTTTATAAATATAAAAATCTCATGCCCTCTTTTAATGTCATGGGAAATTTAAGACAATTTCAAAAGGAAAAACTTAAACACTAGCTGGTTTTCCATATATGCATCCCGTTTGCTCCTGTGCTGAAATGCTGTCATTGGATAGACTTCCTTCCTCTCTATTACAAACATACCTCAGACAAAAGGGGCCCTTATCATGCTCACTCTGAAGCACACGCAGAGAGAGGAAAGTTTTGAACCAGACAGTGAGTACCACAATCACTGATGCCCTGGGATAGGAGTAGAGAACATGAATTTGATGTCCCAAGGTTCTTATACATCTCTCAAAAGTCTTTCAATAAATAATCCATATTATACCTGAAGTACTGAAGTACAACTTCAGATATCTCAAATTACTACATATAGAATCATCTTTGGGGAAAATTTATATAGATTTCCAAAAAGATTTATAAATGAACCTTTGGAATAAACTTGTTTCTAAGTTAATCGATTTTTGCATAGGTTTTGCAAAAAATAATTAAATTCAGTAAAATAATGAACATACAGTATAAGCTGTCCGATAGATATTCAGTGAATGTTTATTGATATGCATGAATTATGGACTATACACTGTTTTGGCCCAGTAGAAATTTGAGGGATTTATAGTTTGCTAAAGGAAATGACATGTATACAAATAATTTTATAACCAGTTCAAATATAAGAAGGGTCATAAGAGAGAATAGTATTATCAAGAGAAATAAAGAATAAATTATTAAACTTGGCAAGATCAGACAAGGTTTGATGTAGGAGGCTTGGGAGCTGACCGTGAAGGTCCTGTTGAATTTGGGTAGGCGGAAGTACCATGATGTGAGGGAAATCAGTGAAGACAGTCATCAGAATGGACAAGGATTGGGTAAGTTAGGAGAACTTGGAATGACCTAGTGCAGAGGAGGGAGTATGAAACAGAGGGGCCTCAGATGTCAATTGCTACTTGGACCAAGGAAAATTTTAAGAATTTTCTCATGGATAAAGTAGAAAAAGAAATTAGTGTTGTAAACTTGAGCATTGGCTATTAAGTAGAAAGTACTTAAATAAGACCTCTTGCATATAGTGGTTAAGATTGGGAAATTAATTTTTATGAGAGGGTCTAGGAACTAAAATACAAGGAAATTGATGAGAAAGAAAATTTTTGGTCTGCTACAGATTTCTCTAGCTGCATGGTAGTTAACTGTATCATTGGAAAGAAAGCATGGTTTGGGAATATAAGAAAGAATAAATCCAAATTTTAGTTCTGTATCCTTGGCTCAACAGTACACAATGTTACGAAGGTGTGTTCTTGCTTCAGTTATTCCTAGAGATGATCCTGAGGGGACAGCAGCCTCTCACAGCCATGACTCATAATCTTGATTCTTCATTTATATGACCTTTGTGGGTTACAGCTAAGATCTTCTCCTATTCTAATCTTCCAGTCTGTTCAAACAGAGTGAGATTGGTTATTGTGTTTACATAAAGTAGTTCATGGAGAGTACACAGTCTAGCAGGCTGTTCCCATGGTTCTGTATGCTTCTGCCCACAGGTTGGACACTTTCCCTGAGATGACCAACCAGTTAACTAATCCCAGTGTCATCGCACCACTGCCCATACCATTCTGGGTCATTGGCTTTATTACACAGGAGTCTACTTCCTGAATGGTTGTAGAAATAGATTATATAAATGGGAATGAGGTAGAGAAGGGGCAGATCATTTCCCAGGTATTTAGTCTATATAGTCACTCTCACCACAACAGTGAATCACAGATATTTCTCGTGTTCTTGACCATAAACACTATTCATGCTGACCCAATAGAAGCAGTAGAGCTAATGAAAATATCCACGAGGTTGTGGATACAATTTTATTGCATATCTTGGTCTTTAGTGTCATATATACTTGTTTAGCCATCTGGGAAAAGTTGACTCAGGTGCTGTTGTTGATCTGGAAAGATCTAGTTAAGTGATTTATCCTGGAAATATGAATTACACTGGTTTTAATGTAAAATTCTGCACTTAATTTTTTATGTACAAGTTTATAATCTATATTATAATATTATTGGGAATGCGAGTCTAAAATCAAGGGAAAATTGGGGTATAATTTCCACATACTTTATATAAAGGTACTTTTTGACATTTATTATTTATTTTCAGGTTCCATATTTCCCCAGAGTGTTAGCAGTGAATAAGGCAAAGGCAGTGTTAATGTGATAGTGAAGGCCACAAGTCTGACTTGGACTATGAACTTTTCTAGGCAGGAAACCATATCTTGCTTTATTATGTTCTTGGCATTAGTCCCTGGCACATAGAAGGTAACCAGTAAAAGTCTGTTTAACTATGATTGAATTATTGGTGAAATGCACAGGCCTACTGATTAAATAAGGGCACTATGTTCTCTGTGTGTTGGTAATAGTAGTAGGTTTCAAAAGGGAATGGGGCTATCAAAATTATTTTGGAAAAATACCAGGTTGTTAAATCTTCCTTATTGAAGTATTATTGAGGAACATAGGTTCATGGATTAGGCACTTTGGTACTATTGGCCTCATCTTTGTTCACTGACTTGTTTTCTAAGAAGAGATAACTCAAATGGGTTTAAACTCACAAGGTCACATGTTTAGTGACTTTGTTACTTTCTATTTACATCAGTCTTTTCAGAGAAAAAATGCTACGGACTTCATGTGGATCTTTTAGCTCTGTTTTAAAAATTCATTTGTGACTTTTTCAGAAAGGAAGCAAATGAAAACACATTCAGATATCCATTCCCTAGGGTTTTAAAAACTGCCTTAATGACATTTAAGCAGCCATTTAATATGTCCAGAGGTGCAGAATTGGGGACGGAAGAGGTTTTTCTGTGCTTCACATGATTTGAGGGCCATAGCTGGAAGACTGAAGAACTAGAAGGCTAGATGTTCCTCAGGCCCATTTTGTCACATGCTTGATAACTGATTTTAGCTGCTGTCTGAGATCCTCACTGGGGATCTTAGCTAGGACACCTATCCTTAGCCGCATGTGGTCTAGATTTGCTGGTAGCAGGGTGGCTGGACACCAAGAATGAACATTCCAAGAGCAAGAGAGACAGGGGGCAGCCATGTCCTTTGTTATGACCTAGGCTTAGAAGTCACTATTCTTAAGACTGCTGTACACGCTTGAGCTGAGATGCCACCAGCCAGCCCAGGCATGAACACAGGCAGTCCCTTCAATGGGGAATTCTGACTGCTCATGTGGGACTGGAAATAGTACCTTAGCTGTTTTCTTGGAAAATGCATCCTCTTGTGCAATGTAATTCTCATGTCTTTTGGTGTGGTTTTATAATTTTCAGTTATGAATAATAATACATGTCTTTCTTCATTGCTTTTACCAGATCCACTACTTGCCAGTCACCTGTATCTAGTTTGTCAAAAAATAATATTCAAATATATGTTAGATGCTGAAATTGTGGCAGTTTATATTTAAAAGTACAATTTAATAGATCATCCAGAACTTTTAAATAAAATTTTATTTATTTAATTTTCATCCAGAATCTGGGGTATTTGTTTTTCTGAAACAGACCCTAATGCCTAGAATTGTCAAGTGAAAAGCTATTTTTCTTTTTGTAATATAATAGTCTTTAAAATAATTATTTTTAAAACAATAGGAGATTCACAGAAAATTTGCAAGTTCAGTTCAAAGTTTTTCTTTTCTTTTTTTACCTGAACCATCTAAGAGTAATTTTCTAGTATGAAGCCCTGTTACCCTCAAGTACATTAGTAGTGAATTTTGTCCATGCAAGGAGATTTTTGTATATAATCTCAATACAAAGCATCAAAATAAGGAAATTAGTAGTGATCCATTACAACCATCTAACTCTCACACCTCACTGAAATTTTCTCAGATCCTCAGATAATGTCCTTCATAAGGAAAGAATCCAGTTTAGAATCGAACACGGTCTTGCGGTGCCAATGGCCCTTTAGCTATTTCTTCTGGAACATTTACTCAGCTTTTCTTTGATTCTTATGCTTTTGACACTTTCGAAGAGTATATGCCTGTTACTTTATAAACTGCCCCTCAATTTGTTTTAATGTCTGTTCCTAAGAATTGGATTCAGGTACCGCATCCTGGGCTGCAATGTCTCAGAAGGACCCTTATTCTGTATATCCCATCTACCCAGGCGGTGACTCCTTTTGACTGGTTAAATTGTTGGTGATGTCCACTTTCCTGAGTTGACTAAAGTCTTGTGATACCAGCTTCTTCTCTGTCAGGTTACTAATTTCACTTTGGTAATTAGTCAGAATTTGAAGCTATTAAAATACCAGTCTTCCTGATCCATACCCATGTCTCTGTGGCAGGATATAATGACAAACAAAGTGTTGGTTGTTTTCCTGTTCATTTTTTTCTAGAAAGGAGGAAGGCAGAGAGACTGGCCAATTTTTCATCTAGGCAGGTCATATACTGTATTAGCTAAACTTGAATTTTAAAATGAGACATTCATTTAAAGTGCTCAATACTCTATTAATTTTTAAGGAAAAGACAGATGAATGAAAAAATACAGCAATAGACTTATTGTTTATCCTTTTAAATAGGAATAATCATTTCTAACTTTTTAAATTTATTAAAAAATATACATCCGCCGCCTGCCTTGC
Source organism: Heterocephalus glaber (assembly GCF_000247695.1). The sequence goes on from NW_004624867.1 coordinate 1,233,792, forward strand.
AAGCACAAGGTCCAGAGTTCCATCCCTGGTACCAAAAAAACCCAAAAACATATTTAGTGCTTACTGTGTGCATCTCACAAGCCAGGAGAGAGAAAATCTTGAGTATAAACTCTAGTGCTATAAGGTGTGGTGCAAGAACACAGTCCACAGAGTTCCACTAAGGGATCTGGTCAGGAGCTGTGATGGGAGAAAGAAGTCACAGGCCAAGAGGGCAGGCTGTATTTAGGGAACAGAACGAAAAGTGCCAGAAACTGATAAGTCTTAGTGTAAGGATTGAGGCACAGCCACATTCTTAAGAGTATAAATTCTCTGAAGACAGGAAGTTTTGTTCAGATTTTTCTTTGCTGTGTCTCTGTAGAGCCTAAAAAAGTGTCAAATACCATGCATAGCAAAGACTCAGTAAGTACTGAGTTAGTGAACAGATCTGGAAATCCACCTAACTTTCTGGTTCACTATTTGATCACTGATTGCCTTTTTTCCCACCAGCAGAATTTGACATTTAGCCAGGTAGGTTGTTAGGGAAAGAATGCTCTGGACATGCAGATCTGAGCAATGCTCTTACATGTGTGGAGAAGACATGTGTCTCCTCTTTCTGATCTTTATCTTTTCTCCTACATCCCCTGTTCTCGGTTCAAATAAACATGCTCGGATCTCACTCATTCTTTCCTAACCTCTGAATTCTTAGTTTCCTTTTGTAACATAAGAAAGGTTTAAGTGCCATTTTTGAACACTTCTTTTTCTGGAGAGAGTTTTCATCTCTGTTCCTTTAATATTTCTTGTTATTTTACTGGGGATCGAACTCGGGATCTTGCGCTTGCAAACTTTTAATATTTCTGTTGGTTTTAGATTCCACAGGTCCTTTCTTTACCTCACTACCCTACCATGCCCATAGCCTCAAGAGGTCTGCTTGCTTGCAGTTGCTTGAAGAGACGTCTTAAGAACCTTGAAAATTCCACTCTCTTCAAAGTCAAATCAGGGTTTCACATTTTGCTTACATCTTCTAATTATGACTATACTAACAAAAATTAAAAGCCTATGAGAAAGAAAAAAAAGGTACTGCAGAATATCAGTTCAAACGAGTACATCCTTTTAGATGCTTTTCAGTTCACTCCTGAAAAGGTCACAGTGTTACCGAAGGCATCTTTTGAGGTCTTTTTAAAATAGATCCATCACCTTAACATTGATCTCACTGTTGCTTTGGCTTAGTTTTAGTTTAAATTGCTTTAGATAATCTTAGGAATCATTTGAATTTTCTAGAAAACTTATACTGCATGTCAAACATTTTTTTGCAACCACCTTTATTCTGAAACATCTAAAATATGATGAATAAAATACAACAGCAAATATCTTGGTGCAGAATGAGTTTTTTTTGTTTTTTCCATATAGCTGTATATTCAGCCCCTACTCGGTGTATTACTCATCAGATGTGCTGGCTAGGGAAAAGAACAGACTAATCGTTAGTTGACAACACACTTCGATATATTTAAACTCATTTAGTCTTCATAATGTCCAACTGTAGAGATGAGGAGGCTGGGCCTCAGAAAGAGTAGATGTCTTCATTAAGATCACACAGCAAGTTGTGGAATTGGGATTTGAAGAAAATCTCTTGCCAAAGTAATCAGTGAAAAAGAGTTGCTGAAATGTATTCATGTTCAGTGGTAATTTAAAGATTTTCAGTGGTCCTTTTTTTGGTTGTTGTTTCATAGGTCTTTTATCTGTCTTGGCAGAAGCCAGAGATCAAGTTTGATATTCCAATGTGTCTTTAAAATGTTTTGCCTCTAAATGTTTATTACTTTACCTAGTAGATTATACAGAATAAATATTTCAGTTCTTTATAGCCTACCTGACCTAAGCAGAACATTTCTTTATGTCACACACATTAAAGTGGGAAAACAAGCCTTTTGATGTTGGTGTTGGAAACAAGAGAACAAGAGAAGACCCCCCCCCCCCGCATTCTTCTCCCATCCCCATTTGTGTGGGATTCTCGCACAGTCCAGGCATTCTTTCTCTTGGAATGGACTAGGCTGACAAAAGATGCAGTGTTATAGGTTTCTTGCCTCCTCTGGACTCCTCCAGGCTCCCTTTCTGGAGTCAGAGGGAGGGCTAGGGTTGGGTCACAGGGTACCTTCAGGACATATCTTCGGCTGTGTCCGCAGGCCTCACACTTGCTCAGGAAGACTTTGATATCCTCAAAATCAACCTGGTGAGGACAGAGGTGGACCTACACCATTCAGCTTTTTATCAGTTGTAATTCTATTGGGCTCTGTAGCAGTTTTTCAAAAAGCTATTTTTACATTTCTGGAGCTGCGATGTGCTTTACATTAGCCACAATAAATAAGTTTCTGTTTGTTTTCAGATAAGGAGCTGAGTAGATAAAATAAGAATCAGCCAATGATGGTCTTCTCCAAAAGTTAAAGTGTTTCTTTATACTCCTCTTATGACCTCTCACCAGCTTCCATATTTGGCCATCCATCATGTCAAAATCCTACAAGTATTGAGAATTGTGTACTTTGAGCATTTACTCCCCACAGATAACTCTAGTATGTTCCTTAGCTCTTATTCTGCATCAGTTCCTGTCTCACAGAGCCAGGCCACTGTACCCTGAGATACTGGGCATCATTCCCAAGAGGACTGGCCACCTCTCATTGCTTTCTTCTTGCAGTGCAACCAGTGTATTTGATATGTACTTGCTTTAGGAGAAGAAATAAGGAAATTCTAGAAAACAAATCATTTACCATGATCATTTTAAAAAACAATAAATACTTTAACATTTAACATCTGATTATTATTTATTTATTTATTTATTCCCATTAAGTTTATTGGTACATTTTAGGTATAAAATACAGTTACATTCATCATTGGGATCTT
>NW_004624867.1:1247491-1266655 GCF_000247695.1 Heterocephalus glaber
TAAATCCCTGACCTTTGGTCTGAAATTTAATAATTGAGTACTACATATTTATTTTAATTCTAATCAACTCAAAATTAAACTGATTATTACATGCATATCTTTTAAGTATACAAATACTTGAACCTAAGTAATTTAAGACTGGTCAGTAGAACACAGATGGTAAAAATGAAAATTTTTATTCCTTGAATTCTAGGGAAACAGTACCATATTATCCCTTCATATATATTGAGGAAATTATAAAAGTTATTGGTCTTGGTAATATTGGCCACCTCTTGTTCATTAATACTAACACCTAACACTGGTTTTAAAAATCAGCTTTTAGAACAAACTTTGGAAGCTATAGTCTTCCTCTTAAAAACCAGCAGTTTGAACTTCGTAACTATCAAATAATTTTATATATATAATTCCTTTCCATCTAGTTCCTTATCATTAGTTCATGAATGATAAATCTGAGGAGAAATGAACATAAGGTAATTTTTCTTGACATGTGGTTTTTTTTCCTTGAAAGCCTTTCTTACTCACTTCATACTCTGTGAAAGGTAGGAAAGAAGCGGGACAGTTAGGTCACTTGTCAGCTGTCTCAGCAGCAGTGTGACCCTGTTACCCAGGAACATTTCAGTTCTCTCCTGTGTGATGTGCAGCAAGTGTGGCTACTTGGTAAGACCTCAAGTCGTGGCTCCTCTGGGTGCCTGTAGTCTCAGCTCTCTGACTTTTCCAAGACTGGTGTCCTACTCACTTCTAGGTATGACCTTTGCCAGTCCTCCCATGGCTTCTAACTGTGATCAGAAGGTTCCTCATGTATGTGCAGCAAGAACCAAATCAATCTCTCCCCTCCCTTCACCTTGGAATACCTGTTCTTTCCACAGGCCAGGCTTGGTTTCATTTTGTGATTTTTTTTTTAATTGTGAGGTTTGGTTAGTTTCTTAGAAAAATAGCATGCTGCTGCAAAAAACTTTGAAATTCACTTCTGGGGCTGATCCTCTGGGGGCCACTTGTTGCTAAGAGCTACAGACACTGACTGAAAATCCCACTAGGCTTTGGGAAAGGAGCATATGGGAGAACCCCATGGAGACTGTGGCTCACGCACATGATTGGTTTTGTACCTGTGTGTGTGTGTGTGTGTGTGTGTGTGTGTGTGTGAGAGAGAGAGAGAGAGAGAGAGAGAGTATTTAAATGGCTGATATGTCTGCAAGGCCTAATTCTTTTTTGGCCAATAACACATTTTCCTAAGTGCAGTGTTTATTTTATTTTATTATACCTCTGTGGTTCCGGCTCCTGCCTCGAAAGCACAAGGTTCAAAGTTTGATACCCGATACCAAAAAAGAAAAAAGAGGCTCATTTGAAATATAGGCTGTTTACTAGGAGAAAAAAACTGGGTTTTAAAATACTTCATTACAGTTTTGAAAAGTTGTCTCTTATTCCCATGGCAACTAGGTATCTCCCTAATGTCTCATCTTTTAATGCTGAATTCTTAGCAGTACCATCTCTACTCATTAGTATACCTAAAATGTCAAATTGAACCCTAAAATTGTAAAACATGGATGCTGATAGAACATTGTAAATGGTGATTATTATACAGCTTTTTTATTTTGATAAACACTAAACTCTTGATTTCTGAAATCAGCCTTACATTTTTACATAATAAAACTGAGTTTGACTTTAATATAAGTAAGTGCTAAGAGTAGCCATACAGTAGATAGATCTCTATTTTTAGTGAAATGCAGTTGTACCCTGGTACTGTTATTTCTTGCTTTCATTGGCTTCTTATTTATGATTGACCATTTAAATTTGTGTTGACAGTTGTATTTTGATGCTTAAAGTTCTACATTTCAGTTATCTAAAATAGCTTTTGGTATATACAAATCAGGCAGTTTTGGATACGACAAACATTTTAATTGCTGTATAGTGGAAGTCAGTGAAACTATCCCTTAAAAAATCCTGTATTAATAAGAATCAAAATGTATAATTGATATTGTGAAATAGGAAGAAAATGTTTAAAGGAATAGGTGAAGTGGGAGGGGAAGGGGAAAGGAAAGAAGGGAAAAGAAAAAATATGAATAAAGTAAAAAATGGAAACAAAGTCTTTGTAAATAAGGGTGGAGGGGGTGAAGGGAGGGCACGGGAATGGGGAAAAAATAAGAACCAAGATACATCATGTTAAAGTACAGGATCCCAATGATGAATGTAACTGTATTGTATACCTAAAATGTACCAGTAAACTTAATGGGAAAAAAAATCCTGTATCTGAAATATTTGTTTACTATAGGATTATCTGTAGTAATAATGTTGTAAGTTATTTTCTTTCTTATAATTCTTTAGGACACTCAAATATTAAAGCCTTTCTGAGTCATGGAGGTCTGAACAGTATTTTTGAAACTATGTATCATGGTGTACCTGTAGTTGGAATCCCACTCTTTGGAGATCATTATGATACTATGACCCGGGTGCAGGCTAAAGGCATGGGGATATTGCTTGAATGGAAGACTGTTACTGAAGGGGAGTTATATGAAGCTCTGGTGAAAGTTATCAGTGATCCCAGGTAGGTTTCATTTAGTATTAAAGCAGATAGTGTTATACACACACACACACACACCCCCCACATTATATTGTCAGTAGTAATATTGTCAGTAAATTATTAATAAACCTTTAGATTCCTGTGATAATGTCTTGCACATATTTGCACTAACTTGCAAAATAAAAATAGCAATCCTTTGGCCAGCCATGTTGTGTCCCTGCATAATAATGGTACCAGGATTTGGCAAACTGAAGGAGAAACTGCAATGGGAACAGTTACTGTATTAGATGTTATTTCTTTAATTTCGTTTTAATAGTCATCATAGCTGTATCTTATAGTTTTTGTTACCCATTTTATAGAAATCAAGCACTTGAGACTCAGAGTCAGTAATTTGCCTCAATCGCACAGCTATTAGTGTAGGAATTTGAGGCAGAGCTCTTGTTGCTACATAGTAAGCCTGGTGCTGCTGGCTTTCTGCAACAGTGGGTACTGCTGAAATGCTGAGATTTATTCCCTGCCAAATCAGAATCTTTATTTCATTTTGCTTTTTAAATTCTTGATCTGTCCTGCATTAATCCAATTCATAAATGAGTCTCAGAGGGCAGAGTCCTAGCTAGTAAAACACAGCATCACTTTCCCTGTTTCAAGACATGATGTTTAATTTGCCATGCATTTCAAATGACATCAGAGGTGTGTGATGCTTTCTGTTTATACCTGGGGATACAGCTGAACACCGGCTGAGAAACACTGCCATATTCTTAGGGTCACCAACAATAAGAAAAATCACTTCACATAAAATGCTATAGCTTTCATGTAAGGTTCTGATTCCGACTCTGGTTCTTCTAGCTGCTTTTATGTGAGCTCAGAGGTCGTCCTCATGGTCTCAGCCCTTAAGAACTCAGGGTCTTGGTGACAGCTCTGGGACTTGGAGCAAGATGGTCCATGATCTGGGGTGCTCCAGTATATCCCAGTTCTGCAATATGTTCCTTTTAAGCTGTATGTATTTGTAAACATGTTATCATTTAAGAAAATGTCTTATATGTTTGTAAAATACTGTACTACAGTTTTTTGGGTAAGAAATTTACTAATACTGGGTCAATTATACAGAAAAGCAAAATGCTGGGTAACATAGAAAATTATTCCAACTGTTTTGATTTTGGTTTTGTAGGGCTGGGGATCAAGCTGAGGGCCGTGCCTATGTGAGGCAAGTGCTCTACCACTGAGCTCCATCCTCAGCTCCATCCAGCTGTGTTCTATGAGGAATGAACTGGACTGAATCAAAGAGAAAACTGGCTACAATCTTAGGTCATAATCCAGTTAAATCCCAGCTAGGGAATCTTGAAATATACATAAGTGCTTGAATTCAGAATATTTTACGTTGTATAGTGAATAAATGTATATTATTCCAAAAGTATGCTTATTAGATAAATAATGAGTTTACTGAATGTAAATCTTGAAAATTTAAATATTTAACTGAAAGGTCTTTTGAGTATTCAGGACAGAAAAATGTCTCAATGTGGAAATGACTATGATCTGTGTAGTATGGCCTTTGGCAGAAGCCTTCTTTAAACTAATTATCACTTATCTTTCTTTGTTTCCAAATACATGGCAATGTTCCACATTTAACATGCAACAATTATTGAAAAGGCTAATTTATATTGCTAATACTGTGTCCAAGATACTCTAGTTTAAACCAGATAAACAGTATTGCTAAAGAAATATTTATTTTTCACTCATAAATGATACTATTATATGTCTTCTTCCCTTATTAGTCCTTTGTGTTTATTTAAGGAAAGTTTATTGCTCTTCTTGTTTGGGGAGGGTTCTTTTTTATTTTATTTTAATAGAAGTTATAAAGAAAGATGAGTTAATCATTATTAACAGCACCTATCTAACTCATGGTCAACTTTTAATTGAAGACATACTTTTATAAAATGTAATGTGTTGTGATTACTCCTTGCAAGTAATTCTTTATTAAAAGCACCTTAGCTAAGTGTTCCTTTGGAGTAGTTTAAGGGTGGCTTGAATGACCATTTTAATCACAATTTTTATTTTTTTTACTTTTGCAATCTTTACATTCTTACTGGAAGGAATTTTGAATTGTAAGCAAACTGTTGCAAGGATAGTGTCACTTAATATTAAATTTGAGGCTAGCTCCAGAGTGGAAAATACCTTCCCTTCAAATATCTAAGTATGAACCCTTCAGGTATCCCTTTTCAGTTGATCCATTGACCTCTGAACAGAACACAAGAACTGAACAAAATCAGATTGGTTAGTAAGCATCCTTTGGAAGGTGTTTTCTTTATATATTTACATGTTTACATGTATTCACATAATGTCATGTGGCTTCATAGTAGTACTTTCAACCTCTTTTAATCTGTTAATGACTTTAAATCATTATTTAATTTACCAGGGATCAAACTCAGGACTTTGTGTTTGCAAGGCAGGCATGGTGCCACTGAGCTAAATCCTGAGCCCTTTATTTAATGATATTTTAAGTTAAAAAAGGTATTGCTTAAAAAAGTGGTAGAATAAGATTCTCCATTTTTTCCTCTATCCTCTTTTAGAATCTAATAATTTTACTCCCTTTCCTGGTTGAGTCTCTTTGTTTTTATACAAACACAAAAATTTTTTTTTCAGTACTGGGAATGGAACCCAGAGCCTTCACACTGAGCTACATACCATCCCTGTTTTATTTTCTTGAAACAGCCTCTTGTTTAATTAGCCAGACTGGGCTCTAACTTTCAGTCTTCTGGCATCAGCCCCCCAGAGTGCTGGGATTACACGTGTATGCCACCATGCCTGGCTCATTGGTATTTAAAAGCATATGGAGAGCTGCAGTTCATAGGACGTAGCATATAAAGACCAGAGGACTAGAGTCAGAAAACCTTGAGTCTGGATCTCAAATTTATAATCATGTTCACATACCTAGTCTCTCTGGTTTTCATTTTCCACACCAGTTTAAAATAGTTTTTATTGGGATAACATAAGATACAATGTTTAAAGCATTTATTTCAATGCCTGGAATGTACTAGGTGCTTGATAAAGGATAGCTGTTTTATTATTTTCCCCATTTTAAAACTGAGAGCTTTATAAACACAGAAACTTGGATACAGATGACCATGCTGTGTTTTACCCCCACTCTGTAGCTACCGCCAGAGGGCTCAGAAGCTGTCAGAAATCCACAAGGACCAGCCTGGCCACCCTGTCAACCGGACTGTCTACTGGATAGACTACATCCTTCGTCACAATGGAGCCCACCACCTGCGGGCCGCTGTGCACCGGATCTCTTTCTGTCAGTATTTCTTACTGGATATTGCTTGTGTGCTCTTACTGAGTGCTGCCTTTTTTTACTTCCTCTTGTCCTGGGTAACAAAATTTATCTACAGAAAAATCAGAAGTCTGTGGTCTAGAATTAAGCATAGCACAGTTAATGGACATTATCACAGTGGAATTCTGAATGGCAAATACAAAAGACCTGGCCATATGAAGCATGAGAAGAAAGTGAAATGAGCCAGAACCCCAGGTGATAGAAACAAATGTGTTCAGTCATTGAATTTTTATTGCAATAATTTAGTCTAACAGCTACTAAAAAAAAAAAAAGTCAGTAAATAATTCTAATACTCCCTTATTGGATCTTACTAATGAAATTCTGTGGAATTAAGATGGCTGTAGAAGCACAAACCTAAAATGCAAAAATGTACTTTATTCAAATACTGATGCAGAGTTTTGGCACCAAACCTTTTAGAAGCCTTCATTATTTAAATCAATTAAGTGACCATGTCAGACCTTAGTTTCAAATCTTGATGTGTGTCACAGATAAGCAGTGTTTTTTTTTTTCTCTTGATAATATTTGGGTATGTATGTGTGTATGTGTTTGTCATCTAATTCAGAGCGTTGTAGTTTGCTGCTTGTTGTTAGGGTACAACATTCAAGAATGAAGTTAGGACCCAGATGTTTTTCTCCTAGCATTTAACATGTGTGAACTCAGAATACTCCAGTGAATGAACACTTTTCCCTCAAAACTGAATGCAGAAGAAGGAAATGAAAGGATAAATGACAGAGCCTTTTGTACTTTTTATTTATTTTTTTCTTTTCTCAGTTCTTAGGCTATGGACATTTTCAGGGCAAAACATATAATTAAGTAAATGTATAAATTGGTTATCACATTTTACTTTAATTTTCTCCCCACCAATAATTTTCCTCTGGAAGAATTTTATAGTTTTTGTGTTTTGTTTTAATGAGTAACATTGAGTTCAATGCATAACTAAGACAAAGCAACAAAACTCTGCCTTTTGTTCAAACTACTAAAGCGTATTACTCCGATAGCCTTTGCAAACAGAGCCGTTGCTTGAATGTTTATTATGTATTTGAAAGATTTTCCACACTGTAAATTTTGAGTCTTTGGGTGTTACATTTCCACAGTTTTAACCTTAAAACACCATCTTTTTCATCCTTTTTAGTTGGGGGGGGCACACAATCTATAGTACATAGGTGCCAACAGTTTATTCTTTTAAATGAAATGTTTGGGTTTCTCTTTAGTGGTACCTGCTTTGTCTGCAGAGGCCTGAGGTCTTTGTGACAAATCAGACCCTACATGATGCTCAGAAATGACAGAAATTGTTCTGTTGTTTGTGCAGAAGACTTTCTGTGTTCTTCCTCACTCCTGCAGCCCCAGCTCAGCAGCCTTTTTCAGCCACCATGGCTGAGATAGAAGAATGACAGTATTCATTTTGAACAGGGATGCAAGTCACAGCCATCAGAAAATCGGGTCCTCCCTGCTAAAGCATTCACTAGGCAGCAACTGTCAGCTTATCCCATGTCATTCTGTTTACTTAGCATTTGCACTACACACATTGAGTGCATGCTTTATTTATTTGTAGATTGAAATCTCATGTCTGACAGCTGAGAGTAGCGGAGTATATTTACTTAAGTCATTTACTAACATTGAAGAGTTGTGCAAATTCTAGAATGCTGTGAATCCTTGTCATACACAGTGACACATGATTTTATTATTCTCCCACCAGGAGCCAGTCTCCTATATGTAGAAATAGTGTCACAAGTAGTTTTCTAATGTACATGCAGACAAACGCACTGCTCTCTAAATACTTGAAGAAATGGTTTTACACATAGAAGCCTATTAGTTATACCTTTTCACAGTCTTATCACAACTTTGCCATTAAAGGAGAAAAACCACACAGGCAATGAATGGTGGGATGGTAACAGGACTTTAGAGTGTATGAATGAGCTGATTCTGCTTTTTTGGAATTTGATGAAGTTAACAGTAGGTACTGGCTGGATGAGTAAAAATCTCCACTGTGATAAAAACTTAATAAACATGATTTAAAATAGAGAAATGTTGTTGGAATAAAATTTTTATTCAGATTTTATCTCATAATATATATAGTCATTATAAACATGTTTCTAAGATAGGTTGCCCAATTTTTGTATGCATATATGGGTGTGAAAACAATGTTTTAAATGTGAGAATGTATTTTTATTATTTAACATAGGGGTTTACCTTACAATTACATCAACATGGACCTTAAAATTCTGTCTCAGAATTAAGAATGTTAAGAATAGGTATTTACTGGTCATTGTTATTTTGTTTCTAGGAAGCTTATTGTTAGCCAGTTTTGGTAAGTGGAGTGATTTTAAAATTTTCACACTTGGGCCAGTTTCTCTAATAAAGTTAAGTTTTCAAGAAGGTTCTTTTCATGTATTTTTTAGCGTCTCTGACACTATTTAAATATTTCCATAGCTGATTATCATCATGTCAAACACAAGTGATATCCCACCACATAGATATAGGGGCAGGATTTGGATGATCAAGGTCGGAGAGAACTAATGTTTGGGTTAAAGCAATGATTTATGATTGAATCTGGAGAAAGAGATTATCTCTTTAATGCTCAGCTATTCACCAAATCCTCACAAATACTACTAAAATCAAATGACTGCTTCAGAAACGAAATAAAACAAAAAGCCAAACTTAAAAATGAGAGAATGAACATAAGTTAAGCAATAATTTTAAGTGATAATTTAGTGATCTGCTTTATTGAAAATATAATTAATTCATTTTTTATTCTTGCTAAATAATTCAACTAGTTTGTAAATGTAAAGTCACATTTGAGGATTTTTATTTGCAGTTGGTATAATCATCAATTTGTAATAGAAAACTTATCAATCTTATATGATGAGGTTTGATAATTACAAGAATTCTGTTTTTCAAACCTTTCTAAAACATGCCTTGGAGAACGTCTCCCTGCTTCTGAGATGATAAGAGTTTTAGCCAGCTTTTAAAGACATAGCTCATGTAAGGATGCTATTGATATTTTTGGCAGATAGCAAAAACATTGTTAAAACAAATTTTAATTAGAAATACTAAGAAGTCCACAAGATTAAAATGCTCATATTGTTTTTTTTTTACAAATCTTGCAAAATTACAGGTCCTCAGTCAAATGTTACAGGTCCTTGGTCACTAGTGTTTGAGTTTCTGAATTGGGGCTCATGACTCTTCTAATTGGGGCTCATGACTGCTCTTACTGTTCTAAAATAAAATATGAAAACCAAGAAGAACATGATAATTATGGTATTCATGCACACTTGTTCTCTTAGGTAAAGCAGACATGATTTAAGAGAGAACACACATTGCAATCTGATGATCTACATAGATTATGTAATAAGACTAGGATATTTTCAGTAGAGCATAACCAAGTTCAGGTTGAGAAATTACAACCATATGTAAGATTACACTATGTTACTGAAATAAAACAATTACAATGTTAAGTCCAACACCAACATTACTCTCAGGTGTTACAGTATTTCAGGTATTAAAAAGCATTTTCATTCTCTAACCAGTAAACTTGGAATTTCTTGCTGAATTTTATAGAATTACAAGTATTATGTTAGTTTCGACAGAAAGTTTTAAGTGTTTTCAATAAGTGTGTTTTGTATAATAGGTGATAATTCCCTATTGCAAAGAACGGAATTAGAGTTTTGTTAAATCACTGTAGTTATCTACACTTTCCCAAGATAACTTTTAGAAGATGGTGATTCCTTAGTCCAAATATCAGGATCAAATTTCGATTTAGATTAAAAAAATGAAATCAGTGCAACCAAGAAGAGATTTTTAAAATCTGTATCTTTCATGTAAATAAGTACTTTGTATATTGAAGAATCTTACTCTTTTCCTTAGCACAGAATTGCATTAGAGATATATTGTCACATATGTTGAAAAGGTGAATGTTCATGACAATTCTGCTTCGGTTATCCTCATAGAACTTTGACTAAAGTCTTCAAGTATTTCTTTCTTTTAGCAGAAAATGGCAACTTTGGAATATAAATGCATTGGTGAATTGCACGTTACAGTAAATTTCAAGTTAGCAATATATGCATTCTGTTCACAAATCAAAGAATCAGACATCTTTAAAAGTCTATGGCTATGGTATCTTAAAAATTATCAATTCTGCTTCCAGTCCAGATTCTTCCCTCTGAGTATAGCAGAAGATTCTATTTGTGAATAAGAAAGTAATGCCAGGGTGCTTAAGAATACCAATGTGAACCATCACTTAACTCTCATCAGCAAAAGAAAATTCTAATGGTGTATATCAAAGCAGGGTAACTATATGTATCAGTACCAGTTATATGTACCTCTATATGTATAGTTGGGTTTATATATACAGTTCTTTAGCAAATTACATTTTTAAAAGTTTAAGCCAAAAATGCTGTGTCAATTTTTCCTTGAAGATTGTCAGTATTATAGAATTTTAAAAGTTTTAATAAGTTTAAAAACAAAAACTTTCTTTTAAGCCAAAGAAAATTCAAAATAACTACCTTTAGAAACTTGGTCAAATTCTGTCATGGTTTATGCCATAAAACTGAGAAAATATAATGAAAGTATTTTATCAAATAAAATCAAAACACTGCCTTGAATATATTCTTTTTGTACTTCCATCTTCTTACTCTGAAACAAATATTTTTAGATTTAGAAACTTAAACTACACATAGATTCTAGGTATAAATAACATTTCCTCTTACAGTTAATTCAGCTAGTAGTGACAGTTTCTCATTCGGGGAACTCGAAGATGAAGGAAATGAAGAAATCTACTTGAGCACCTCTGCTTTCCTTCCCTACCTCTTCTCTCCCATGATCCTGCTTCCAAGCTTTCTGTTTTCTTCTTCAGGTTTTGTGTTGCTCTTGGTAGGCATTTTTTAAGTTGCACCACCATGTCCAAATTTATGGTGCATAACTGGACCTGTGTATCAATTACTTTTTCTTTAACAGAATGTGGAAACACAGTTGGAGGTTCAAGCATCCCAAAGTGCAGAGACCTCAATTGAGAAAATGGACAGCTGTTTAAAAGAAGTTGTTGTTGGTGTTAACTGAACGTCCCCTAGGATGTAACTGAATGTCCCCTAGGATATAAGGTTCATCAATAACCGTGAATGTGCTGATCGTGCCTGCCATAGTATCCTGAGGAATGCCACCTGTGAGCAAGCATTCTATTCCCTCTGGGCACCATCCTCTGTGTGGCCCTCTAGCTGTGGCACTTTGTGGACTATTTGGGATATAGCTCAGTGATTTCTAAACAGTCAATCCACATGTACCTGTTTTTACCTCTCTCCACTTGGTCAGTGAAAATCCATGGGCAACTAGCTTGTACCTATAGAGACTATACCTTCTCCTGGGGGAAGCCTGCCCCGGCCATCCACTGTTGGTGTCCCTAGCAGCATTCTATGCCAAGCAATGTGTGGTTAGATTGACTCTCTTAGTGTCCCTCATATCCTTAAGGTTAACAGCAGGTGCTGGAACTGCAGCCAGCTGTCTGGTAGAGCCAGAGAAAAGCCCCAGACACGTGACAGACATTTGAAACTTCATCTGGACCCAGGATTGTAGCAAGATGGTCCTCCATGTAGCAGTGTAAAGAAAGGTGTGAGTAGCAAAGGCACAAACATCTGAGAAGGGAAGCAACAGGGTTTAGAGATTTCAGATAATAAACTGCCCTAGAATACTTTTTTCTTTTTTACTACTTTTTGCACCGGAGAATGTGGGATGGAGCAAAATCAAGCAGACCTTTAAAGAGCTTGAATGTAAGATCCAGAGGAGTTGGAGGGATTTAGCAAATGCAAGACTTCGATTTTATTCAAGCATCTGTAGTTGTATGGGCCCTTTAACATAGAAGTTCAGTGGTGCAATTTTTAAGGTAGTGATCCCTGAGGGTAGTTACACCACTGAGGGGAAGGTGGTTTGTGCATGCCATACAGGAGCTGAAGAACATTTTTGCTTGGCTATCACTTCTTTTCTTAGAGGGAAATGCCAGCAATTTAGTAAGTTTTTATTCTTTCAAAAGTAAATATATGTAACATTTGCATACATGGAATTTTCTTCTATGCTAAGTGTGTCCTATTTACTACTTTCCAAGCTTGTGGATGCCGGATTTCCTGTGTCTGCTATTCATCACATCCCTGGTTAAGAAACTGCTTTAGCAAATGTTTCCAAATTACACAACAGAGGCCATGGAAATTAAATAGAATAGATGCAGATGAAGGAAACTTTAACGTCAATGGATATTTTGCATTCTTTTAAAATTTAATGTTATTTAAATTGCTTTAACATATCTGTGAAATAAAATGTGTGCCTTCTAGTTTTCTTATTTAATCACCTTAAACTACTCAATTTTTAAAGTTTCACTGTATTGACAGTGTCATCCTAAGATCCTTACAAGTACAAAAGAAGACTAATATTCAAACAGAAAGTTGAAAACTGGATTGTTCATTATTGTTTTGTCTGTAATACAGAACATTGTTCACGGCCACCTGTCACCTGACCACACCCATGTTGCAGCCCTGGAGTCCCCTTACCAATCAATCCAAATGCCCTCACCAGCTCAAGGTAAGAGTACATCTGGTCATGATCAGTATCAAACCACTCCATTCACTCTTGCTCTGGTGTCTCCTCTCCAAGAAGACTTATTTTATTGTAGGTTAAATCCATTTGTATTGCGGTCAATGTCATAAAAAAAGATCTGAAAAATCTATGGAAGTACAAAGCTTTGTGTAGTTCAACTCTAATTTTGTATGTTACCTCATTTACACCCAGCACATTAGCGCTTTGTTCTCATGGGCTGATCATTCTGTTCCTCAGACACCTCGGTGATTTTACCTCGTGCCTTGGTGTTTTGCTGTACAGCTCTTTGCCAATCCAATTGTCCCTCACTTCTCTTTCACCACCCAGTTTATGTCTTTATTCTGAACTATCTGATCCTGGACTTTAGTAATTATCCTTTGGTTATCTGTATTCTCCTAATCCTTTAATGTTAAAACTACAAACTCAATGTTTTTATTTTCTGTTTGCCTCATTTTTATAAGCATTATAATGGAATGTTTATTCTCCTTTGCTTATACTGCAGTTTTTGATCTATTCATCGGATCCTCTTTCTCTATCAAGGTTCCAAAAACACCCACTTGGCTAAGTTTCCATTGTCTTTTCATTTGAAGTCCTTGACTTGCCTTGTTTGCATTCACTTCCTACAGCCTAGCTTTCTAACAGGATGTAGGAATCCTACATTACATTTCTTAATTTTACATCAAAAGATCTCTACTAATTTTGATATCAATTTTGAACATAGTGGCAACTCCCATGCTCCTAAGTTAGATGCCATCTGTATAGTTTATTTTAGCTCACACATAATCAAATCTTGTTTCTTCGCTTATAGCACCACCAAATAATATTCCTTTTCAGTATTCTTCTCTTGATGTCACTGCTTTAAGTACTGCCTTGATTAAAACACAAACCAACATTGTTTTCTGGGTTTCTAAAGTGCCAGGCACTATATGTGGTACTGGGGCTGCAAGGATGAAGAAGCCCCCCCCCCCCACACTTCAAAGAAACAAAACTGGCAAACAAGCACTTTCAGGAGGTGATGGGATGTATGCTGTGAGATGTGTATGAACAATGTGCCGTTGAGACACAGAAACGAGAGAAGTGTGCTCTTGGAGGTGGTTTTAGTGGATTCATGGGGAATGCATGGAAATTTACCAGAGGTAATTTTGGGAAGGCATGCCTCTGTGGCCAAGGCATTGAGTTATGGGAGAGTGTGGCCCATCAGGAACACACAAGTAGTTTGGTCTGATGGTGTGTATGTGATGAGGAAGAGATGACCACTAACTAAGAAAAACAAAACAACCTACTTTCTCATTGATATCAGCCTTGCTTTAGGCTCTTTGGCTTCTCATTGTGAAGTGCACTCTGCCTTTTATTAGCTATTTAGTAACTTTCCTCAGGATGCCTGTGTATCTACTGTGTCAGGGTGCATATTGCTTAAAAACTGTATTGTGAAGCTTGTACTGCAGGTCATTTGACAATAAACTAAACTAGACAGATGAAGTTTATTTGTACATGGCTTACAAAAACTGAAAAATAGGGCTGAGTGGTGCTCAGTGGTGCCTTAGCCTGCCTCGAAAGCCCAAGGTCCTGAGTTTAATTCCCGGTACCAAAAAAAAAAATTTTACACAATTGTACTGTGTAAATCTAGTTTAAAGAAAAAGAGAGGAGATTTTTTCACCTTAAAATTTGAAAGAATATGTTCCAGGTATGGAAGAATTCAGCAAAAGCAACAATTTGTAAACTAAACTTTTTTAAAAAACTTAAAATGGTGATAAAAACAAATGCCTGGGAGTACTGAGTGACTATACGGAATAATAGTGACAGAGTAAAGAATATCATTCTCCAAGCAGTCATAAATTAAATGGGAGTGCACAGATTATTACATGATGTTGTCTTTCTTAGAAGAGGAATTACTATAGTAACAAGCTACTATACAGAAAATATAATAACTGAATGTGCCATAACTTAGAGATGTAAAATCTAGCCATACACATTACCCAATTTGTACATGTGGCTTCTTCCTGTAATTTTGGATTTTGCTTTAGCAGTCATTACCATTTTCAGAAGTCTCCCTTACACAAAAGCACATAGCACCGCCCAGTCCAGGTCCACGCATCAAATCCAGTGTGGCTTCAAGATCTGCTCAAGTGTGTGGAAGGAAAGGGAAAGCAAACCAAACTTGGAATCGAGTGTAACCATGAAGTGTGGTAAATGAAGAAATTGGCATTTGAATATTGAGAGCTCTCTGCTGAGATTCTTTATCTTTGCAAATCGAGAAAGAAGACAAGCTGTAAGGTAGTAGAATGAAGACATTTTCAGATTTGTGTGTGCAGCCTCAGCAGAGAGCCTCTAACCCCCTTGACCCAGGTTTGATGAAATTGTTGTAGCTCAGTGGGCCCTCCCATGTCCATGGAGCTGGCAATACACAATGCTTCTCCTCCTAGGGAATGAAGGAAAATGAAACACTATTTTTCTTAATCCTGACATTTTGGAGAGAAACTCAGAGAAAGAGGCTGTGGAAGCAAACAGCTTTGAGTTTCCTGCCACTAGAATCTGACAGTGGAACAAACTAATAGATTATAATGCATCAACTTTTGTTCTTTTGAACTGTTTGGTTCCATAGTAAACTCAGAGCTACATTTATATGAGGATTTAAAAAAAATAGGTTTTGATTATCTGGACATGGGAGTTTAAGATAACAGAGGTGGCTGAGCAACCCAAGGTGAGGTGAGAGATGGACTGGTTTTCTTCCAGTGCAGAAAACAGTGACTTAGACATCAACTCCAAGAGCATCATTACATCCCTGTTGATCCCTTCCTCAGGAGTTTTGCTTTTGTCTATTGGAAAATCAAAAATGCGTTCTCCAAATCATCTTAACATTTTCTTTTTGGCTTCTGAGAAAAGAAAACATGAAAAACCTATAACTTACTGTATCCAAGTAATCATAACTAAGCAAAAAAATCACTGGCTTCTTTTATAGCTGCTTTAGAGAACTTAAGCTATGTCATTCGTAGAGGATGTTCTGTTGTCAGTGAGAGGACAACAGCTTTCTCAAAGATCAGACCTTAATATATATTTGTTTAAGAAAGTCAGATTAGGCTGGGGATTTAGCTCAGTGGTTCCGATGCCTGCCTCGCAAGCGCAAGGTCCCAAGTTCGATCCCCGGTACCAAAAAAAAAAAAAAGAAAGTCAGATGAATGGCCCTTTATAGTCTTTCCAAACACTGAATGTGCCATCTTACAAACTAGGATTGGATTTCTGTATTCTTTTCCTCCTTTCTTCAGCCTGACCACCTCCATGCCAAATCTGGGGCTTTTTTTTTTTTTTTAATCACCTAAAGTCTCCACTTCTGAACTATTTTTCTCCAGGATCCCTCTCTCTCCCCTTAGCTTCCTTTCATTTCAGCACCCATTTTCATTATTCACATTGAAATCTGGGTCTTCAATCCTTTATTTACACAATTCTCTTGTCTACACCCACAAGATGTTCCTTTGCTATCCTGCTTACACTCATCCAGGAAAAATTCAGTACTGGAACAACCCAACCACCTCTGTTCTCCATTTTGGTACCTGGACTGA
This sequence comes from Heterocephalus glaber, assembly GCF_000247695.1. Next base: position 1,263,471 of record NW_004624867.1, read on the forward strand.
TAAGCAATACTAGCAAAAATAAAAGAGCCACATCCATTGATGCTACTTAAAAATCAAGGGTTTAAACTGAGTTCGGTGGCCCACACCTAATCTCAGCACTCTGGGAGGAGAGGGCAGGATGACTGCAAGTTCAAGACCAGCCTGGGCAACTTAGTGAGACTCTGACTCAAAATAAAAATTTGAAAAATTCTGAAGATGTTGATCAGCTCTGGGTCCAATGCTTAGTGCCACACACACACACAAAGGCATTTGTCTTATTTGGACATTTTATTTTATCATTTTATTCAGTTTTACTCCCTTTCTTACTTTCCATAGCTAATTTAAACCTTCACTATTTCTCCTCAGTTTTATTTGCTAGTTTACTTCCATCAGTTTCATTACTTTGCTAAAATAATGTCCATAGCAAGTGTTCCTTCACCTTCTTGCCACCTTCCTAACTTATGTGCACCCACACATCTTTCTCTTCTTCTTATAGTATTAGTGAAAAATGTTCAACACAATGACACTTTGTTCCTAGCACACAAATCTAATCTGTTTAGATTCCTCTTTGGAATTCTTCATTTTTTTGGTAGCCAAGTGGAAAATAGGAAGTATTTGGGTCAAAAACTCAGGAAAGAGCCTGGCAGGAGATTCATGTTTGGGATTTGGTGTTAAATAAAAATTAATTTAAATTGTGGCAGAAAAACAATGACTGGAAAATAGCCCATAATAATACTGGTTGTGTAGTTTCTTGTTCCTGTTCCCCTAATCTTTTTCCTCTGCCTTGTCTCCTCTCTTAAGTAATGACAATAGCATCAATTCAATTGTTCAAGCCAGATATGCTGTGATCACTGTCAAATTTATCTTTACTCATCACTTGTATTCAGTGGTTAACTCTGGTTTCTTTAGTCTTCTCTTTGGCCATTGCCTTACTCATCATCATTCACCTGGCTTGTTCTCTGCTTCCACTAGTATTGCTGCTCACAGTCTCCTACTTGAAAACTCTGCTCTCAGACTTTGCCCTACAACCAGCTTCCCTTCTGCTTGTAAAATTACCTGTCTAAACATGCAAATTTGTTCAGTGTATTTCTTATTACTCAAAGTCTTTAAGTTCTCCCCATTCACAGAAAGATAAAACCCAGATTGGCATATAAGGCCATTTATTACTTGGTGCTTAATTACATCCCAAAACTTATCTCTCTCCATCTACTACACCTTCCCTCCAGCTGGACAGAACTACTTGCAATTTTTCATATACATTATATCTTCTCTAGTGAACACGAGGTTTAGTATATTTTTATTTTCTGGAGTTCTCCCTTTCTTAGGTCTTTTCCCACACTTCACCCCTATCATATCTGCACCTTTTCCTGTATTACTCTTTTCTCTTCAAATCAGATCTCTAACATTAGCTTCCAGAAAAAGGCTTCTCAGTCTGGGTTATATCCTCTGATTCAATTTCTTTTCTAGTTTTCTATGCTTATGGCTACTCATCATAATTATTTACATATTAGTTTTTTTCACTAAAGACTTTATGTTACTGTTCTTTCCATCTTCACTCCCAGCACTGTGTATAGACCTGGGATATAAGAATCACACATGGAATGTTTGCTGGCTGAGTTAAAGGAGCATTCTAGTTCTTCTATTGTCTTACTTCTTCAGTTGTTTCTGGATGACATGCTTGGACACCAAGCTTTGCATCAAATTGCCAAACTTACATGTAAGATTCTTTATGAAGGAAATTATTATCTTGGGCTTCTCTTCCAATTTTTCAATATCTACTATATCTTTATATATACATACATCTTTTATATATATATTTATATATCTACTATAGCTTTAGGATTTTGTGATGTTGGTTGTGGAATAGCTTTTATAAAGGGAACAAAAACAGACATCTGTTCTAAGAGACATAAGAAAATGAAAAGTCACACTTAGCATAGTGTGTCTAGACTATAGACACAAGGAAATTACAGGTCTAAATTATCTAATAATCTCAGAGATGATCTGCAATAGAAAGTTAATTTATACTCATTTTAGTTGTAAACACAATAAATGGTCCACTTATTTTCATGGACTGTTTCCTTTACCCCTCTTGCCTAGTGCCTTCTCTGTGAGTGATTTGGGCTTCTTGGCAGGATAATTCACTTATGTGTTCATTTGAAGAAACATTGAGCACCTGCTCTATCCTAGGCACAGTAGTAGCTATTGTGGATGCCATGTTGAATGAGACATTATCTTTGGTACCAAGACTATAAGAAATTCTTGCTGTTAATAGATAGGTTTTTTTTTTGTAGGTTTGATATGTAGAAAGTACCCGGGCTGAGATTTCTAGTACAATTAACATTCTTAAATGTAGTTTTATTCAACTGTCTAATAAGATGGTGACAAAGGAAAACAAAAACAAAAAGAGTGACTTTAAATGTTCAAGAAACCAAGTAATAGCTAACCATTGGAGAACTCTAAGATAAATTTTGACTAAATATAAAATAACATTGTATGAATGACTAGAGTCCCAAAAGAATGGAATAATAGCAGAACCTCAGGAATTTGGGGCAGGGGATCTTGAAGAATAGGAAAGGCCAGTTTATTGCAATTCAGTTCTTTGAACTCAGGCAAATGCTTGTCAGTCAAAATGGAAACCCCAAGACTTTTAAATGCAGCAATATTCTCACACCCAACTCAGAGAATCATGGCTGGATAAGCATCGTGCATACAAAATATAATTTCTCCTACTCTTAGCATGTAACAAATCTCACTTTAGTCTGGTAAAGGCACACTTCTGGATACATTGGGCTAACCACTGTGCCAACTTCCAGGTGTGGATCTTGCATGAACTCCCATGGGAAAACCCAACCCTATCTACTTATTCACCTGGGAAACCGAAATTGTCTCCCTACTGTGTACCTGCACCAGAACAGATGACTGTGCCAGAAGCGCTGGTGGTCTTTTCTTTTTCTTTTTAATAACTTAGCACTCCAAGCTTAAACAAACTGTATACACTGCTTACCTTGTATTCTACCTTTGCTTAGATTTTCCACTTTTATTTTTTTATTTTTTTATTTTTTTATTTTTCCCCATTGACTTTATTGGTACATTTTAGGTATAAAATAAAGTTACATTCATCATTGGGATCTTGTACCATTACATGAGTCTCTTGGTTCTTATCTTTTTTCCTCTTCCCTTCCCCTCCCTTCATCCCTTCCACC
>NW_004624867.1:1269545-1297208 GCF_000247695.1 Heterocephalus glaber
TTATTTCTGATTTCATTTTTCCCAGATCCTCTTTTGTTGCCAGTTCAGAGAGTCCAGGTGGTTGAGTATCAGAGTGGTCCATCTCGTTTCCCTTTGGGGTTGCTGTAGGTGATCTGGAACTCTGTTTTTGAGGCTTGTTTATGTGTCTTCTCATTTCCACGGTGGGGGGGAGGTGCTTCTGGTGCCCACTTGGCTCACCTTCTCTGCCCTAGGAGCTTGGGATTGCAGTGGCGGAGCTTCCTTCCGGGTGCTGGGACCAGCTGAGCTTCACTGCCCTAGGAGCCTGGGATGGAGGCGGGAGCTTCCTTCCAGGTGCTGGGACCAGCTGAGCTTTACTGCCCTAGGAGCCTGGGATGGAAGTGAGGGAGCTTCCTCACTTCTTCACTCTTTCATTCTGATGCAGAACTGGTAGTCCGTCATTCAGCAAGTCTGGTCCCTCTAGATTTTCCACTTTTAAATTCTCTTTCATTGCTTTCCCCTCTTTTTCTCCTTAGATGCAGATAATAAGCATATATCATACTTCTTTCAGAAGGCAGAAATAGTCATAAACTTTCTTATATTCTCATCAATATACCTACCAGTCTTCTCTGCTTCATTGGCTATATTCTTTTGCTTCAATTCCTGCTCAATGCATGATGCTTTAGTATTTACAAAGTCAGTTTCTCTACAGTTGAAGTTTGGGTCCTATCCTGGTGTCTCAAGTAACTATGGAAGTTACTTACTATTTTTTCCATGCAATAATTTTTTCCATATATAGGATAATCCCCAAAAGAATAAAAATATTTCTTGATACCTTTCATATTAAAAAATTCACTACCATGTTTCCCTCTAAAAAATTATTTTTTCTCTTTATATCAATACTTTTCAACAAGGCACCCTATTCTTTATGTAACATATTTTGTGGAGGTCTCATCATTCAGTTGAGAATCTTTTTTCTAAGGTTACCAAAATCTTCCATTTTATCTAACTTAAAGATCAATTTTGTGTCCTCATCCTAGTCAATTTCAATCTCTCAGTGTATTTGAGATACTATGCTCTTTATTGAAACACTTTTCTTTCTTAATATAAGTGTTGGTCTTCTTTTTTGTTTTGTATGTTTTTCTGGTAGTCGGGATTGAACTAAGAGTCTTTGCACTGAGCTATATCCCCACCTCTTAAATTCTTTTTTTAAATTTTGAGACAAAGTCTCACTAACTTACCAAGTTGGCCAGTGTTATGCTATTATGGCTTGTATCTAGGTGTGTGTGTGTGTGTGTGTGTGTGTGTGTGTGTCTGTGTGTCCCTCCCCAAAGCCTCACATGCTTATAGGTGGGGCTTTTTGGAGCTGGCTGGATCTAGGGTGTGCCATACTAGAATTAAGGGTATGTGGTACTAAATTAGTCCACTGATTAGAATTAGCACAGTTCTGAGTGTGGATAATGGGAAGGCCCACCCTGGGTGTGAGTGGCACCATCAGGTTTATAGCCTGGATGTGATAAAAGGAAAAGGGAGGATTGATTTGCAGTTGCTGTTTGCTGCTCATAGCTTTCTGCTTGCCATGCCATGGACTATTTCTCTTCTGCCATGTCCTTCTGCCTTGGAGCCAGCCTTGACTCTGGACTGAAACCTCTACAACAAGCCCAAATAAATTCTTCCTCCTTTAACCTGTGGGTGTCAGGTATTTTGTCCCAGCAACAAAGACTCTCAAGAGCTCAGAGGTTGGGCTTTTCAAAAGTGAATGAATCACAGGTATAGTATAGCTAAATGTGATTTTAGGAGCCGGGGCCTGGTTGGAAGAGGCAGATCACCAGGGGCCTGACATGCAGGGGCATATCTCCCTCCATGGGCTCCTCCCTTCCATCTTTGCTTTCTGAGCACCATAACATGAACAGCTTTTCTTCCCCTATGCCCCTCTGCTGTGCTGCCTTGCCTTTGAGCAGCAGACCATGGACTGAAAATGTGAGCCAAAATAAATTTCTCCTCCTTTAAGTTGTAGGTGTCAGGTATTGTGTTTATGTGAGAAAATTACGAAGACACCCAGGCTGGGCTGGAACTTGGGACCCTACCACCTGAGCTCCCAGAGTTCTGGAATTACAAGTGTGTGCCACCATGCTCAGCTTAGTCTCCTCTTTTATAAAAGGAGAAATTTAATAAATAGCACCTATGTTTATGTACATGATATGGTTGTGGGGAAGGATTTAATGAATTAACAGTACTATATAATCAGTTTAAAAGAATGCTGGGCATATAATATTTCTAAAAATGAAAGCTATAATTGTTTTCTAAGGTGTACTTTCCTGTTTCTCCTCCTTCATCTCCTCTCTATCAGAGCCAAGTCTTAGGCCTCCCTGCACTGTGGCTGGTTGTGAGCAGCTCAAAGGTTGCCAATTTAGTCTTCACAGAGGTTTCTTTTTTCAAGGTCTTCTCTTAGTAAACACAAATCTTTCTTTCAGCCAATGAACTCCAAATGTGAAAGCAAATCATTTTGGAAAAAGTAATTATATTTTATCTCACATTCAATATCAACAAAAGAAAACAACTTACACACAAAGCTTGATTTTCATTGGGTTGTTTCATGTATGACTCATATAATTTCCAAAAGTCTTCACTTTTATTTTGTCTTATTTATTATAAGACAGTCTCTCATGATGTAGTCCAGGCTGGCCTTGAACTTACTATGACTTTAAAGTATGTGTGGAGAAGCCTGATCCTTTCAGTGGACCATTTGAGTTACAACCAGCCCTCACAAATGAATTGAGTTTGTAAATCAAGGATCCACTGTATATTAGATGTAATTTTTGTGCTTAAGACACTGAGTCTGAATAGGAAGAAAGTGCCTAAAGATCTGCAAAAGAAAAAACTGAAAAAGGAAAAAATGCTAGCATATCAGAGAGGACAAGTCTGTGTTGTGAAACGGAAAGACAGAAAAGACATCTCCTTGTTTCCAATTATTCATAATACAGAAATGACAGAACTTGAAAGAAGAAACGAAACTAAAAAAATTCCAATAGTAGTCAATGATTATAATAATGGTATGAGTGGTGTCGACAGAGTTGACCAACTATCTTGTAATCAAAAAGTGAGGAAAAAAATTATTATGAAATATTTATGCATCCTCTGGATCAAACAATATGGAACTCATTTGTTATTTATTCAAAACAAGGGGGCTCAAAAAGTCATTTACAATTCAGATTAGGTCTAATAAACTAAATAATTGAGAAATATGGGATGGTGAAACACCAGTCAGGACATCCATCATTGACATCTTCACTATTATGTTTAGTAGGCAGATATTTTATGAATATCATGCCACCCACAGAAAAAAAGGAAAGGCTAACATGACAGTGTAATGGATGTTGTTCAAAGAAAGACAATAATGCAAAAAGAATCGGGAAAGAGACTAGATACTACTGTCCAGATTACACCATTGTATTGTGTATTGAATGTATTAAGATGTATCATACATAGAAAAGTTTAAATAAATTTGATAAAATTGACATTTTTATATTTCCTCTTATATTTTCTTGTAAAATTACGAAAAATATTCAATTTTTGGTCATCCTGTGTTTAAATAATTGGACTGGTAAATGGCTAATGTCTCAAATTTATATTTCCACTTCTTACTTGTCCCTTCAGTCTCCAACTTTGCCAACCACTTGGATCTCTACTTTACCTCTGATAAAATTTCAAGTTTATCTGCCAAAACAGAACTTACAATTTCTCCATGGATTTTCCCATGTTGTAAATGCTACCAATGTCCATGCAGTTACTAAAACTCCTTGATCACCATAGTTTTCTCACTCTCTATATCTGATTCATTAAGTCTTCTTGGCTTTAACACTGGACATTTTCCTAAAATCTTTCACCTCTCTCCACCTTAGTCATGATGAACACTCCCTCAGTCTACTGCATAAATCTCCTAAAACATCCTCCAGATTTGTATTCAACAACCACAGCCCTCTTCAAAAATCATATAACTTGTCATTTCACCTTCCTGTCGACACCTGCTGGCTTCTCAAACATTTCACTGTAGCCTACTCTGTTCTACATATTCATGCGACTGCCTGTAACATTTTTGACCTGATATTCTATAATTTTCCTGTTTTCTCATTGAGCATCAGCCTTGCTGAACATTTCTGGCTGCTCAGCTGTGCTAAGCCCATCTCCCCCCTGCTGTTCCCTATCCCTGGGAGCCTCTCTTCCCAACCTCCCAAGGACTCCTTTGCTTCTCCCACAGAGCTCTGTCCAGAACCGTGTTGCACAGAGAGGACTTTCCTAATGACTCAACTGAGCCAGATCCTCCAGAGTTTTCTTACCTAATTACTCTTTCTTGCTTCTTCAGAATGTCTAGCATTATCTACAGTCATCTTCTCATGCATTTCTGTCCTAATTTCATGTTTCTCTCCATGAGAACAGGGATCTCATCTCCGAGGACTCAGCATTCAAGACCCCAGGAACATTCTTGCTGAATAAACATTGAGTAAGTGAATATTTAAAAGAGAATATTCCCAAGAAAGGATGGGGACAATTGAGGGCCAGCCCTATATTCTCTGTATTAATAATACTGAATTTCGTGGATATATTTTCTTTAAAACTAAGTGAACAATGAATCATAATGACCTCCTTTGAATCTACATCTGGTCAGTATGGACTTGAGAACCATAAGATATGGGTTGTAAGAAATATCAAATATCATACTAAGGTTTCAAAGAAAGGTTTGTTATATACTCAAGCTGTTTATTTCAGGCTACTGTGACAAGTTGGACAATTGTTTCATTTTCTCCATTCATGAATTGTTGATAATAATGTTTGGCTCCTTGCAAGGATAAGTTGAAGAAAATATTGCCACATTAAAATTGGCCAATAGGTTAGTACTATTAATATTACAGGTGGCATCTGGCTTATTTTCAGAAGTAGGGATTAGTATAGAAAAAACCAAGCTCTCACTTGTCATGATTACTGCCATGAATTTATTGAATCTTTCAAAAAGAAAAAAAAGCACAGAATACCAGGAAATGTATCTGAAGATATGTAAGGAATTAAGCATATACTATATAACACTCTTTCCTGATTATTCATACTAAAGCATATTATCAATGTAATCAATGATCAATGTACCAAAAGTATCATAATTTTTACTTGACGTTACATATGGCAGCCCTGAAGTATGCAACTTCTTTTCTTTGTCTTGGAAGGGTTAAGGTGGTGGTTTGGTGCTTAGATTTAAATGTTTCATCCTGGTCATACTCAAAGAATTCTCCAAAGCACAAACTTTGTCTTTAAGTTGGGAAAGCTACAAAAAAATTACCATTCAGGTCCTAGAGAACAAACCATAATTAATGAGTGTTTAAAAGAAGACCAAAGATGGCTAAACAAATATGGTTCTGATTATGTCATGTCACATCTGTAAAAAAAAGACACTACAGAGCACAGTCACAAAAAACGCTTAATACCCAAATGAATAAAAAAATCTAAGATGATATACTCATTATTTAAATTATTTTATTATTAATTTCCCTTACTGATCTCTTTGGAGTTGAAAATATGCTACTTCAGTGGAATATTAGTCTAATCACCCCCATAAAGGAAAAGAGATGATTAGATTCAAACAAAATAATACAAGTGGCTGGCTCTTTAAAGGAATTTTACCATAAAACTTTAGGAAGAAAAATTATTCCATTATTATGGAAATGTTATGGGATTAATTAAAACTAATAATGTATGTATTCAAATAATTTACACAAATTAATCATGTAACATTATCAAATTATCTACAATGGGGCCCATAATGATATACATATTATAAAAAGTTTTAACTTCACATATTGTTTAAATTTTCCATTTCAGTGTAGTAACTTATAGGTGGAAAAAGCTAGACTATGCTTACTTTTTTTTTTTTTTGGTACTGGGAACGGAACTCGGGTCCTTGCACTTGCGGGGCAAGCGACGGGACCATTGAGTTAAATCCCAGGCCAAATGCTTGCTTTTTTTTTTTTTTTTTAACAAAAACTGCGAAAAAATTATATGCAAAGATATTTACTATAAATATCGGTGCCTGTTAGGAATTTGGAAATGATAAACTGACTTCTCAATATGTATTTGAGTTACTTTTATATAATTTCAAGATATTGTTACATATAAAAAACATTACTAAAACATTGAGGAGCTAGATGTTGCGAGGAATACCTTACTAAAGTTACAATTATCTGATTAAGTTGAGAAATGGAATAATTTTTCTGAGAAGCCAGAGGCTAAAAGATGTGTGTCTAATGACGAGCCAGTCTTTGGTGCCATCTAGTGGTAAAATATAAATTTATTTATTCAGTTTTTTCAGAGTTTAATGCACATTCGACATAATTTTGAGAGATGTTAAAATAAGTTGGAAATTGGAACCAAATGGAGCTATTCAGTAAACTTTTTCATCCAAAATATTTTAAAACTGGTTAAAAACCACAGGAAATTCTGAAGAGAAAAGGCAAAATTTACTAAAGATTTGTACACATTTTTTGTTCAAAATTTGTAGAGAGAAAATTTTGAAATAGTCTGTCCAATAGATTGCACTATAACTATCTTTGTTCTTGTAATTATTTCAACTTTTGTGCATCAGCTTTATTTCTGGGGAGAAGGACCTCACTTATTTGTTCTGTGTGAATTTCTGTAATGTGGACTTTTTCAGTAGTGAGGATTGAATGCAGAGCATTTGGACTGAGCAACAATCCCTTTTTTAAAACTTTATATTTTGATACAGGGCTTTGCAAGTCATGAATTTTCCCAGGATGGCTTGGACTAATGATTCTCCTGCTTCAGCCTCCCAGACTGCTGGGATTACAGGTATGTAACACCACACCTGGCTTCTAAAACAGTTTAAATAAGGGTCAAGTGAAAAACCTGTGTATATATTTTCTATTTTCCATAACATCATTATCTATACATTCTGAAATTACTGAGTGAAGTAATTAGTGGCAGCAAATTTTGTTGACTCAGTTTCTCATTTTATATTCATTTTAAGCAAGATAACTTGACAAAAAATAAAATCTTTGAGCTTTACTATGCTACAAGAGCCACAGTTTTATAAATATTTTAACAAATCCACTCACTTAGACCTTGAGTTCACCTATTTTGGTGGCAGAACCACTGTGCTGAACACTGTCAGACCCTGCCTTCATATGTGTTGAGGTGAATTATTGAATATTTATAAGCTTCAAAATTATTTTCAGAAAGAAAATATTGGATCAGATAAACCCCAAACTATTTTATTTGACAGTCTGCTTTATTTAGTCTTTAGAGCAAAATTCTGCCAAGGAGGAAGAAAAACATTACGTTTCTAAAGGCCATGTCCATATATTACAAATGGAATTAGAATTTTGTTAATTATCTGGTTAATTTAATTACTTTGAGTGTTTAAATCCAAACTTAATTTTTCATTGTGTCAGTACCCACATTAATGTGTCTATATTGACTGATTTAAACATTTACCCTCTACTTGTCTATGTTGACTTAGACCCATGAAGTGACAGAGAAATAATAAGAGAGTATATAATAATCCCAACTACTATGGTTAATCAGAGTAAACAGCATGTTTTAAAAAAATACTAGATAAGCCCCATTGCATTAATCATACTGTACATAAACAATCAAATATTTTAAACACATGGTCAGAACTTTAGCCAGTTATTTTTATTAGCCCATTCAAAAATATTGACCTTGTGTCTGCAGTGTGGCAGGTATATTGGATAAATGTACTTTGTTGTGTTCTTTCCCATTGTTTACTGTTGTGAAAAATGCTTTCAGCAAACACTTTGTGTTTGCTCCTTCAGAGAAATTTCTATTGTTTTCTTAAGCTACAGCTGTAGAACTGATATTCCACTGGACAATGGGTAAGAAAGTTTTATGGCTCTAAATGAACATTGTCAAGTGCTCTCCAAAATGACTTCAATTGTTTTCAATATTGCTGTTATCTGTATTCCTGTATCTATCATTATTAAGAGTTAAGCTTTTTTCTCCTTTTGTTTGTTAAGGAAAATTTGCATCTTGTTTTGATTTAAATTTTTATTTGTTTAATAAAAAGATATTTGTATGTATTCCCTGTGTTAGTATTTAAATCTTTTCAAGAGTCACATAAACTGATACATATATATATATATATTTTTTGTACCGGGGATCGAACTTGGGTCCTTGCGCTTGAGAGGCAGGCAGTGGAACCACTGAGCTAAATCCCTGGCCTTAAACTGATATTTTTGACAGATATATCTCCTACTGTATCACTTGTCTTTAAATGATTTTTCCATAATAGCTTAATTTTTTTTCTCATCTCTCTTTTTCTTATTCTTTCCTTGTTTTCAGACTTCCAAATTCACCTCTTTCTTCCAGATTGTTGATAGATACTTAGCTCTAATTTTAGTTGGATGCTGTTTTGTTTAATATTCTTTTTAATCCATAAATTAACTTTTATATTTGACATGAAATATTTACCCAAACTAATTTGCTCCTTAATTTTAGATAAACTATGGCAGCACTCTTTTATTATATGAGTTTCTTCATTCTGATGTGATATTTTCCTCATCATATGCAAACTTTATGTCTAACAGGACCAATACCTGTGTCTTGGTTAAGGAAACTGTTTTTATTATTATTCAGAATTCACACTGTCACATAATTTGTCTATCACTTATCATGATTAATTGAGTAAATGGCTATGATTTTAACATGTTTTTGTTGCCTGATAAACTGACACTCAGATTTTCTGATATGAAGTCTACATGTCTGTCTTCTACATTTTTCTCCTTTGCTCATTTCAATGTTTGAGTCTGTCTTGTGTACTTTGATGTTAGATGTATCACTCAGGGGCTCTGGAAACCTGGGTGTCCTTTCTCAATACAGCACTTTCCCCAATAATTACCCAATAAAAGCTACATGGCTGCATATTTTCTGAGTCTTTTTTTTTTGTACCAGAGATCGAACTCAGGACCTTGCATTTGTGAGGCAGGTGACAGAACCACTGAGCTAATCCTTAGCCCTTTGTGAGTCTTCTATTAAACATTTTACCAATTAGCAGCAAATCACTGTCTTCAGAGCAACAACAAAAGTGAGTTTTCAACAAATGGCCCGAACAGATGGCAAAACTAGAAAAAAAAAGTCTTCTTTTTTCTATTTAGTTAATCCACCCTTCTTTCTGGAATGGAGTAAGAATGATTTCAAAGATGCACTTTTGGGGCCAGGGATTTAGCTCAGTGGTGCCTGCTGCCACCTGCCCCACAAGCACAAGGTCCCAAATTTGATCTCCGGTACCAAACAAACAAAACAAAAAAACCGCACTTTTGCTGTGCTATGAGATTATTTCGTGCTGTGTATGAACGAATACAAGCTCGCTATTCAGCACAGCAACTCTGCTGTTGTCTTAAAACACAAACAATTCAAGGACAAGTGACCTTGATAGCCTACTATTGTATCTTGAATGTATATTTGGTATTCACAGTCCTAGTCTAAAGTATACATTTGAAGAGAAAAACAGAAAAAGCATGTGAATATAAACTTGGGTATAAATTCTACTCTTATCATTAAACATTGTCTATTTGAAAACATTCCCAGGATATAAGCAGTGATTTATTTGTTTGGGGAGGTAAGCATGGAAATTCTCCTCCTTCTAACTAATCAGTCTCATTCGAATTCTTTGTGTTCAGTAAATTCAAAGCACTGGGGAATACATTTTCCTTCCAATAACTCAATATGTTTTGCATTAGTCCTTAATAAATATATTATGATCTGCTATATACCTCCGTTTGTAGCTCTAGAAATCATTGTGTAGCTTCCTTCTCACCACTTCCAAATAGGCTATTGCTCCCAAGGTGAATAACTGTGTATCTTTTAAAATTAAATTAGTATCCTTTTAAAAAATTAATCATCCTCACTTGTGCACCAACCCAGACAGAGTACTGACCTCCTGTAAGCAGTTTTGAAGGTTATTCAAAGTGGTAGTGACATTTTCAAGTCATTTTTCAAATGGATTCACTTTTGAACTCACTGGATTCTGCTGTTGGTGAAAGAGAAGTATCACAAAAGCATTTATACCATGTGAAAACAGTAATGCCTTTAGTTGGGTTCTAGGTAAAATTATCTAAAACAGTTTGACTGTTGAGCTTCCCAGTAAACTATCAGGTTCTTTTTTTTTTTTTTTTTCCCTTTGCAAGGAGAAGAGGCCAGTGATATTTTAGTGGTACAATACTGACATCCAATGGAGAGACAAATTAAACCTTGTTTATTCCCTTTGAAGAGACAAAAAGAGTTATTTTTTCTATTTCTAAGAAATTTTCCACACTGAAGAATTAATTCAATTTTAGATCACATAAGGTTGTATCTCTATATTGTCCCTTCAAAACAGCATTGCAGTTTTCTACACAGTTGTATAATACGTCAAAAGGTTTCACTTGTAATCTTTTTGTTGTAATTGATCATTAGAAACTCAGGGCAAGCAAACGTGTGTCTTTGTTCATCTGGCTATGATCATTAAGTTAACAAAAATCATTTACTTATATATATAACTATAGCATGACACTAAAATGAATTTTAAAAGATATGTTGTTAATCCCCTCATGATTTGGCAGGATTAGGCTGAGTCAATGTTGGGTTGATTTCCTAATATTGCATAATGAGGTATGTTTTAACAATGAAGAGAATATGGTAGAGCAATTAGTGCTGGTTAGTAAATCAGAGCCTGTGTGAACAAATGCTTCTAAAAAGCCACTGAGAAGTCTGCAAATGTAGCAGAAAGGTAGAGCATGTCCCAGAATGTTTAAGGATCTGGCTACTGGAAAATAAGTAAAAATAAAAAGACATTGATACTAGTGAAAATCAGAACTTTGAGCCACAGTTTTCTCATGCAATGTGGATATTACTCAGCAGGCTTGAATAGATATTTATTCAAAATCCAGATAATTTTCATGGAGAGATCAAGAGCCATATTGATTTTTTTTTTTTTTTTTTGGTATTGGGGATCAAACTCAGGACCTTGTACCTGAGAGGCAGGCAGTGGAACCACTGAGCTAAATCCCCAGCCCGAAAAATATTGAAAAAGGTACCTATGATGGGTATCTTTGTATGCATATGTACTTATATGCACATGTTTTCCATTCGTCATGTCTCCTCATTTATTTTACAATGGAACCACTACTCATTGTGGGGTTCCATGTAGTTCAAGTGGGGAAAATCCTTGTCACTGACAGAAACATGCCTGTGTCTCCATTCTGAGCGACCCATCCCTGCCTATAATTATATGTGCAGGGGCCAGAACAAGGACATAACAGGAGCTATATTTTCAGACCATGGCATGGTTGCTAATCCTATAGGACATGAGCTTTAGACTCAATGGCTCTGCATCCCTGGATCCAGCTCTACCTGGAAGCAGCAGCACTGGATCTATTAGTTGCCAGAGTTGGTCCATCCATTTGTACATGGAAATTAGTTTAAGATAGGTATATCTTTGTTGTTGTTCCTTGAAACAGGAAGAAACCTGAACAATGTGGTAAACCATGTACTGTTGATTGGCATGAAATTTTTTTTTTTTCTTTTTGGTACCGGGGATCAAACTCAGGAACTTGCACTTCCAAGGCAGGCGCCAGAACCACTGAGCTAAATCCCTGGCCTTGGCATAAAATTTTTTAAACAAATCAGGATATACTTCTTTGCAACCACAGAAAGATGCTACCAGAATATATAAGTATTTCTATTTCACAAAGAATCATTTCACAGAATCCTTCCTGAAGGCAAAAGAAGACTTGTGCTCTATTATCTATGCAGGCAAAGAGGTAGAACAAATGAAATAAAAGTGAAACACAATAAGACAAAAATACTGAACTATTCATAGGGTAGAATCTATCAATAGTGGGACTTTACTAGTCAATTTAGTGATCTTGAACAGATCACTTTCTTATGCTTCCGTTTCCTTCTATGTTTGATGAAGGAGATGAACTCCTTAACACAAAACAAACTCATATTGGGTACTGGAGCATCAAGGCTACCAATAGAAACTACGTTTACCAATGTCAGATAATCTGCACAAAGCCAATCAATCAAAACAAAGAATGAGAACTGATAACAAAGAAAACACTAACCAATAGAACACTAAGTACACAATATATGTATGAGACTCTTAATACTCCTACCAATTGAAGGTTTTGAGATTTATTGCTACTTGAAGTACACTAAAAAGGAACTTGAATGAGAATTTTCTCCTTTCACTAGTATAGCAACTCAAGAACTCAATCATGTATTGTGGGAAATTGTAGAATTTAGTTATCTAGTTGTAAGAATTGATCACAAGAAGCTAGTTAACTGAGAAAATTAAGGAGGCATTTCTGGGAACTTCCACAAGTCTGTTTGTTAAAAGAATTCCAGGAAATTTTAAGAGATGTTGTTAAAGTTTTATGGGAGAAAAACAGGTTTTCCTAGTTTTCTTATTAACCATTGTCCAGGATCAGAGAACCATGACCCAATGACTCTACGGGTGGTGAAAGAGATACAATTCACTATGTACATCTGTGATATTTTTGGTGGGCTGGTGGGCTTGATTTCTGCTGAAGTCACTCTGCTTTCTTGATACCATCTGATAAGAAGAGGGCTGCTGTGTGCTCTTAGATGTATGGATTGGTGAATGGAAACAAGGGATGTGTAAATTCGCCTTAGCTTTTATGAGTCACTTAAAGTCACTTGTTATCACCAGATGTTAAAACCAGAAAGACAATAGCCAGAATAACTAAGCTGCTTTCCTACATGTATAAAAGCCTTACTTCTTTCCTTTGTGATTGTCGAACATTTCCAGGAGAATAAACTGCTGTTCATCCTCTAGGCTGTCTCCTTTTCTTTCTTTAAAGCTTGGTGCTCTCCGGAGTCTCTGGTCTCCCTCTATAGAGACCACACACAAGTTGTGCCCGAACAGGGACCTCAAATCCTCTCAGCGGAAGTAAGGTGAAAATAAGGGAGCAATCCACATTCTGTGAGTCAGGGAAGACTTGGGAATTTCTGGGTAACAGTGGGACAGGGGTCTTCACAGTTTGGTGACGCCATTTCAAACCTTAAACTTTTATTAAAGAGGTTTGGATTTAAGATCCATAAGGAGGATCTAAAACGATGTTTGCATACAGTAAACAGATTTTATAATTTGGCTGGATTCAAGGAGGGCTGGTCCAAGGATAAATGGAGTGAAGTGCTTGCTTGTGTTCGAAAGGCTTATAGAAAAGGGATAATGATTGATGGATGACAGGTTTTGGGGAACTGCTATTGCAATGCAGCTTGTTCTTCATTGTGCTGAAGGTTTAACTGCATGAACAGAGTTATTAGATCAGGCTAAATTAGCTCTTAAAGAACAAGGTTTAATTGAGGAAGATGAGAAAAATGCGACAAATGATTTAATTCAAATTATACCTCAGGATAAGGATGATAAATCTGATGAAGAAGGGTTTCCTTGTCCTTTGGCTCCTTTACCTCCCCCTCAAGTTATACCCTTGGCTACTTCTATGCTAATTCCAGCTGAAGATAAAATTAGAAACCTTTGTTCCTCAGCCCAAGGAGCAAAAATGTCTAATAAAACTATGCCCATGCAACAAGATCTTTTAGGACCCATAGATCAGCCTATGCTGTTATTTAAAAACAATAATAAATCTTTAAAAGCCAAATCTAAAAAACAGCCCATGACAAAATCATGTCCTTTCTGAAATCGCAAAAGACAGGAGTTTAATACTGATTTTTCTTCCTCCTCAAAAAGTAGCTCAGGGGAAGATGGCGGTGAAGGCTAGGTGAGGCATTGGCGACTGAAGTGCCCATGTGGGCGGATGCAGAGTGAAGATGGCCTGCCACTGTGGCAGGGGGTAGCAGGTGCCTGGTGTGGAGTGAGCATGATGGGCCAGCACTAGCTGGTGTGGTGGCTGCTGGACGCACTACTCTGCCTGCACCACTCTGCCTGCACCACAAGCTGTCTGCCCGGTTGCGTGCCCTCTATGGCACCTAGATGTTGGCCTGGAGGCACTGCTGCCATGCAGCCACCATGGTCCTAGCACCGCTCGGCTTCATGGAGCATGAGCCCCCAGCACCCGGGAGGCCCCAGCGCCACCCTGTTAGGGCCTGCGTGGGCTGTGCTGGCCTGGCCTGGCTGTGCTGGTGCTTGGACGGCCGCGTGCTGAGGAAGCTGCTGGTACATGTGGGGCTGTTGCTGGCTGAGGATGAGCATAGCATGCTGGATATAATGGGAGTTCCTGGATCTATAAAAACAGATAATGGACCTGTGTATACTAGTTTAAAATTTAAAAAATTTTTACAAAAATATCATATTAAACATGTTACTGGCATTCTTTATAATCCTCAGGGACAAGCACTTGTAGAACAAGCTCATCATACGTTAAAATTACAATTAAATAAAATAAAAAAGGGGGAATATGGGGAAAAGGAAATTGATTCTTTAGGTGAAGGACAAAATGTAACCTATAAGAAATTTATGAAACAATTAATACAAACACCACATCAACTTTTACATATTACTTTATTTACATTAAATTTTTAAAATATGCCACAAGGAGACATTGAATCTTGGGCTGAAAAACATTTTAAAGAAATTGACTCAGAATCACCTCAACCAGTCTGGGAAAAATTAGATCATGATAATTGGACACCAGGACAAATGCTTGCAAAGGGGAAGGGATATGCTTGTATTTCCACAGATGGTGGAATGACCCAAATCTGACTTCCTGAATGAAAAATTAAATTCTGGAGTCTGTTCAGTTAACCTGGACAATGGGTCTCCAAGAACAAATAGTGCTTAAACCACCTTTAAACAATATTCCAGAAGGATCGGAAGAAGAGGTTGTTCAAAAAATTAGAAAGCTCTCTCTTAAACCAAAGAGAAAAAGAAAGAAAATGTTTCATGCTAAATACCAGTCCAAACTCCCTGATTGGGATATGTTAACTAATCTGGTAACAGAGACTCGAGACTACATGTCATCTATGGGCCCAGCCTCCACCCCCTCAAGCCTAGACGCTCAGTACTTTTCTCCCTTACTATGATATCTCTATTAAATTCATCTACTGCTCAGGTAGGTGTAAGTATGTCGGATTATGATTATTGGGCCCCTCAAAATGGTACTAGTACTACTATAATTAAAGATTGGACAAATGTAAAACCTATAATATATATTCATGATTCCTTTTGGACTCTCCCTCTCTATTCTAACAAAATGTTCTTAGATTCAAGCAAAAACTTTTATAAAGTCCAAGAGGTGAAAAGGGAAACTGATGGATTCCTTTTGTTGGGAATGATAATGTTTACTATATTGACCCATAATTTGGCATTTATTATGATCATTATTTTTAAGTCATTATTTTCTGGAACATAGGCAATATTACCTCAAAAACAATTAGACCTTACTGGTAATGTTTGGATTCAGCTGGCACAATCACTTAATGTCTGAGTTCTGTTTAAATGTAGATGTAAATTTACATTATATATTAGGGAGTTGTCTCATCCCGGTGTGCACTCCCTTGAGTCTGATACAACCTTATACCCTGTCTAAAGACATCCCAGGAAAAAATCTTATGTATGAAGATAGTTACAATTGGGGGACCCCCTCTTATTTTAAACCAAAAAATGCTATTAAGTTATATACACCTCCGATGATTATGTTAAACAATACACAATGTGCTATATATAAAAATTGTACTACCAAATGTCTAAGATTACAAAAGTTTAAAAAAAAATTACCTGTTATGAGGAACAAAAAATCATATATAATGATGGTCATATACCTTTACCATCAGGATGGTTTTATGCATGTGAAGGAATAACCTTTAATTATATCCCTGCCTACTTGTCTGAGACTCAGTGCTGCCTAAGTCGCTTGGCCATAATATTGCCAGATCGAACTGATTTGATAGTGCCCAAAAGAATTAAACATTGGTCACCCTAAACTGAACCAGGATGTGATGATGATGTAGGTCTCTTGACAGATGCTCAAGTGATACCTATGATAGTATCTGTGCTTGCTCAGCCTGCCATAGGAATTCATGCAGAAAAGGTGGTACAAAAATTGGCATGCAAGGTGGTCAAAGGTCTAAATGCTACCTCATCTGCCTTGGCATTAATTAATCAGGAGTTACAAGAACACCGACAGGCTATACTAGACAACAGGGCAGCAATAGATTACTTACTCTTGTTCCATCATCAAGGATGTGAGAAAATAAAAAATATGTGTTGGTTTAATATGACTGACAATAGTCCAGGGATTCGAGAAAAAATAAAACAATTAGAAGAATTGACAGAGAAAATACATAATGAAAAATTAGGATGGGATTTGTTTCAATGGTTGCCTAATATGCAATGGCTAAAACAGCTTTTTCTTGTAGTCATAATTGTTATCATATGTTTGTTGTTATTGTGTTGTGGCATACAATGCCTACCTTATTGTATGGGATTGTGCCCCCAAAAAGGAATTACTTATATGTTAAAACAAAAACAGAAACCATCTCTATTCCCTTTATACAATAATTAATGGATTTAAAGATGATGTTTGTCAATAATATTTCCTCTTTTGTTATATGTCTTGCTGTTTTATAAAATTATAGAAGGACCAAACATCGAATTGAGCCGGCATAAGATGTCTACCTTCCTGGCCTTTCAAGATCCCATCTCTTGATCTTCTCAATGTTATAATCAAGAATTTAGCCTAAATAAAATAAAAAAGGGGGAATTGTGGGAAATTATAGACTTTAGTTATCTAGTTGTAAGAATTGATCACAAGAAGTTTGTTAAGTGAGAAAATTAAGGAGTCATTTCTGGGAATTTCCACAAGTCTGTTTGTTAAAAGAATTCCAGGAAACTTTAAGAGATGTTGTAAAAGTTTTATGGGAGAAAAACAGGTTTTCCTAGTTTTCTTATTAACCATTGTCCAGGATCAGAGAACCATGACCCAATGACTCTACAGGTGGTGAAAGAGATACAATTCACTATGTACATCTGTGATGTTTGTGGTGGGCTGGTGGGCTTGATTTCTGCTGAAGTCACTCTGCTTTCTTGATACCATCTGATAAGAGGAGGGCTGCTGTGTGCTCTTAGATGTACAGATTGGTGAATGGAAACAAGGGATGTGTAAATTCGCCTTAGCTTTTATGAGTCACTTAAAGTCACTTGTTATCACCAGATGTTAAAACCAGAAAGACAATAGCCAGAATAACTAAGCTGCTTTCCTACATGTATAAAAGCCTTACTTCTTTCCTTTATGATTGTCGAACATTTCCAGGAGAATAAACTGCTGTTCATCCTCTAGGCTGTCTCCTTTTCTTTCTTTAAAGGTTGGTGCTCTCCAGGGTCTCCAGTCTCCCTCTAGAGAGACCACCCACAACGTATCATCTGTTCCATGTCCTAGGAGATTAGAAGTTACTGGGTTAATATCTGCTCTTGACAAATATTAGGCATCTTAAAAACTAACCAGATTAGTGAGCTGGTGAGAAAGATAAAAATTGGATGCAGTCACTCATGGTCTGATTGAAACAAAAATGAATATGTTCACTTTATAATTGAGTTAGAAATACTTGATGGGGGAACAACAATTTTGGTGGATAATTTGGTAGAAAGAAGGTATGTAAGGAGCCATATAGGCCAAATACAAACTCGGTGAGCAAGCTGCTGAAACTCAGATACACATTCACATAAGAGTGATTTAATTTTGAATGTAACATATCAATACCAGCTGCCAGATTCTTGGTTACTCTCTGCTGTAGTGTCTGAGTTGAATAATCAGGTTGCATTAAGCAGCATATCGTACATTAGGGAATAGTGGTGGTGGTAGTGCTGGGAGATCTTTCTTTTAGTACTGTTTAAGACTTTTTAATATACACATATTGATTTTACTATTATTTTTCTATTTGGTATAATTCTGAATGCAATCTGTCCTATTTTTAAAAGATAGCTCTTTATTTTACTCAAATTAAATATATATTCTATTTTTCTGCTTAGTATAACTATGGATATCTCAGAACACTATTCTGCAGGAACATAAGCTGCATTTATCTACTGCTTTTCCAAGACAAACTATGGTTACATTCTGTGCCACTTATCACTGGATACTTTCATAGTCATCTAAGATGAGGGTCTTTGCAGTCTTTAAACCTGTGGACAGAGATTATTAGGGATTACATCACCTTAATAATCATGAACTGTTTAACAATATGTAAAGATTTACACGGTAATGCTACTAAGAGAATCAAAGATGGAGAAATATGCTATTGTTGCCTAAGACAATAAGCTATTGTTGCATAATGGCTTCCAGAGTAAGGAAAAAGCACTGTGTTCTGATCACTCCCTTCCTCATTTCTACATGCACTGTAAATATTTTATGAATATTCTTTTCCTTACTACAATTGAAAGCACACAGCTGCTCCCCAGGAAACTGAAAGTGTAAATAAGGTATAATAGATAATGTCAAATAGGAAGAAAGGGGGCAAAGGGGAAAGGGAAATGGGAGGTGTAGGGGAAAGGAAAGAAGGGAATGGGATTAATATGAGAAAAAGAAAAAATGGAAACAAAATCTTTGTAAATAGGAAGAGATGGAGGGGTTGAAGGGAGGGCAGGGGAATTGGGAAAAAATAAGAACCAAGATGGATTATGTAAAGGTGCAAATTTCCAATGATGAATATCATTATATTGTGCACCTTAAATGTACCAATATAATTAATAAAGAGAAATGAGAAACATGGATTTATATTAAAAAAAAAAGAAAGATAGCATTCTTTTATTTGAAAATGATTTAGTATTATTACCAAAACCTAATAGAGGTCTTGATAGAGAAGCACTGTAACTATTTCCTAGCAGAGAGAAGAGCTGCAAATATAATTTTATAAAATGGTCATTATTGTATCAGGTTAAATGTTTACATGCAACCATTATCATGTAGTAATTAGAATATGCAAGCTCATTTTGTGCTATGCATGGTATACTCAGCATTTTTCTATGATTTAAATTACAAGTATGCTTCATGGTTTCCAATTTTGAAGGTTGCTTTCCCAGTTGCTGTGTATAAAAGCACACTTTGAGCTGCTATTTGATGCTAATGATACTCTTAGCCTGGGGTATTACCTGGCTCACCTTATAACAAAGAGGAGCAGCCCTGCTAGTTAGGTGCATGCCCTTTCCAGGACTCTTAATTTTTACAAGAGGATGTCAGCCCGCTCCCAGCTTAACAGCCTAATGAAGCACGCTGTACAACACTTAACTCCCTAGTAAAAGCCACTGAGCTCAAGGTCTTTTCCCAGAGTCTACTCTTGACCTTGCTGCCTTTTAGTAGCTTCCAAAAGCTTGGCTGAGATGTGTAATAGTTGTAGAGTACTGCATCAAGATGATAGTATCCATTCACTCAACTAGACCCATACTTTTCAAAGGTTTTTGCAGTAGCAGAATCTTTTGATTTAATGGGATTTTTCAAACAACTCAATTAATAAAATGGATTTTTTAAAAAGGCTACCCCCAGGATTCCCATTTAACCGAGATGAGACCCTTGGAGTCTTCAATGAAACCCAGAGCTATACAATGAAGAATGTGCAAATGATTGCTGTAATTGGGGTTGCAAGACCTAAGGTCTTCAGGGGCTCACTTAGGTAAAAGTAATGAGTCGATGTCAAACATTCACACCCATCACATCTATGTCTATCTACACATATATACCTCATATATATTTACACATGTATATGCAAAAATGATGCATATTTCTCAAAGACATTATTCAGATGTGATTATTCAGATGTGATCTGCTTGTGCTAGTCAAAGAACTTGCTTTTAGGCCTCTATTTTTCAACACCTAAATATTCTAAAATATATCTCTAAATAGCTGCATTGCCTGGAACAGTATCCCATCAGTAAGGCATGTAATTTATTTTACTTAACTGTGTTTGGCATATTGCCAGCCACATGACTTACCTTTATAGGAAAGAGCATCATGTGTTTATTATTAAGATTTCTAAACTAGTGTTTGTCAAGGGCTGATAAATCTACCTCTGTATCAGAAGCCTATGGAATGCAATCCTTAGCCCTTAGACTTGCTAAAACATCATACCTGAGAGTGAAGCCCACAATTCTATTAAAATTTGATGACTAATATAGAAAAACCTTAAATGCATATCACTACATAAACAAAGTCCATCTGGAAAAGTTACATACTGTACAACTCCAACTATTTGACATTCTAGAAAAGGCAAAACTATGGAGATCATGAAAAGATCAGTGGCTTCCAGGGGTCTGATGGGAGGACAAATAGTGCACAATGGAGTTTTAGTGACACTACTCTATGTGACATTATAATGGTAGATACAAGTCATTACACAGTTGTCAAAATCCATCGAATGTACAACACTACAAATGAACCTAATATAATATACTATGTGAACTTTATGTGATAAAAAGTCAAGGTAGGTTCATGTATTATAACAAATATGCCACTGTGGTGCAGGATGTCAATCATGGGAGATGGTCTGTGTGTAAAGAAATGGGGTAAATGGGAATATGGGAATGTCTGTACTTAAATTAGATGAGTACGCTAGCAATATACTTTGGATATTATTAATGCATAATTAAATGACATCCTATAGAGCTAATAGAAACTATTCTCTGAACTTGGTCTTGGACATAGTAATAGTTATGCTTTTATTGAACAACTTAAATCTTTCAGAATACTCCCACTTTTCTAAGTGGTAGTATTTTCTTCTTTGTACAGGCTGCTGATAAACTTAGAACCAAATGTAAGGATTTTTATTTGCAAGTGCATACCAATTCAAGGCTATGAATTGGTATTTTGCTAAACTCACTCCTGGCTCCATTTTACTTTTTCTTTTCTAAAGTTATTTCACTTACTATTCTTCAATTATTTAAATTTCATTTATCTATCTATCTATCATCTATCTATCTATCTATCATCATCATCTACCTGTGTGTGTTTCTGATTCCTTATAACATATTTTAAACAGTTTTGTTGGATAGTAACTGTGATGGTTAATTAATTAGTGGTTAACTTGAGTGGAAACACCCATCTGAGTTGCATCAGCGTGGTTCTGGGCATGGAAGACACACTTGAGGCTTGTTGCAATGGTATGAAAGGAAAACAAGAGGGGAGGATTTCATGCTGATTTCCCTTGGAAGAGCTTCATTGCTGCTGGTTCCACCTGCTTTTCTTTGAAGAAGCTTCAGCTGGTCTCTTTAGTGGAGCTCCGGTCTTCACCTTTGCCAGGCTGGCTGCTGTTCTCTTGGGAGGAGCTCTGATCGTCATCTTTACCATGAGTATCTGCCCCTGGTTCTCAGCACAGGCTCTTTGGCTTCCAGCATCTGCCTTTTAGCCTGCAGACTTTCTAGGTCCCAGCACCAGCTTTCTGGCAAAAACCCTTCAGTCTTCCCTCACAGATTCCTGGGCCTCCTGATAGGGACTTGCCCAGGACATTGCTGTGGGCTTTAGGCCTTCAGCTGGACTTGAAGGGGACATTGGTGTGGGATCCAAGCCCTCAGCTGGATTCTTTGGATCTCTGGCACATGGACAGTTCTCTTGCACTCTTCTACATTTGGCTCTGTGGGTAAATATCGTAAATTACTCTTGTAAATTTCTGTGTCCTGCATTAAATCTGTTCTCTTGCAAACACTGACTAATGCAGTAACTAATTGTATAACCTAAGATATATAATCTTTCTGAGGTCCACTCCCATTTTCAAAGTGGAATACTACTACTCAGCACATAAGTTCATTGGGTAATGAAATGAGATAGTATTTATGAAATGTTAGCAGAGTGCCTGGCATACAGTAAGAACTCAATAACTGTAACTTGGTAGGGAATACTTTATATCTAAAATAATATATATCAGTATCAGAGCTAATAAAAATGATTATGTTTAGGGAACTGATAGCTTCATTTTTTACTTTATAAATATTTTTAATTTGCTGAGCTATTATGAAGTGAATTACCAACATCACATTTCATCTCTTAAATACTAATGGGCATCTTTTAAAAAATAAGGACCCTTACAGTGAAAATAACATCATCACATCTGAAAATTATAATTCCTTCATGTCACTCAGTAGACTCCACTCTCAAATTTTGTCAGTTATCCCCTAAAGATATTTTATAATTTGTTTGTTCAGATAAACAATTTTAAATGGGAGGTAATTAGTGAGTTGCTTTCTATATTATCTAAGCATCATTTGGCCATTTCTAAGCAATTAATTTTATGTGAGTTGGCCAGGGAAGAGGACAAATGTTAGGCAAATGAAAAGGGCAAGAAAAGATCTGGGCAGAGCTGACAGCTATGCAGGATAGAAGCCAGAGCTTTTGGTATTCCTGAAGTTGTACTCTAATGTCACAGGAAGAGGAGTTGTGCTTTTGGAATTTTTTCAGCAAGTAATAAAGCAATAAACAACAATACAAACCTGGGAATGGACACTGTAGGACAAAGAATTCATGACTGTCTCCATAGAAAGAACTGGTCTGATAAATTATGCATATGATTGCACAACTGGAGGATTTTACTTTTCATTTCATGAGGCTCTAGTATAGTGGACATATTCAGTTTGTAAATACATTCAAATGGACAGTATGCTTCCTATGAGGTGAAAAATATGAGAGTGCAGAAGGCAAAGGCATTACTTTTTTGAAAGTTACTAATATTTCTGTGTAATGACTCAATCACAATAAAACTAAAAGAATTAAGCACCAAGAAAATCTATTGATAAGAGATGTGATTGAAACATATGGTAAACATTGAAATTTAAAATATTGTTACAATAAAACATACAATGACACCAATCTCCCTCCAAATACCCTCCTGCCCTGCTTCCAACCACACCAAGATTGTCACTTTCTGAAGCAGCTCTGGATGTCCTCGATCGTGAGTGTCTTTAGTTATCTATTATGGCTACCTTGATGTCCTGAATCCATTCAAAATGTTTACCTTGTAAACTTTATAAAAGTTGTTGTTTTGCAATGTTTGAGGCAAAATCTAATTGGAGTGGTTTTAAGAAAAAGTTGGGGGAATGGAGATGAGAAATTGAAGATAATGTAGAAAACTCATTATGTGGATTTGGTACATGAGAAACTCTCTCTCTCTCTCTCTCTCTCTCTCTTTCTATATATATATATATGTATTGAGCAAAATAGAAGATAGATAAATAGGAAGTAGAGAGAAGTTCAAATAATTCCCCAAATTGCCTATTCTATTATTTCAAAAATAATTTAACATATATGCTAGTTTGTTTCATTTATGGTACGAGTTTCTCTTCATTGAAAAGAAAGTTTTGTGCTGTTATCTGCTTCTTCTTTGTAAGAGAGAACCTTTTTTGTTCATATCTCCTACTGAGTAACTACTTTGAAGGTAATGACACATAGTGTATTAACTATTGTTATTTTCTTATTTTGTTATACAATTTTGTTTTATTACATTTACCTTTCATGCTCATTTTGACTTTGAGGAAGAGCCAAAAGTTACATAGGTCCCAGATCCAGTGAATAAGGAGGATGAGAGGACACCCAAATGTTTTTAGGAGGCTGACTTTCCCTTGGATGGCACTCAGCAGCAGCATTCACCATACACCCGTATTCAAAATACAGCATCGATGTGTATTTTTTGTCACATTTCATAAAGACACTCACAAAAGAGCACTTTAGAACTGTGTCAGAAGGTGGCAAGAATGATGGGCTGAGTGTGTTTGAAGTGAGGGGTCTATGTTGAGGTAGATTAACAGCAATGAGTCTTTAATAATTTTTAAAAAATTAAACATTAATCATATATTTTAATCATGCCTCATACAAATGAATAAAATTTTAGTAAAAACAATATTGTTCAAATTTTAGACTTCCTATAAAAATGATTTCGCAAAGGATTATTTTTTACTTTTGAAATTGAATGTTAGTTGTTTGATTTTTGAACTGTTGACATGTATTTCTACTTCTTATAGTTTTGTCCTTTGTGAGAGATTCACTCCAATCAGAGATAAGAAACAAGAGTGAAACTGAGCATTTATTGTTTGTCTTTATTTTATTTATTATTTTACTTTAACCTGGGATTTTCTAAATGTACTAGCTAGTTTACCAAGTGGAGTGAATTCCAAAAGATGCCTGATCACTGAAGATAAGACAAAATTTGTAACTGGCAACTTTTTCCCTCTTCTAGCTCCCTATCAAATATTCACACAATCACACTAACACAGTCCCTGTGTAATATTTTTTAGAAGTAATTTAACAACAATCACCTGCATGATTTTATTTACACATTAAACGATTTATTTAGAGTTTAGAAAGGAGGAAACAAGTCACTTATTTTAACTATTTCTTCTTAAGGTCCTTTTCTGTCTACACTGATCAATGTTTTCTCATTTTAAGCATTCTTTCTGAGTTATATCACTTATTATGTTTCAATTATGATAAGTTTTCTTATTCAAGAAACATAATTCAAAAAAATATAATTGCATTCCTTATGTTTATTAGTCTTTTTTCTATACACTAAGAATACAGTGGTAGACAAGAAAGCCAAAAATATCTGTCATCACAAAGCTTGAATTCTAGGGATCACTGAGAAAATAATGAAAATAAACAAATGAGATGTATAAATTATATGCCCTGGGGAAAAATAAGTCAGAAAGGAAGCAAGAGAATTCTGGTGAGGCAAAGGTCCAGACAGAAATCCCAATTATCTAAGGTAGATGGAGAAGGTTCTTCATGTGCTAAGTAATACAATGTAATGGATTAATAGAAGACATAGAGGAAGAGAAGGTTTGTCATTTTTTTAAATCAAAAATCAAATGGAAGCCAGGAGTGGTGGTGCACACCTGTGATCCCAGCACTCTGGGAGGCTGAGATAGGAGGATCTCAGGTTTGAGAGTAATCTGGGCAACTTAGTGAGACCCTATCTCACCTTTCAAAAAAAAAAAAAAGAACTGGGGATGTAGTCAGTAGGAAGGCTGTGGGTTCAATCCCCAGTACTATAAAAAAAAAAAAAAAGTCAGATGGATTAAGCTTGCCAAAGTCACACTGACTTCAACTTCCCTGCTTTGGAATGAGAGGTGACTGATGGTGTCTGAGCTGAGGGAAGTCAGGGTGTGGCTGCCATAGCCAAGCAAGCTGTGACCAGTTAGACTGCAGTAGATGTAGGAGAGAAATGGTCAGATTTGGAACATACTTTGAAAATAGAACAAGCAGAATATGGATATTAAAGACATAGAATGGTCAAGGTTGTCATATGAAAGTTTTTGGACTGAGATGTGAAATGTAAAAAGTTCAAAAGAAGCAGAGTTGGGAGAGAGAGAGAAATAGAGAGAGAGAGAGAGAGAGAGAGAGAGAGAGAGAGAGAGAGAGAGAGAGAGAGAAACTGTGGAGATCCTTAAATATCTACTAAATACCCAAACAGACAGTAGACCAGTCTTAAATATGAGGCTGGAATTCAGAGAGAGAGAGAGAGAGAGAGAGAGAGAGAGTTCCTGAGTAGAAATGTAAATGTGGGGACTTTCTGCCTGCTATTTCAAGCCATGAGGTAACTAAGTGAGCAGATATAAGTGAAAAAGGAGTCCAGTGATTGAGATCAGACATATTCCACTCTTTGAAGCTTGCAACTATGAGAAAGATACAGCAAAGAAGATGGAGAGGAGTTACTACTGAGATAAGAGTAAAATCAGGAAAACAGGGTGACCTAGAATTCATGTGGAAAAAGTGCTTTAAGAAAGAGTCACCAGCAATATCATGTTGTTGATAGGATAAGCAAAATGATGGCTGGTAATTATCTCTTGACTTTGGAATAATCATTGATGATTTAATAAAAGCTGTTTTGTAATGTTTGAGACAAAAATCATATTGGAATGGTTTCAATAAAGAATTGGGGGTGAATAGAGAAAAGAAATCAATGATAATGAATGCAGACAGCTCTTTTGAGGAGTTTAGCTGTAAGGAACAAAATAGTCCTGGAGGGGGCTGTGAGACCGAGAGAATTTAGAAAAATTTTAAGACGGCATAGATAGCAAGTTCACATACAGGTGAAATCATTCAGGAGAGAGGGGAAAATTTGAGACTTGAGAAAGACTGGAGAGCAGTGGATTGGTAATATTGATAGGGTCAAAGGAGATAGGACTTGGAATACTAGGGAAAGACTTGTCTTTAGTTAAAAGCACAGGCAAATCATTCACAGTAAGAGATGAGGACAAAAATGTGGGAGGTGGAATAGATGTGGTGGGAGAGTGTGGATATAACCTCAGATTGTGTCATTTTATTTAATGAAATAAAGTCACCAGTTAAAAGGATAGGGGAATTGGTGGTGGTGGGTTTGAGGAGAGAGGTATAAGGCATTTATTCAGAAGAATGGATTAGTAAATGAACAAGAAAACATGGCAATATTAGCGTGGCAATATTAGTGACCCCTGTGATGGATGAAAGACAACAGATTTAAAACAGTTGCTACCTGCATGGTTTCTGTGGCTGCCACACTGTGTCATGGGGTTATAGGTAATGGTGGGCTGAGAGCTAGTTTTTGGTTTTATTAACTATCACAAAGCAAGTAAGGAGGGTTGTTCATAAAGACTGGCCATGGAATTTAAGCTGGAAAATTGGGTGGATAATATAAAGATTTGAGAAAAGTGAGGGAGGATGAAAGGGTGAAGCACTGCTTTTTTTGGTGAAATATTGTTTTTTTCTAGGCTTAAGGGATTGCTGGAGTTTAAGTGTATATTAAATAGTTTTATTTTGCTGCTATAGCAAGTTACCACAAAATTCATGGTTTATAAAAACATAGAATTTTTGTTTCACAATCTTGGCTATCAGAAGTGTGAAAGTGCCTCACTGGGCTAAGTCAAGACAATGGCAAGGTTTGGCTTCATTTTGGGAGCTGTAGTGTAGAATACCTCCTCCCCTTTTTCTCTTTTCCATCTTCCAAAGGCTGTTCCTCCATTCCTTGGCTCATGGACTCTTTATCTTCAAAGGCAGCACTGTCCATTTACACCCTCTTCAAGATGCTTTCTTTCTCACTGCTTCTGACTGTTCTGCCTCCCTGTTTCTCATTTAAAGACTCTTGCACCCACCTAGACAATACAAAAAAATGCATATTTTAGGGGTAGCAGATTGGTCATCATAACTCCATTTGCAACTTTAATTCCCCCTCGCCAAGTAACAGACCAGAAATTAAGATACTGACATTCTGGGGCACCATATTCTGCCTAACCTAGAATATTGATAATAGTTACAGGAATAATGGTAGGAGATAGGAGAAGATGTATAGACAGGAACAAGCTTGAAATTGTTATTTAATAATGAGAAGGTAGAAGTTGACAATGTAAGCCAATTTTAATGCAGGAGAGTAACCTAAGGAATAGAGTGATTAGACCATTGAAATGATTATATCTAAAGGTTTATTAAAATTCCCACAATATTATGCCAATACAAACTTGAGAGTTTTAGGGATTCATGAGATAAAATATTTAATGAATGAGGTATAGTCACCCACTGTGGAAGATTTTTTTCCCCATTAAGTTTATTGGTACATTTTCAGTATAAAATACAGTTACATTCATCATTGAGATCTTGTACCGTTACATAAGTCTCTTGGTTCTTATTCTTTTTCCCCTTCCCTTGCCCTCCCTTCACCCCCTCCACCCTTCCCTATTTGCAAAGACCTTGTTTCCATGTTTTTCCTCTTCTCATA
>NW_004624867.1:1331037-1350668 GCF_000247695.1 Heterocephalus glaber
TGTTCCATCTCATTTCCCTTTGGGGTTGCTGTAGGTGATCTGGAAGTCTGGTTTTGAGACTTATTTATGTGTTTTCTCATTTCGACTGGTGTGGGGGGCTGTTAGCGCCTGCATGGATTACCTCCTTTGAGCTGGGTGAGGTGAGGGGCCAGGAGCAGCGGTAGGAATGGTGGCCCAAAAGCCCTTTCCTCTGGGCTGGGAGCAGTGGGAGGGATGGTGACTGGGAAGCCCCTCCCTCTGGACCAGGAGCAGTGGGAGGACGGCTCAGAAGCCCCTACCTCTGGGCCGGCAACAGTGGGACTCAGTTCCTTGGTCTGGTGGTCTGGTGTCCTCTGCACCTTGGTAATGTGGAATCAGGTGGCTGCCTGTCTGCAGTGGGGTGATCCGGTGTCTTCCGCCTGGCTCAGGACCTCGGTAGGGCGTGCACAGACCTGCCTGTCTGTAGTGGGGTGATTTGGCGTCTTCTTCGTGACTCAGGACCTCAGTAGGGCGTGCGCAGACCAGCCTGTCTGCAGCGGGCTGATTTGGCGTGTTCCGCGGGACTGATGGAAAACCACATTTTCTTTATCCAGTCTCCAGTTGATGGTGCTTTTATTTTTCCATCGTGAAAACCACTGATTGGTATGTTCAACAAATTTGTGCATACAAAAGAATGGATAAATCACTGATATATAAGGGAATCTACCTTAGGAAAGAATGTTTACTGAATGTTTATTTTATTTTATTTATTTTTTACTGTATAGTGAAGGGTTGTTAACAAAGAATATATATTGGTCATTCTTACAACTACTATTTAACATCAGCAACTTTTCACTGAATTTGATAGATTTTATGTTTGGCCATAACTTCATGCTCATATTTGATTTCTGAAGACCTCCTACAAACACTTCAATAAAAGTCAAATGGACATACTCAAAAAAAAAGAGATGTATAGGAACTGGACATGTTAGTGTGACATTCATATGAGAGTTT
Source organism: Heterocephalus glaber (assembly GCF_000247695.1). The sequence goes on from NW_004624867.1 coordinate 1,332,010, forward strand.
TGCAGCTAGAATATGAATTTGAGAAACATCAACATTTGGATGACACTTAAAATCATGAACGTGTTTGAGATCTCTTTGGAGTGAGTGCAGATAGAGAAGTTTGAGGTCTGAGGGTAAGAACATTCTAAAGAGCATGTGAGAGAATGGAATGCAGTGAGAAAATGCCTAAGAAGTGGCTTGTAAAGTTAACACACAAGATATGAAAGAAATTAGTAGTCTGCAGACAAAGGGGAGAATTGTTTTCAAGAAGGAAGGAGATGCAAACTGTGCCAAAATGTTGTTTATAGTATCTAGTGAGATAAGTAACAAGACATCTTCATCAGAAGCGGCAATATGGAGATTACTGTTGACTGTGACAAAGTGACATTTACAGGGTGGTCCAGAACAAAGGCTCTTCTGTGTGGAATGAGTAGGATCCTAGAGGAGACAGATAAATGATTTTACACAGAAAATAAAAATATTGGCAGTTACTTATTGAGTACTCAGAATGCCTGGTTGCCAGCTGATTATGTCCTGAAAATGTTAGTCAAAATAAACTCCTCTTCCTTTAAGCTGTGAATGTTGGGTATTTTGTCTCAGTAAGGAGAAAGTGACTAAGATGCTGAGACACAGTGGTATACACAGAGGTGTGTATCGATCAGGGTCAGCAAACTGTGACCTGCAGCCAAATCTGCTTCCTCGATATTTTTGCAGATAAAGTTTTAATGGAACACAGCCTCAGTCATTTATTTATTGCTTTCTGACTATGATAGCAGTGGCAAAGATTAGTGGCCATATGAACTGAAGAACAGAAAGTATTTACCATCTAGCCCATTACTGAAATATCTACTTGGATGCATAGTTACTTATCATTAGAATGAATGTTTTAAAGGTATAGTTGTGAAGATTTGTCATTATCACAATATTATAGCATTAGTTCCTGAAATTAAAAATATTTTAAAAATCTAAACAGTCATGGAACACTAGTTAAGATTTTTACAAGATAATTATTAAGCCTTTCTGATTAGCTGTGGTCACTTTAAGGCAGGATAAGTTCTTCTGATCATCACAGTCTCTGTCAGTCCTGACTTTCCTTACTTTCAGCTTCTTGTCACTCAATTTGATTACCTTTCAGACCTCAAGGAATTTCAGCTTTGACTCATAGAAAGTGAATTCAAGATGAAGTATGTCTTTCTAAGCAAAGGCCTGAACAGAAAATCAATGAAAGATCAAAGATTAGAATACAGGTTGCTCGCAGATGTCCTAGCATGTGTAAATGATTCTTTTTGTGTATTTTAGCATCATTTTTTATCATCTATCTGAAGATATTTTAGTGAGCAAAATTGGAGCTTCTTGTCTAAGAGCAAAGGAAACTCGGTATTTTTTTAGGAGGGAGAGAGAGATGGATATTTCATTGTACACTACATTTACTGGCAACAGAATGACTTCATGTCAGTAAAACAATTATATAGGGAGTAGGCAAGAATAGGTCTGGATCTAGTTTAACTGGTAGGCAAGTTATAGTTCTAATAAACAATATTGTCTTTGTAATTTTGCCATTATCTGTTACACAGTTTCAGATAAGAAAGTGTAAAGAAAAGGACAAGGAGATAGCATCCTTTCTATAAGGTACCTGAAGGAAAAGTGTTCTTCTGAGATAAGAATGGTTACCAAAAAGAAGGAAACTGAAAGATGCTTGGCTAAGAGCAGTGTTTGAAGTCAATATGGGGTGACCAAACCTCCTGGGATTTGGATCATGGCTGGAGACTTTGCATGACATTCTACTTGATCAACAAAAAGCATCATATTTTGCTGACTCTGGTTCTAAATTAGGGTCCTTATATTCCTTCCTTATATTCTTATATTCTTTCCAGAATATGGGCTGGAAATAAACTGATCCCAGCTGTGAAGATCACAAAGAAGTAGGACACTGTGCTTATGTTTTGTGATGGTGTGTATTTGGCATTTCAGTTGTTGCATCTAAAGTTTAGCAGAAAATGTGACTCTTCCATTGGATCAAATATAAACAGGTGGATATCCTTTAACATCTCTAAATTATAATTTAAAATAATGGACTAAAGTTTCAAATAGCCAGAATTCATGTGTGGCCCAGACATATGAAATATGTTTCTTTTAGAAAATATAAATAATATTTGGGGAGAAAAAGAAGGAAAATATAAGAGTTAATTTATATTTTGTTAAACTTAAATAAGCTCTCTATGTAACTTTTTCAGATTGTGTTAATGGTTGTGCCCTAGATAAAAAGTTAATGAGGTTTTACTTGAAAGCTTTTCAAGAAGTTATAGTTTTTCTTTGTTAAAGAATTTTCAAGCTGCTTCATGATTCTTCCTGATTCCCTACCTTTTTTCCTTCTCCTATTTCCCATTGTGTCATCTTTTTCTTTTTAAATTTCTTTTCACTTCTTTGATAAAGAAAATAGGATATAGAGGGGATTTGGAAAAGTAGCTGATAGAGCAAGACATTTATGGGAATCCAAACCCATTCAACCTAGTCTGGATTTTTTCTCTTCACTGTGTCTTTTATATTATGTTAGATCTTATGATACTTACTGATATTTAATTTTTTTTATCTACTCCTCCTCCTCATCTTGTAAAAGGGTAAATTCACATGGTTCAATCTACTCTAAATTTCATCATTATTGCTTCTCTTCCAAAAATATTTTCAATCATATCCTGAGGCTGGCAATGTAAAAGCTAGAATCCTTAGCCTGTATGTTCTCAAAAATTCAAAATCTGTGTATAGCATCTTGCTGCCACAGATTTCTTAATTCAGTTGTGAGCTCAATTTATGATCTACTTGCTTTAGAAAGGTCCACAGCTCAATGGAGTAACTAGTCTTCCCTTGCCCTGATTGGCACTGTTTGTACACATAAACTATGATATATGGTACACAGTTAACCATATGCTTGTCTTTTGGTGTTGCAGTATTCTGTGACATGTTATTCCAAATGCTGCTACTTCAATCACAATTTAAGCTGAAACTGCTAATGGACACAGGCCATATCTTCAGTGTTTCAGATTTTTCTCTCTTTCTCCATTTATCTTAACATTTACAGAGCAACACTTTAGATTTTTCTTGTCATTTCTTCTAATATTTATTAGCACAGTAGATGTTTGATTATAGTTTGTTGATATTTTTTTGGCAGCAGTTGATTGATCAAGGCTTAGAGAACCCTGTCCAAACTTACATATTCTGGGAATTTGAAACGTTGGAATCTATGACTCCTGATGTTTCTTTTGCTAGTTTATGCCTTTATATGCTTTAAGAGATCATTTACATTTCCCAAGCTTTGTTTGAATCTAGATTCCCAAGCTTAGTTCTTTTTTTTGCTCAGTAATCTTAAGTCAAAGGTATGTGATTGGGAGAGCACCCCTGCCTATGTGCCAAAGAATCCTTTCATACAATATGCAAACTGAAAGAAAAACTATGAAATCACATCTCATACAAACACTGAGGTGCAGGGGAAGGGCTCTGTGGAAAAGTTAATTTTAGACAACCCACTGAATGAGTATTCTGCATGTGACAGAGAGACTGATGCCTGGGGGTCTGGGCACCACGTGGCACTTTGGGATTGCTGTGGAGCTGGCAGAGCCCCAGGGTATGACTGGCAGGGGCTGTCTTGCAGCAGCTGGGAGCACCAGGAGGCAGTTGTGGTGAGCTTGTGGCTGGCAGGAAGATGGCAACGCAGCTGTCAGGGAGGTTCTGTGAGGCAGTAACCTGGCTGGAGCTGCTGTCAGCAATCCCAAGCAGGCATTGACCCTTCTTGGAGATCTGACAAATTGAGGGTTGATACCACCTGATTCTAAAAATAGTCAGCTGGGTCACATGAACTGGCATAACAGAATGTTTCATGTCTGCAACAAACGACCTTCGTCTCCATGAATACACATTTCTGGTTATTTTGTTGGTACTGTGTTTTCCATGGAAACTATAATCAGGAACCTCAAAAGGACAATTTGCAGCCATAGAGAGACCCTTGAATCCATCCCCCATAAATGTCTAATCTTGACCAGGAGAAAGCTAGGGAAGCATCTGTCTCTGTTAATGAAAGTTTAGGACAGCAATGCTTCAAGGTAACTGTCATTTTTATAGAAATAAGATTGTAATCTAATAGTAATGAAAGGTCACCTTTTCTGGCAATCAGAACTTGTGCTTTGTATTGTTTTAATCCAAAGTACAGCCCAATGAGAGAACATTAGGACAGCCAAGGTTAGCCCGGGGTTGCTCTGGAAAGCATACACATGCACACACTCACACATGCACCCTCTTTAATGTCCCCAGTTAATTTATAAAATGTTACAGGAGGAGAGATTGAAACCAGCAGTAGCATTTAAAAGCTGAGAGAAAAGCATAATTTGAGAGTCTTTTGCCTTTATTGTGTTTGCTACTATTTCTACAAGAAATTTTTTTTCAACATTTACTTGTAGCAACATGGTACAGATTAGTAATCCTTATGTTGGGAGTTAGAGAAAACTTTAGACTTTTCCACAGGGTTTAAGGAGGCAGAAATTGTTACTCAGAAAAATAGCAGCAGTGTTATTTTTAAAACAATCATCTTCTTTCCCACATCTCCATTTTCCACCATTTTTTCCTAGTATTCTTAAGTGAATTTGATAGCACCTCTAGACTATTTGAATTTTAAGCTATCTCTTTTTTGATAACACCATTTAACCCCATTTGCAGCAGCAAGGAACTCCTGATATGGTTTACTGATGAAAAATAAAGGTTTTTTGTGGGCATGTAATGGGTAGGGACTTGGGAACTTTCTGCAAAGGAGAGCTGTTTTCTCACTTCTGACTCTGCTGGCAAATAGAGTCACTTTGAATGCCATCTGCTTAATCTAATATTCCTGTACTATACACTTAAGAATAAGATCTAAAATTATAATTTACAAATTATTATGAACTCCTTAAAACTAGACTTTATAAAATTAAATATCTTATTTTTTCCAATACTTTTCACACCACCCAGAAATATAATATAGCTAGAAGCTTTTCTTGCTTTAAATTTAATCTAGCATTTTTATTAGTGTCAGTTGCAGAACTGAACATATACATTTACTTACTATAGTTTATATATACCAATTTTTCAGCTGCTAGATGGATATTGAAAACAATATGAGAACATTTCCAAGATGTTGACTGCTTATATTCATTTCTGTTTTATGCTATTTTATTTTACTCAATGTCTTGGGAAGTCCTAGGCAATGCTCAGTGCTGAGTGATGCCTTAAAATATCACAGGATAATTTTTTCTTCCTAAATGTAAGGATGGAAGATTCCTAACATTACTACACTGGAGAAAGAAGTTACTCCCTGAAAGTAAGTTACAATCATAAAACAGTTCCTTATGATATCTTTTCTGACAAATTTTTAGGAATACAGGAGGTGATCAAAGTATATGGTGAATTTTTATGTTTAAAAATTATTACACTAAAAATCATTGCCATCAATTTCCCTTAAAATACCCCCTCTACTCAAACACACTTATCCCATCATTCTTGGCACTTTCTGAAGTAGTTCCAGAAGTCCTCTTTTGTAAATGTCTCTGTGAGATGTGATTTAAAAGAATAGAGTGAATGGTACTGTTGCGTGCCATCCAATTGAAAGGCAGGTTCTTAAAAACATTACAGTGTGTCCTCATCCATCTTATTTGCTGGATCTGGCACTTTTCAACTTCTGGATCTTTCACAAAGTCAAAATGACTGTGAAAAAGTAAATATTTTGAGTTAATTCAGGACATGGAGGCAGCTCTGAAAGCACACATAAAGACAATCATGAAAGAGGATTTCCAGGACTGCTTCAGAAACTGGTAAGAATGATGGGATAAGTGTGCTAAAGCTATAGAGAGTATTTTGAGAATGATTAATGACAATGTATCTTTTAGTCTAGTAATTTAAAAAAATCTAAACAGTCATCATCTTTTTTGAGCAAACCTCATAGATCAATTGTTTGGATTTTGATTATTTAATTAATATATGTAGTGTGTGTGTGTGTGTGTGTATGTGTGTGTGTGTGTGTGTGTGTATTCCTATTTGAACTCAGGATGAGGAACCCAAAGAACATTCAGAACAGTTAACAGAAGTCAAAATCTCATGACCTGGAGTTGGGTGGAATCCCATCTGGGCTTCTTATATGTCTACCCTGAGAGTTCTGGAACTTAACCATCAAGTTTTTTCACCAACAAGACAGAGATCATAGCAGAAGCTTCAGCACTGGGGGGTTATAAGTGGTTAATGAAATAATCCTTGCCTGGACTGGGCCTAGAAGCTCACAGACCATGGCACAAAGACTGGCCAGCAAAAGTGGGGGTATTTCCTTTTCTTCTAAGCCTAACCCTGGTTCCTACCTTAAAGTACCTGGCTTTCATCTTCAGGAATGCCAATTTAATTTTTCTCAGTTGATATGGACTGTTCTTTGGTATTCTTAGAAATAATGGTTTCTATGGAGACAACTCCCTGAGAAACAAAACAAAAGAAAGTAGACACGGTCAATGCAATCATAATAGATATAACAAAATTATTGAAAAAATAAAGTAATAATAAATGGTCTCCAAGAAACTGGCACCAAAATGATTATTTTTCTTGAATCAATTTTCCTAAATGGATTGTTCATCTTTTTTCTTAATTCCTATAGAAGCCTAAAGATGATTTAGTCTCTACTGTAAAATGTAAATAGACTGCATGAGCCAACTTGCAGATTTCTGACTCTCTGTACTGTGATTAAGAAGAAATCTGTTGAGTACTTACTGTGTCTCAGCCTCTGGCCTATGTGTTGAAGACTGAGTGGGAGATGACCTCTTCTGGGGTATGTAGTTATCAGGCAAGTGCTGAAGTCAGATAGGAGTCAGGTAATTATGACTGACATGTATGGCCAGGGGGAAAGACAGGAACACAGCAAGGGAATTTGCCTTGACCAACTGTATGAGAGATAGGTAGCTTCCTCCACTAATGTTTTTGCTGAATTGTTTTTATTTTCAAGAATTACATTTTCAATTCACATATATTACTGATATAAAATATTGGGATCCTCTCCCCATCTTTTCTTTACACATCTTAATAATAACTGTGATTTGGTGAACACTTGCTTTTGATTAATGATATGGTAGGTGCTTTATGAAATTATGATACAAATCTGAAAAGTATTCCCAGCATTATATGGTAGGTACAGGGACTGTTACAGGTACAGAATTGAAGTAATGCTTCCAATGGCACACAGGTACCAAGTGATGGAGCTCAGATATGCCCAGGTCTGGGATCTTCAGCAATAACAAGATTTGTGCTCCTGAGACAATAGCTGCCAGTGAAAGCAAATGTGTTTTTTAGTGTGAAGTCAATGTTTGCACTTGTCTATTGCTATGGTTTAGATCAAGAATGATCCCTGAAACTCTCATGCACTCACAGGTGGGGCTTTGGGGAGGTGAGTGGACCATGGCGTGCTGTGTTCATCTGTGGATTAATCCATGGATAAGTTCAAAAATAAATGTGCTGTTAGGAGGTGGGGCCTGGTAGGATGCAGGTCTTTGGGGGCTGACCTGGAAGGGTGAATCTCCCTCCCAAACTCCTCCCTCTCTCTGCCTCCTGGTCACCTTGACATGAGCAGCTTTACATCCACAATGACCCTCTGCCTTGCTGCTTCTGCCTGGGGCCAGTGGACCATGGATTACACTTTGAGCTAAAATAAACCTGTCCTACTCTTTGCTGTTGGGTGTTTTATCCCAGTGATAAGAAAGTCACTAAGACTTCTGTTATATAAAATGTGTCCGCTCATCTTACATAATGAATCTTATCAAGATTAGATGTTATAGAAAATGTTAGGCACTCAGATAACAACAATGGTTGAACTGATCACTAACCTAGAAGAGGAGAATGTTAGCTCCACATGGGCTCTTTGTCAGATTTAGTCATTTATGTCTGGTTGTCTCAAATAGTTTGTTGAATTAATAAAATGAAAAGTGAGAATAGTTAACCAAAATAAAAGAATTACATTTATCATTGGGGAGTATAAGACACATGGCATTTATTTGTATTTCAAGTTGTTAACATTTCTCAAATTCTTTTGCATCTAATGAGATATATAATTAGACAAAATTGGTAAAATTACAGATTTAAACATTTTTAAAGTCCTGATTAAAAAGAATTTTGATTGGTCAATAACTGATGAAGAATAGTAGGAAGAATAGGAATTTCCTTGATATGTAGTGAAATGTGTTTATCTTATAAGATAGATATGAAGATGGAGTGAAAAGCTGAATTTGCATGGAATGAAGGGCAATAGTTGCAGGGATCAATAGTTTAGTGGGCTTGCCCTTTTCATGCTGAAATAGATTTCTGCACTTTGAGTATTTGTTTCCCTTCATGGAGTAATTTGAAGCTCTGGGGAGGCAGCCAGAAGTGCTGAAGCACTAAGAACAACACGCTTTGCATGGAAAACAAGTAAGGAAAAAATAGCAGCACTGCAAAAGCAAAATATTATCATATCTTTTAAGAAATCAGTTGCTATTAGAAAGTATAAGTTTGTGTCTATATTTATTCAGTAACTGATTCATCCAACAGTTATTTGTGATGTCCTCTATATGTCACTCAATGATTCAGGCCTTTAAAATAAATTGATGAACACATGGAGAAGAGATCATGGACCTTCTCCTCTAGAAGGGGAGCTATATACAGTAAAAGTTGTAAATCAGAAAATTATATACAATTCAAATTATTTGTACAAAAATAAAGAGTAGGCTAAGGAATATTGGGAATAAGGGGCAGTTACAATAGGAGCAGGGTGGTCTGGATAGGCCTCACTGAGATGTGACATTTAAGAAAGAGGGAATCAGCCACACAGATAACGGGGAAGAATGGCCTAGGTTAAGGGCATGAACAGTATGAGAATCTTCAGGTAGGAGGATGTCTGAAAGCTTTGAAATGCTGCAATGGAGAGCCTGCTAACGGCTGCAATGTGAGAGGGTGGAGATCCAGTCACGAACAGCCTTCTGGCCTTCTATGGCCTGAGGTTCTTACTGGGTATGAAATGGGAAGACATTTGCAAGTAGATATTAATAAAAATTACAAATGAAAACAAAAACAAAATAATAAAATATAAGGACAGCCTTTTAATCAAGATACCACAAGATTTGCCCTGTAAGAAAAAAATGGAAAGAATATTTGCAAATGTTTGGAATTAATATAACATGGAAAGTAGCAAAAAAAGAGGAAAATCTTGCACACAGGATTGGCGTGAGGTGAACTACATCTTGAAAGGATCATTCTGTAGAGAAGGGAGACCTGAAGTTTTGAGGGTGAGAGGAGTGAGGGTGGTTTGGACATGAGGGTGTGGTAGATATGTGAGGAGGGGATCAGAGGCTGAGTGTATTTCGGTTTGCTAGTGAAAATTAACAGAAAGAGATTATGAGAAGTGATTTTAAGCTTTTGTCATTACATTGAACTTTGGTAACCATGAAATGTCAACTAGCATGACTACATTACCTCAGTAAAATATTTTACCAAATGGATATATTTTATATAGCTTAATCATCCTAAATTATTAATTTCACCAATGATTTTTTAAAAAAACTTTTTAGTTATAAAGTTAGCTACAGTAAGTCTAGAATTTAAATCCTAGATGTATATTAGTATTAACTCTGGAGAACTTTTTTTTTGTACCAGGGATCGAACTCAGGACCTTGTGCTTGGGAGCCAGGCAGCAGCACCACTGAACTAAATCCCTAGCCCAACTCTGGAGAACTTTTAGTTCCTGTTAGATAGCAGGAGTTACTCAAAGATAATTGATGAACACTTTCTGAAGCCTGGATCTGGGTACTGATTTTTTTTTTGTCTAATCTTCGCCAAGTAATTCTAATATTACTTAAGTTTGCCTATTTATGCTAAGGGAGGAGGAGTAGTGCTCTCCAAAGTGGAAGAAGTGCTTGCTTAATTTGATCTTGAAATTTCAGTAACTTAATTTTAATTATTTCTGAATAAATTAAAGACAAAAACCCAAACACTAAAAATATTTTGTTTTCTCTTAGATCTCATGCCTGGTAAAGGTAGCCATTTATAACAGCTTTTAAACTAGAACTCCCAGGAATTAGCACTTGATCTCAGGAGATATACACATTATTTCTGAAATGATATTGATGCCCAGCCTAGTGTGAGGAAGGAAGTCATGTTAATCACACGGGTTTCAGATCCATTAGAAACACCAAAGAGGGAGAGCAATTCCTTTTTGCCAAATGGAAAATGTCAAAAAATCAGCAGGATAAAAAAAGAATTGGATTTTCATGCTTCTGAGAAGGAGGAAAATAGAAGGAGAGTAAAGACTAAAAACATGACAACTGATTCTCTTAAATTAAGTATATGTTCACCATTCATTCAAATATATCACAATTTTTAATTTTTCATTTCTTTAAAATAAAAATATACTCTTCCTTTTTTTTCTAAATCATGTCTTCTCTCTGTGCTTTTGAAAATATGGAGCTAGGCTTGGTAAACCATGAATTAGTCTTTACTGACAGCTGCTTTAAAATCTTTGAATTCAGATTCAGTCTGTTCTTTTGTGTTGTGAATTGTTTCCACATCCTTCTGTTCACTAGCCAGGTTAAAAGAAGCTATTAAAATAAAAATACAGACAATGATATCATTTTTGAAATACTTTCAGAACATAATTCGTTTTCTACATTAAAATATATAGGATATATAAGTATCTATTGTAGAAATAAGTTAAATCTTTAGCATAACCAGTGTGACAAGGCTTGATAATCTAAGACTTTACTGATAATTTTGAGTCTATTATTATACATACAAGCAAATCTAGTTATATAGAACATACATTTTCTAGAAAATTTGGTTATAAAAATTATTGTGAAAAGAACTATAATTTGTGATTATCTTTGAGAAAAATAGTAATCAGAATGAGTTTATATGTATTCATAATGTAAATATCCAATGACAGACAATAGCACACTGACTTATACAAAAACTTTATCATGGAATACTATTGTTTGGCATTTGGCTTTGAAACATTTGGTATATGAATGAAACATTGGAGAATTCTCCCAATAATACATGTGCTATAAACCATGACCCTCTGTGTTAGCTACTTTTCTCTCATTGCTGAAACAAAATACACAACAGCCAAAGTTAAAAGGAAAAGGGTTTATTCAGCTCACAGTGTGTAGATGTTTCAGTCCATAATCGGCTGCCTCCAAGGCAGGGATGGCAACCAGGCTTTGCAGAGGAGAAACAACAACCCACATACAAGGAAGCAAAGGAAGGGATTTTACAGGGTCTTTCTGCTCCTTTTATCTTACTCAGCCTATCAGGATTAGGGTGGTGCCAAACCAATCACTCTCGTGCAGTGGTTTAGTAATCACACGCTGTTAATCCTAGCATGACACACTCTAGATTCACCCACCTATGATTGTGTGAGGCTTTGGGGGCACATCTAGACCCAAACCATAACCTCCTCTCAGCAATTGTGACTTGCAAGTTATGCTAAGCCACTGCTTTTACTATATTTCTCATATTTATGAGCACTTGGTAAATCACTTTTTAAAAGTTCTGATTCCCTTTGCCTTCCATATATATATATATATATATATCTCAAAGTATACCATATATGTATCACACCATGGTATCTCATAATATTCCATATATCATATTTAAGGCTTTACTTAAAAAATCATCTTTGAGGCAAAAGGCTTCATTACATATATCGATCTTGAAGTAATAACTGAATTTACTTAAAATAAATTGTGCACTTTTGTTTTTTGGTTCCAGCAACCAGCTCTGAATCCTGCCTTGGCCACTTATCTCTCCTGTGCCTCAGTTTTATCACCTGCAAGACTGGGGTAATGATAATGTCTATTAATAATGCTGCTTTGAGGATTAGTTGAGTCAGTATGTATAAAATACTTAGTATGGAGCCTGGTGTGGAGTGAGTGCCATGTGCCATATCTGTAAGTGCCACTGCGACAGGAACCTTGAGGCCTGGGCTGGGATGCCCAATAGAAATCTCAAGACAAGATGAAGTGTGGTGTCTGCTCAGCTATGCACAGAGGCACGTCAATCATTTAAGTAATGTCTGTACAACAAGGTTTGTTTGCTCTAAATTTACCTAGCCTATCTCATCTCCCTTTAAAACTGAGGACACCAAGGTAAGAATAACTAAAGTAATTTTCAGGATTTGCAGGGCCATCCCATTGGCAGCTTTTGACAGTGTCCCATTCCTAACCCCCATGATGATGCCTGAGAAGTCTCCAGTTTTGTCCTAAATCTGCAGTCACTTCAGATTCCAAAAAAAAGCAGAGCCTGATATGAAGTCAAACCAAAGCAGGAGCAATTACCTTGTGGTGAGAACCAAGCCTATAACCCTAAGTACAAGCCATCATCTCATGATGGCAACCCAATTGCAACCCCACCCCCCTCCCAAGAAGGCTTTCCCAGAACCAGTCCTGAATAGTAACTAACCAGAACGAACTTGACCAGGGTTACCTAAGCTACTGGCTATGTTAACCTCTCAGCTATGCACTTCCAAGCCTTGCCTTTGTTCCTCTTTCTTTAAATCCCCAATGCTTCTGTCTACCCCTGGAAGACAGATCTTGAACCTCTTTATCTGTGCTTCCCAGCATGGCCATGCTACTAAAAGCTCCTTTCCTGCCCTTCACCATGTCTCCTTGATTGGTATTATAATAGGATGAGTGGTCTGTTAGGAACCCTGGAGCTGGGGCTTTTGGCCTAAAACTCCATAACACTATTACAACATATTTGCTATTACCACCAGTACTGGTTTGGTATTGTGAAATGTGGTTCACAAAGAGATTGTATCTTTTGACAATAAAGAAAAAAGTTTATTTGATTTCCTAAAGTTTTGGTGTACTTAACATTGATAATCTCCCATCTCCTTTAAGATCTGAATAAATTAATCATAGCAGAGTAGAAAGAAACATGAAATCAATGGACAAATATTAAAAAATCCTGCATGGGTTGAAAACATAGGCTTGCCTCTCCCCCCCATTAGATATTTAGAAAATACCTATCAAAGTAATTCTGAATAGAATATGGTATATACAGAATATCAACAAATACTGGCTGGCATTAAAAAGGATAAAAATAATTTGCAATGCATTACCAGAAATGTTCATAGAATGAAATTCATAAATAAAAATGAGGAGCATTGCGAGAGTTCTTCATTTGGTGACATATCTGATAGTCAGTACAGAAATCTGAGGTTCATATTGAAATTCAAACCTTTTTATAATTTCAATTAAAATTCAAAGGGAGTCTAGTGAATTATATCATTAACCTTTCACTGCTAGAATTCAGAGGATCACATTTTAGGTCAATGTGAATAATGAGTTTGCTAGTCTCATCCAAATGTCCATTTGTACAGCTCCCCAAGCCAGGTATGAGATTATCAAATCATCATGCATTTGGCAGTTTTTGCCAAAAGAAAAGTGCCAAAGGGGTGGGATGGGGTTTCAGGTCAGCACTGCCTTCAGTTGACAACACTGTGTGACAAATTTAGTGAAGACTTCTCCCAATTTAATTTATTGCTCTCAGTATCTGATTCATTCCAAAATTTCTGAAGATGGTTAAATGTTTGTCAAAGAGGGAAGAGAAAGAAGAGATAAAAAGAAAGATTGAGGAAACAGAAATTTCTTAATAAACATTCTGTCAAAGTTACCTAATGTACTTGACTGTATCTATGTTTGCATTTTTTGACTAAAAAATAGAATGCTAGCGCTAACCATTGAGCAAATTCGTATAAGATTTTGACTTTTGAATTCCCCCTCAATCACCCCAAAAAAGAAAGGTTAAAAAAAGGAGATGTGACTGTTTGAGTGACACTTCATGACAGGTTGACATATTCCTAGATGGCACATAAAAACTAAACTGAAGGAAACCATGAGTGGCAAGAAAGGTTGTGAGAACCTGACTCTATCAAAAATCAGTAAAAGTATGTCGCTGACTGTAGAAACCAATAAGGAAGTAAAAGGGAAGAGCTTGGAACCAAGAGTGCTCTTCAACAAGTCAATTCATTTTTTACATGAGTGGAATTAAGATATTTAAGAGGAAATGCAGTCTTCGTACCTCGGTGTAGGAGAGAAATTTTCAGTCCTTAACAGATTTGAGGAAATCTCTTGCTAATTCCAAAAGAAAAGCTGTCTGGGCACTGAAGTATATTGTAAAGCTTTTGTGGACAGGCTGCTGAGAGGGGAAAAGTGTCTTGCCATACTAAGTATTGTTGATGTGGCAGATTGGCTACTGGAAGTTTTGAAATGACTTTTCCTGTTGATTTATATTAGGACAAATGTCACTGTGAGCTAATCCCAGGAAGGCATGGGGTTCTGAATGTCCACATAGAAAACTGAAAGGCTTGAAGACATAACTGATTTTGCCTCTTTCTTTAATGAACGATTGTGCTTTTAGAAAAGAAAGGAAATTGAGAATAAACAAATGGCTGCTGCGGAGAAGGGCAAGGCTTCCTCTACCTGTCATGAGGATGTGAGGATGTGCTTTTAACTTGAATTATATGGAAAGGATAGAGAATAAATATCCAGACACTTGGCAGTCTGATCAATAAGATTTTAATTTTCAAAGTGGAGAAGAAAGAGGGAGAGGAGGAATTATCTGATTCATACAAAAACAAGGCAGAGCAGATAGATGATCGAACTAAGTTTAGATTAGTACTTGCTGTTGTAATTGTTTGAAGATTCTTTCATATATTCATTTGTTTTGTCATCTCCACTCACTTCTTGGGTAAGTTTCTTTTCTTTCTTTGCTTTTTCACTTTTTTTTTTGGTACAGGGGTTCGAACTCAGGACCTTGCACTTGTGAGACAGGCATGGTGCCACTGAGCTAAACCCCCGGCCCTGCTTTTTCACTTTTTTAAATCTTCAGATATAGATTAAGAAATTGGCACCTGAAAGAGAGTAAGAATCCTGATCAAGGTCATACTATTAGTAAAGATTTAGAGTCAGAAGTTTGAATCTTGAGCCCATAGACCTAAGTATTGTTCTCTCTTTCTGATAGATATGTCACAAAAAGCAAAGTAGTAACTGAGAAAGTGCCAAGTAATTCACTAAAATAGAAATTATTAAGGATGTCATGTGATAAATAAATGAAAGTAAAATTTACATAGAAGTGAGATTTTCTAGTCAAATAGAGGAAATGAAAATGACCTGATGAGGTTTTACAAAAATGTGAAAAAAAAACACTTTTTTTTTTTTGGTACCAGGGATCAAACTCTGGACCTTGTGCTTGTGAGGCAGGCAGTGGCACCACTGGGCTAAATCCCTGGCCTAAAAAAAAATCTGACAAATGACATGTAAAGGTATAATGATGGGATTCCCCAATCCTGTATACTTTTTTGAAATACATATTCTTCTAAAAGCATACCATTTTGTCTGCATATAATTGGCTATAGTAATATGCATGAACAAAGGTGGTGTAGGGGAAGTTGGAGTTGGGTGACAGGCAGGGAGAGGTAAAGGCCTTAGTGAAGTTTCTGATGAATCCTGACTGAAAAGAGTTAAACTCCTGTTAGAGAGAGCAATTCAGAGAAACAGAAAGAACTGATACACATCCTTGTTCACTTGGGTGCCAGGGCCCCAATTTGCTCCTCTCCTCCTCCAATTAAGTGCAAAATAGGCAAAGGGGGAAGGGGCTATATTATAAAAATCTCACTTGGTATGTAAAACATACATCACACACCCATATATGAATATATATATTTATATATGTGTTAAACTATTCTCTAACCATGTTAATACACTAACATGTACATGTATCCTTTTTGCTAACTCAGCCTTGAATGTGAGGCTCTGCTATGAATCTCAGAGATCGCATTCTGACAAAACAGAGACCAATGGAAGTTTATCCAAGAATGTGCACATAAGCAATGGAAAGGGACAGTGGCCAAATCAGGGGTCTCAGAGACTCAAATAGCTAACCAAGTTATAACAACTCTCAAAGGGAGAGTCCCTTTCTTACCATATAATAAAAGAGGCTAAGAACAAAGACTCTTGAGCACAGGCTCTGGTCTCCCAACCTTACTCTGACAAAGTAGCTCTCTATCTCCTTATTTCTTCTTTCCAATAAAATGATTTTCTCTCTCCTTCTAAATTTCTATCTCTAATTCTTCATTTATATACCTTAACAAACTTTAAATAAGATCTACCCTCACCAAATGCAACAGTGGCTTAAAAAACAGAAATTTATTTTCTCACAGCCCTAGAAGCTAGAAGTCAAAGATCAAGGAGTTTTCGGGGCTGACCCCTTCTGAGAATTGTGAGGGAGGATATGTTCTGTGTTTCTCCCTAACTTCTGGTAGATTTCTGGCAATCTGTGGTCTTCTTTGGCTTGTACATGGAGAACCCCAGTGTCTAAGTTCAGCTCCAGAAGGTATTCTGTCTTGATTTCTTCATTTGCTAAGAACATCAGTCATGATGACGATGGGGCCTACCTCACCCCTGTAAGACTTCATTTTAAGTAATTATATCTACAATGATGCTATTTCTCAATAAAGTCACATTCTGATGTACTGTCTGGGGTTTAGGTCTTCAATATATGAAATTTTGCAGGAACATAGTTCAAGCTGTAGTAATGATCTTGAATTGCATTTCATTTCTAAGAACACAAAACAAGTAGTAATTGGAACTATGGCTCCATATTTGATTTCAGCCAACAATAAATAGTGATTAGATATGTGAAGATGTTAGATGCAGATGGTGCAACTAAAGAAAAGATGCCAGGCCTAGCATGTCACATGTGAAGTGGAAGGTTTAGGAAGGTAGATTGTAATAGGTAAGAGTAAAGGTATATATGGGATCTTATGCCTTGAAACGTTAAAAGGAGAACTGATTCAAGAGGAATTGACAACAAAAAATAAAAATTTCAATATCGTGAAGAATCTCCAAACTAGGGACTACATGCTCAACTCAGGAGAGAAGGACAGTATTGCTGCTTTTTCTACATGTGAATATGATCAAAATACTTTATACACATTGAAATCCCTTCCCAGTGTGAAACTAACGGGCTATGGGGGAGGAAATGATTATGTACATGTAGAGATCTGCTGAAAGGAAATCCATTAGTCTGTGTAACAAATATGTACTAATAAAAAGGGGTGACAGCATGCTGACAAGGCCATGTTTAATATATGGAGGGCCAGCTAATATTTAGGTTCTGTTGATGTGGAGTAGAATTTGTCAGGTCCCAAACATGGAAATTAGATGCCATGGCAAAAAACTAATATTAAAATCATGTAAGGTATAAATTAAATCAGAAAATCTGTAGCCCTGAATAAAAAGTGGCTTGAGGAAAAAAAAAGTGTCAGAAGTACCAGAAAGGTTTTCCAGGCATGTTAAGAGCAAGGAGAATACAGAAATCTGCATAAGCCTGCTAGTTGGGACAGATGGCATAATGTTAGCAGACAACAGGGGAAAAGCATAACTCCTTCAATCCTGTTGGATTTAGCTACTTTGTTAGAGAAAGCAATCCTTCAGCTAGGAAGGGCAGGGTACTAACTGCCAAGTGGGAATTGGTCTTCAAAAGATGTGATAATTTATAAAGTAGACTTGGTGCTCCAAATAATCCAGTCAAATTATGTCATAGGTTCAAAGGAACTTGGGGAAGAGATGTTTGCATGTCTGCTGTGAATACATTTTGAAGACTTGTGGGAAATGGAAGAGAGTCTAGAAAATTGTGGGCAGAAAATATAATCCTGGAGGACAGAGATTAGCTATACTGCAGATTGATGAAGTGGAAGCAATTCCAGAAAAAAAGATCTATGTATAAGAGTTTCACAAGCTTTGGTGGCCCGTGCCCTGTGGTTCTTCCTGGGGTTCTTAGAAGAAATCAGGGAGAGGCTGAGTACCTGCAGGGAGCTCTCAATCAAACATCAGTGCTTTGCTTTATATTGAAAAGGTTTTGGTTAGGAAGAAAGTTCCCATGAATTAAAAAAAATCAATACTACACCACAATGAGATACTAAACCCTTAATTTGTGAGCACTCAGGAAGCCCTGCAGTGAATATTACCAGCCACAGTGAACTGAAGGAGAATCAACAGAGATTTGCCCTTCCTCCCCTTTTGGTTTGTGTTCTTTCCTCTCCTCTACCTTTCCCTGCTCCCTCTTTTGCTTTCTCCTTCCCTTCTTTCTTTCTTCTTTCTCTTCTTCCTTTCCTTGCTTACTGACATTACCAGGGGATTTTAGACATATGAAGAATTTAATTTCCTGCAAGATGCCCACAATAATTTTTGAGAACCTCTTTTGGAGGACACAGCAGAAGGAGAGGGAGTGTAGATTGCAATATAATTTGGTTAAGCTGTAAGTAGTTTATTAATTGACTGCAAAGGATGAAAATTTAATGGATTGTTAATATAAAAAGATAAATTCTACCCTAGGGAGGAATGGAGAGGTTGAAGGGAGGGCTGGGCAAGGGTGAAAAATAAGAACCAAGAGAGATTATGTAAAGGTGCAAATTTCCAACAATGAATGTCATTATATTGTGTACCTAAAATGTACCAATGATTAGAATGAATAAACAATAATGCAAAATAGGAAGAAAAGGTCCAAAGGGGTACGGGTAGTGGGAGGGGCAGGGGAAAGGAAAGAAGGGAAAGGAAAAATGATGAGAAATGGAAAAAATTGAAATAAAGTCTTTGTAA
>NW_004624867.1:1358303-1369261 GCF_000247695.1 Heterocephalus glaber
TTCTCATGGTCCCTTACAATTTTAAAGCAATTTTTCTTTTCCTGGTCACTAATTGCCATCTTATCTTCTATATCTGAAATTCTGTTCTCACATTGGCTCATTCTGCCATGTTGACTTTCAATGGAGATTTTAATCTGTAAATCTGTTTATATCTGTTTTATGGATTCCATTTGTTTTCTATGTTGGGATTCCATCATGTTCCTAAGCTCCTCTCTAGATTTATTAATCATTTCTTGCACTATGGGCACAATCTCTGCTGTTATCTGAGAAATTATTTCTGATTTCATTTTTTCCAGATCCTCTTTTTTTGACAGTTCTGGGAGTCCAGGTGCTTGAGTATCAGAGTGTTCCATCTCGTTTCCCTTTGAGGTTTCTGAGGGGTTATCTGGAAGTCTGGTTTTGAGGCTTCTTTATGTGCCTTCTCATTTTGACAGAGCAGGGGGGTGGTGCTGGTGCCTGTGTGGTTCACTTGCTCTTTGCTGAGAGCAGTGCTATGGCAGCCTGGAAGCCTCCTCCTCTGTGCTGGGAGTGGTGGTACATTGGCGTGGAAGCCTCCTTTTCAGAAGTGGGAGCAATGACATGTTGGCCCGGAAGTCTCTTCCTCTCTGTTGGGAGTGGTGACATGTTGACCCAGAATCATCTTCCTCTGTGCTGGGAGCAGTGGGACATCAACTTGGAAGCCTCTGTGCTGGGAGCTGTGGCACATTGACCCAGAAGCCTCCTCTTCTGTGCTTGTAGCAGTTTTACATTGACCCAGAAGCCTCCTCCTCTGTTGAGAATTTAAAATGGTATATCAGTCCAGTGTGCCCAAAGGCCACAAGTGCTGAGGATGTGGAGTTAAGTCACCTACTGCTGATGACAAAGGGAGGCTTCAGCCATATTTCTGGAGAGTTACCAAAAGTTGTAAGCTGCAAGAAGATGCATATGGGCACATGAAGGTCATTTTCATGGCCACACTATAAAACCCAAATGCAGAGACTGTCTATGCCAAGAGAGACTGGAAAGTACCTGCACCAGCTGGAGAAGCAGATGAAAGTGAAGGAGTGCCACGCTACCTACAGTTATGCCAATGTGCACCTGACCATGAGTGACACTTCCATTATGTCCTTGCTGCTCTCAGCTCCTGGCACAAACAAGATAGGGAAATTTGAAAATGGAAACAGGTAGAGTCAGAAGGAAGGACTTTTGTGAATTGGAGATTAGAAAGGGAGCATATATCATTGACTGAGATTCTCATTCATTAATCACATTATATATCTACTTAAGTATATGTGTGTTTTGATCAATAAGTAACTATAACCATAAGTGAAAAATTAAGCATCACCAGGTATTTTAGTTTTGATGAATATAAATACATCTTCTCTTTCTCTCTCTCCATCTCCTGATTTGATACTGTCACATTCCACATATCTCTATTTAATAAGCAAAGCATTTTAAACAGTACCTGAAATTTTGTAAAAGCTCAATAAATAACAATTTTTATAAATAAACATCTTGTTTTATAATATGATGCTTAGATCATATGTGGAACATTATATTCACTCTAAGATGATAATTGATAAACTAGGTTACCCAGAAGAAACTATCCAAAATACTGAGTAAAATTCCAACAATAAAGGATAGTGATAATCCCCAAATGGCTCAAATCTAGTGGATGTGGTGGTGGGGGGCAATGTTGTGGCTCCTAAGAGAAGATGGTTTGGAAGGAATAAGGAGTGAAATCAATCAGACATCTAGGCATTGAGTTGTTATGGGAAAACCAAAAGGAGTGGGTTTAAGAGAGGAGATTAAGAGAGTGGTTAAGAGAGTGGTTAAGAGAGGAGATTATTTTGTGTTACTGTCTTAATTATTTTTTTCATTGCTGAGACAAAATACCCAACACTTACAAGTTAAAGAAGGAGAGGTTTATTTTAGCTCACAGTTTATAGATAGAGGTTTCAGTCCATAGTCAGATGACTCTATGACAGAGCAGTATGACAGAGGGGCAAATGAGAATTAGCATATGGCAAGGCATACAGAAAACAGAGCGCCATCAATGAAGAAGGAGTAATATTTATATATACCCTTTCAGGCCATACCCACAGTGACCTACCTCTTCCCACTAGCTTCACCTTCCAATATCACACCCAGCTATAAACCCATCATGGGACTAATCTGGGATCACACACCCATGATTCAGTACCACACACCCATGATCCAGTGATCTCCCAAAAGCCTCACTTATTTGTACATAAGGCTTTGGGGGGACATCTAGATATAAGACATAATAGATACTGATTATTGACTAAATATATAGTGGTAATGAATTGGGGAAGAACCAAATTCATGAAAAATAAGGGACTGATCATGATAATGGATTTCAGAGTGACAAAGGATAAAATGTAACACTATGGAAGCATGGTTGAAAATTGAATTATTGGCATACATATTATTATTATGCAATGCGTTTTGTTGGGAAATTCAGAGGAACAATGATAAAATATTGTCCTGAAGTACTTCAGTTCAGTAAATAAAAAGATATGTCAACAAATATACACATAGGTTGTCTCCCATGAAGGAAACCTTAATCATATCATGATGAGAGAGAGAAAGAGAGAGTGAGAGATCAAGAAATATTCTCAAGAAAATGAGATGCATGAATTGAATCTGAAAGATGAGTATGTTGAGTATGTGTCCTCAAGAAAACAGATCCTCAAAGAGGATTCCTTAATATTCAGCAAAAGAAAGGCACATTATTGTGAAAAGGTCCAGAAATTCAGTAATATTGGATTATAAGTCAGGGTAATATGAGATATGGAAGTTACAAAGATAGATAGGTCCTAGATCAGAAGAACCTTAATAGGATGCTTTATTTTCTGTCATTTTCTTATACAGAGTAGGAAATCACTGAAAAATTTTAAGCTAGAAAATGAACTCACATTGGTGAAAGTTTATTGATTAATTGGAAAAAAGAAAAAACAAAAATACATAGAAAGTTTTTGAAGCTGGCCCAGTGATTCCCAATAAGGGCTAATGAGTTCTTAAAAGAAAGTAGTAATAAACATAATAGAAGAGAGTCAAAATTAATAGATTTTGGGTTTTTTTCTGGTTCTAAGATTAGCTAGATAGGGATTATGGTGAAGAACATTTAATTTATCAAAATCAATAATTCTAGATATGAATCTCATTTCAGAAAAGGAAGATGGGTTTGGTTATATACATATTCATTTAAGTTGTCTACAGTCACTCAAGTGAAAATGTAGATAGCTGACTATATAGTTTTTGAAGCTCAGAAAACAGTGAATAAGTGATTTAGATTCCAAGCATATAAATAGTAGGTGAATCATTGGCAATGTAAGTTTAAATGTATCATGAAATGTGTTTGTGTACAACATGAAGAAGGAATATACAAAACTTTAGGTTATAGCAACATTAAGTAGCATTCTAGAAAACAAAGAGACAGCAAAAGTCATTAGAAGAAACTTTGAAGAATTAAAAGGAAATATATATATTATGTAATTGAAGCCAAGGAATACAAGGTTCCAGAAGGGTGATTATAATAGAGCCAATTGCAGGAAAGAAGTCCAAACAAGTCCAGCATTAAAAACTAGATTACATTGACTGGTTGCATGAATTGTAATAGTGGAAATTATATTGCAACAAGTAAATCAAGAATGTAAGGTAAGAAAATGGACTCAAAGGGGATTAATTCTTAAAGTCATAATTTTACTAAATAATTAATTTGAAGTAATAATTTACCAATATTTACTAGTTTTATGAAAAGAGATATCTCTTCCCCAGAAAGCAGAGAAAAGAAGAAACACTGAAGTCTGATAGAGCTAAATGTGGGTGGGGGGAAAGAAAATATTACAGATCCCCAATTTTCTCAAGAAAGTGGGAAGCATGGGATGTGGCAATTGTGCAGGTGACTGGAGAACCACAGTCATGCTCTGGCACCTCCACTGAGGTATGCTGAAAGCCCCACACACTTAAAGGGAACCTAACTTGTGATCTTCCTAACCTATCTTTTATTCTGCCCACTTTGACTTAGCGCTAGCTCTACATCCGTATATATAACTATATATGTATTTTTTTCTGGTCGAATTTCTTTCTCATCTTTCAAAATCCAGCAACTCTCTGGCCCTTTTTGCCATGTAATTATCTCCACAATCTGTTAATTGTGCTGTCTCCATTGTCATCATTCCAGGTACAGCTACTCTCATATATTAAGTAGACAATGCAGTGGCCACTAGCAATGACATTTTTTTATGAGCTGAGAAATTATCTTGTTAGCCATGCTATTCCCACAGTCTGGGAGAGACTGGAATGAGCACTCAGGAAATGGTTCATGCATGTAGGAGGAGCTTCCCATCTTACTCTACCTGACTTTCCTTCTTGAAATCTGTATGGGTTGGTCAACATGCAGTAGCCAAGTTCATCTGGGAGTTTGCAAAAAATGCCAACTGTCAGGCCCCAATCCTAAACTAACTCTATTAGAATCTACATTTTAATAAGATCTTTAGGTGATTTGTAGTGACTCATATTTTAAAAACCCTGCTCTCATCAGCATCTGGACAGATTTCTCAAAATGCAAATATAATCTTTTACTTACTCTCCTCTTCAACACATTTTGGTAGTTTCTCTTGCTCTAGGTATCAAGATTAAAATCTTGATCCTGGTCTAGTTTTTTTTTTTTTAAATTATTTTATTGGTACATTTTAGATATACAATATAATGACGTTCCTCATTGGAAATTTGCACCTTTACATAATCTCTCTTAGTTCTTATTTTTCCCCCTTCCCCTGAAATCCCTTCAACCCCTCCATCCCTCCCTATTTACAAAGACTTTCTTTCCTTTTTTTCATTTTCTCATATTAATTCCATTCCATTCTTTCCTTTCCCCTACCCCTCCCACTTCCCCTTCCCCTTTGTCCCTTTTCTTCCTATTTCACATTATCTATTATACATTTTAGTCCTTATTTACACTTGCAGTTTCTTACACTATAGAAACTATTTGGTATTTACACATGTGTGCTGTTTATTTCACTTAAGAGTGGCACCTCAATGTGTATCCATTTAGCTATAAATATCTCTAATTTCTCATTTTTTATGGCTGAGTAGTACTCCATTTTATATAAAAAACCACATTTTCTTTATCCAGTCTCCAGTTGATGGGCATTTGGGCTGCTTCTAAGTTTTAGCTATTACAAATTGTGGTCCTATGAACTTGGGCACACATATATCACTGTGGTATGATTCTTTTAAATCTTTGGGGAAGATACCCAGAAGGGAAATGGCTGGGTCAAATGAGACTTCCAGTCCTAGTTCTTTGAGATATCTCCATACTGATTTCCACAGTAATTTGCACCAGTCTACACTACCACCAGCAGTGGAGCAGGGTTCCTCTTTCCCCACAGTCCCACCAGTATTTATTATTGGTTGATTTCATGATAGTAACCATTCTTTCTGGAATGAGGTGGAATCTCAGCGTTGTTTTCATTTGCATCTAACAAATGACCAGTGATATAGAACATTTTTTTCAAATGTTTATTTGCTATTTCTATTTCTTTGTCTGAGAAATGTCTGTTCATTTCAGATGTCCACTTTCAGGTTGGGACTTTTAATTTGGGAGGTCTGAATTTTTAAGTTCTTTATACATTCTAGATAGTACACCTTTGTCTGAGGAACCGGAGGTAAAGATTTTTTCCGTCATTGCGGGTTGTCTTTTCACACTGCTGGTGTTTTCTCTTGCTGTGCAGAAGGTTTTTAATAAGAAGAGATCCCACTTGTTGATCATTTGTGCTAGTTCATGGGCAACTGAGGTTTTTTTTAAATTCTTAATTCTTTAATTGGTACATTTTAGGTATACAACATGTTTACATTTAGAAAGAAAGCTTCTGCCTAAGAGAAGCAGAAGCTGCACCAGAAAGTGGATTGCTTACCCACCCATTTCAAAAATATTTTATAAAGCAAAGACATGTGGGACAAAACTATAAGACCCAATGGAAATTTACAAGGTGGGCATGAGGTGGGACAAAACTATGACCAATTAATAAGATTACAAGTACAGTCACCCAGGTAAGATTGATTAAATGGGGATAGAATGGGAGGACAAATCACATTCAAGGAATTTCCCATTTAGAATATCAATCACTGCTATCTATCTCTGGGGGAAGTTATACTTCTTTTCCTTTTTATATGGTAACTAGTGAATGTTCCTCAATTTGTCTCCATGTTGGTTCCTAGGTGTGTTGGCTCCTGGAAGGCTGGTGCCTTGAGGGGGGCCCTGTCTAACTGCCTACAAGATATCTAATTAACTTACCTATCTGCAATATTCCCCTCTCTGAAGAAGTAACCCTAACTACTGTGAGGGGGCAAAGTGCAAAGACCAGTCTGGTTACTTATGACTGAAGAGGGTCCTAGTGGTGATCAGCAGTCAGAGTTATTCTACAGAGGGTCTATCTAAAGGCCTTTTATAGGCTCCAGGTGTTGTCATCTTAGGTAGCCTTATAGCTTTAAGTCTGGAGGAGACAAAAGCCAAAGAAACAGTTATGAATACATGGGCTAAATAAGAAGGTCAGCTGGACTGCTATGAATGTAGCCAACAAAGGTTTCCACTGGGAGGAAGTAGTAATAGGCTCCCACAAAAAAGATAAGGAGAAGGTCCAGGGATCTTCAGAATCCAACACAGAAGTCATATTGTATAATTTAGCAGTTATGAGCTGTTTACAAGGTCAATCTGGGAAATCCTGGTAAAAGAAGTCTAGCACATTTTTCATTGGTTCCATTTGTATGACTGCTTGGAGTTTGGCAGCCTCTAGGCAAGAATAAACAAAACTTTTAGGAAATTAGAGCATATGTAATCTAAACATGACCACACTAGAATGAGAGGGCAAGTTGGTGAGAAAGTCACATTTAGAAATTGCAATAATGATTGTAACCTGCTGGCTCTTAGATTCTTTCATTGCTAGAGATTATCTATAAGTCTGATACTTTGTCATAAATCTCTCTAATTTTAGCTGTAAGAAGATGAGACAATTTGAAGAACAAATTTCACTAAGAAATATAAAACTCTAGCTGAGCTCTTATAGATTTACCATAGATTTTTTTCTAATGATCCATAATCATGGTCAGCTATTGGTAGAGCTGGAAACTGCCAGAAGGGGTCAGTGACTCGAGCCCCTTTTTACATCTAGCTTTATTACTATCGCATCATTTTATACCTCTTTTGGTTATTCTTTTCTGCTGGGTGTTTAAGACCAAATTAAAGTGAGATCTGTCAATCAGTATGAACCTCTTGCTATCTATCAAGGTCAGTTAAGTCTCTTCAGGCATTACTTTGGAACTACGTATAGAGCCTCTCAGCTCTTCTGTCAGTGTCAGCCATCAGGATGGGTCATGGCCTTACTTGACCATGTTACTTTCAGTGGAAGAATGGGAGATTTTTTTCCTTTTGGTGACCCTCCTTTGGGACATGGTACATTTGTCCTCTGGTGCCCAGCAATCTCCCTGCTCAGAAGGTTGCATGACTTATCAAAGATGTAGGATCCTGTAGGAAAGGTTCCCTTGTGTCATGGATCTTTGTTGACCTTGAAGGCCAGGGTCAAAATATTGGCTGTTCTCATAGCCCAGTTACCTTTCTAGTTTTGGTCTCCAAACTTTAGTTGTTGAACACCCAGAAGAGAAGATCAATGACATAAGTATTTTAGTAGGAGAAGTGAGCTTAACTATTATAATAGTTAAGATATCAAGCAGTTTTGAAGAATAAACCACAGTTAGAGGGCTGTTATTTTTTTTTACCAATCATGGTTATTTTAGTAGTTGAATCCCTGAAGAATATTAACAGACAATAGTTATGTATTATAGAGAAACTTAACATCAAGAGCCACACATAGTAGTTTACCATGACAATCATGATGACATTGTCTTTGTAACACTTACATGTCTATCTTAGTATGGAATAGTCTTTCAGTCAGACACCTTCATCTGATCACAAGACATTAAATGACATAAAGAAAACTCATTTGTTATCCCTTTGTAGGATGCCATCTAAAGAGAACATACATATTGGCCTATAAATACATTTTAGGAGTTTGTAATGTCTGGCCTCTAATTTTAGTGTGACATTGTTTCAACTGTTTGGTGACTGAGAAAATTCTTATTGTAAATGCATTTTTTCATTACCAAGTAAAGTCTGGTAATATTACCTTGTAAATGGATTGAAAGGCTGTACAGGGTCTCAGAGACAGAAACTGTCACCATGGTGAATGGTCCCCTTGGCAGAACCCTACTTTGCCTTGCTGTGGGTATTTTCCTACCTGATGGAAGGAGTTAATGTGGGAGAATTGCAGAGGGTGTGACACTAATAATCCAGGCACAACAACAAAAAGATTCATTGTATCACTGTATTTTTGGCTGCTCAGGGATGTTTTTTCCCCACCTTGTCTTAAATTACATCCATTCTGTGATTCACAGGCATCTCACTTTCATCTAGTGAGCCATCTGGATCCAACAGTGATATGGCTTTGTTGACAAATGTCACAAAGCCAACTTCATTCTCAGGGACCATCTTGTATTTCTGCTTAGTCACAGCAGATCACAAATGAACATGCTGAAAATCTCAGAATGATCTTGAACAATGAGCTGCCTATCCTGGCCACTTTGGGTTTTCAAGGGTATTCTTTAGCCCATCAGCATCATGAAACTTTCCCCAGTGTACCCACCAGGGACATTTTGAAGGGGATGTATTAGGATCCATGTGCTTAGTTAGCTAGGACATCAAAAAATTTTTCTGAACATTGAATATTTGGAAAATTCTATAAATTGGAGAGAAAAACGGCTTCAGGGCAGCCAGAAATAATAAAATTTTGTTCCTCCTTAACATCATGTAATCAAAAACTTTGTAGTATGTGTGTGAGTGTGAAAAATCCATAAAACTGCTGGAATTCTAGGTCCTTTGAAAAGCTAGGTGCTCATAGCAGCATTCGTACCAGCTAAGATCAGAGGAGGAAGAAATCTGGAGGAGCTATTATTCTTAAGTGACATTATTTGTTCCCAATTAACAGACACAGGGATATGAAAAGGCCCATATGATTTAAGAAGTCTGTGGTATGGAGATTTGCTGAAATAATTGCCCAGCTTGGAAGCTTTATCAGCGCCTCAGATCTTTCTCACTCGAAGAGCACTTTTATAGTATACTTTAAGAGACCACTGTGTAACCTTCACAGTCTCAACATCTACCCAGAAGCACATGATTAAACTCTCAAACATGTATAAAAAGAGCCCTGCTGGATACTTTCTTTCAACCAGTTGGTATTTCAGGCTTCACAATGTAATTTTTTTATAACAGTTTGTATTATGAAAGAAAAGCTGTATAAGTGAAGGACTAAGCAGCAGTGGTTGGAGAATGTGAATATTGCAAATTGCATATCTTCTGGGATTATTAAAAGCATCTCAACAATTCCAAATTCAGTAATGTTTACTGCAAATTCATATACATTCCAAATTATACACCTTGATCAAAATTATATGTTAAATTATAGCCCCAAGATGATATTGTTGAGCATTATTTTCATATAATTTAAGCAGATAAAAGAAATTGATACATAACTTAGTATTATCATTTTTATTAAATACTGGTAGTGTAGGTAGAAATGGCATACTACTGATGCAGAATAGAGGCAACAGTAGAGTGGTTAATCATATAGGGGTTAGAATCTGACTCTGAGTTCCAATCTAGCTTTTTAATTTTTACTAGCTAACTGACCTTAGGAGAGGCATTTCACCTCTGCAAGCCTCTGGATCTCTGGATCTTCAGCTGTACAATGATAATAGTAATATTTTTCTAACTGAGTACAAGATGTTATGGGGAAAGAATCTTTCAAAGCATTTAGACAATATCTGTCAAGTTATCAGTCCTTATCCATTGTTTTTCATAACTTCATTATTATTACTATTATTCTTTGGATATTAATGTTTTATATAAAAATACATAGGTATAAAACTCAGGCCATTTGAATTGGTTTCCTGTTCATCAGGGAGGGGTCATCCAAAACCATGGAAAGCTTAAATTAACATTAGTGTCCAGTAAGCAAGTCTAGGTCACAAAGTGCTTTGCAAGAACATTTTATTTTATTCTAAAGGCATTTGGAACTCTGAGTGAGCACCTGGCTGTAGGCAGGGAACAAATGTCAGGACTGTGGTAGTGACACTAGTTAGTCATAACCACAGAGGAACGGTTAAGGGCCAGTTGCTGTGGGTTCTTTGGATTCCAAGGTAATCAGGTTGATACAAATCAAATTAAGCACCACAGAGGATGCTGAAGGTTGATGCTTAGGTAAAATGTTGTGGTTATGATTACTTGTATCTAAATATTCATTTATATGTCAAATATTTTGTCCTGAGTTTTAAAAATATTTATAATGACATTAGAATCTAAGTAGATAGGTAGGGATTTGTTTGAATACAACTTTTCCCACCAATTACCAAATGACAAATCTGCAATAGTTTTTGTATGTGATCTGTTTCTTTTCTCTAACTGCTTGTAGAACTTTGTTCTTCTGTTGGGTTTCTGGAATCTTAACAATTATATCCCTTAGTGTAGATTTTTTTTTTTTTTTATCAAGGCTAGTTGGAGTCCTATGTGCCTCATTTATCTGTATGTCACGTTCTTTTCCCCTGCTTGGGAAGTTTACTGCCATTACTTCTGTGAACAGATTTTTTTATGTCATCTGCATTCTCTCTTGCTTCTTCATTGACTCCATTCAGCCTTATGTTATTCTTCTTTGCATCATCTAGCAGCTGCTGGATTGAATTCTCATGGTCCCTTACAATTTTAAAGCAATTTTTCTTTTCCTGGTCACTAATTGCAATCTTATCTTCTATATCTGAAATTCTGTCTTCACATTGGCTCATTCTGCTGCATAGACTTTTGATGGAGTTTTTGATCTCCTGGAAATCTATTTGCATCTGTTTTATGG
>NW_004624867.1:1370156-1392034 GCF_000247695.1 Heterocephalus glaber
TTTTTCCTTTCCCTTCTTTCCTTTCCCCTTCCCCTCAATAGGAAGAAAAGGTCCAAAGGGGTAGGGGAAGTGGGAAGACAATATTTTTTAAATACTGGCTGGATCTTAAAATGTTCAGGTAACCACCCTACCACCCTTTCCCAAATAAACACAATCAAAAGATTTAGGAGCAAATTGTTCTCATAGAAGCAGTCTACTAATTTTCTGACCCTTGCTAATCATGTAACTAATGAGCTTTATCTATATCCAACCTAAATGTAGCAATTCTAACTGCCAGAACTGCGTATCAGAGTAAAGATTTTACAAAGCTATCCAAAAGAAAATTTTGCATTCTGACTTGAACAAAAGTCATTATAGAGCTTGGGGATCACAATGGACTATCTAGAGAGAGAAAAATAAATCCAGCTCAAGAATGTTTTTAGTGCTTTGTCATGAATTAAACCTGTGCCTGGTAAGGTATGTAAAATCAATATTCCACTGCCTTTTCTCCTCTTTTGAAAAAATTCTTTTTACTCTTTTAATAATTTCAGAGGAAGAAAACAATTTTTAATGAAAATTCACTAAAAGGTTGCTGCTTTTCATATGTCCTCCACTCTTGTGAGTTCTTTATCTTGTTAGACCTGTTCTTTCCTTTGCAGTCCCCAATTCTGCTCCTGGGAAGGTGAGACAAATTCTACCTGCAGTGAAATAGGAAGAGCCAGGGTTTTGGGGAAAAAAATGCAAAAACCCACAGGCCATTCAGGCTACATGCTCTAAGTGAGAGAGCTCAAACTAGTAAGTCCCCAAGTTTTTTCCTAAATGTTTTTAGAGGCTACAAGTAGAATTTATAGCTATAACTTTAAAATCACCTTAGGATTTACCCAGACTTTCAGAGAACATTGAATCAAAACTTTCATAAATGAAAATGACAGAAGTGAACAAGCAAGAAAAATACATTCTCCTCCATGATGACTAACTTCCAAGAGTCTGACAAAAGTAAACTGATGCATCCAACTCAAAAAGAGAAAGTTTTGTAAAAGGTGAATAGAATAATTTTATTCAAAATGGACTGCTTAATTTATAACTGTGTGTATAACTAAAAAAACACATGGCATTTTAATGTATAAACATACAGAGCAATATATGCAAGCCAGGAAAATATTTTATCTAGACGTTGAAAGATAAGTCAACTGTGGTGTTTTGATTATCATATCAAGTTACTAAGTGACTTTAATAATCTTGAAGAGATCATCAGGATGCACAGAAATTTATCAAATTACCTCTCCCTAGACAGAAAATAGTGTAATAAAGGCTTGCTTTATTGACCTGACAGCTGAAAGTCAATCCAAGCCTACTCTATACCTGTACATTTAGAGCCAAGCATAACACAAAAAATAAAAGGCCATGTGGTCCTTGCCTACACTGATTAGTTGTTGGAATGTTTTTCTTCTATTTATTTTCAAAATTGCAAGCATATGGATAGATTAAAATTGAACCATTTTGATACATGTATAGATCTGACATTTTTAGGAGAGTAAGCTCAGAGCTGGTTTCAGACTAATTGGCCAAATATGATAAGACAAATTTCAAACTATGCATTTCTATTTCAAATCATTTTATTTTTAATTCTCTACCTATCACTCTCTTTCAAATATCACTTATTCTTTAAAAGCAAACTGATTATAATCCTTTGGGAAAACAGTTCCAAGTAGCAAGCAATAATGAAAGATAGCTTCAGAGTCTTCACTTTGACTCCAAAATGGCTATCCTATAGAGGAAAAGAAATTTAGATTAAAAAATTATAGACAACAATGAAAACAAGAAACTGATTGAGTAGAAATATAATACCTTTCTAAATTCTTTGCTTTATTTTCAGCATTTCATGTAATATGAAGGATGCAAATGCTTCACATGTATTTAGAAAAATTATTTCTACATGCTTTTGGTAAATCACCTACTTCCATTATACGATGATGTTACTAACTTTCAATGTCTGTTTGCACTAAATCTCTACTACCAAAGGGACTGGAGGGAAGTATAATCAGAATCTTAAGGATTTTCCATTGTACACTTGAGTAATCAAATCTAGATGAATCTTGTTGATTAAAAAAACCCTGTCTTTATTTTAAAATGATAACATTATATACACTGTGCAAAGATTAATTTTAATATAGATATAAAAAGCTTTGTCTTCATGACATAAATATTAAAACAATGAGCATTTTAAGATGACCAGAGAATTATAGAAATCGTAATTAATCTAGGACACATATTGTAGGGGAAAAAAGAGTCTTCATGATGGGAAAGTTAAAGATGAGGTTTTTGTTTTTATCCTAGAAGATATATTGGAAGGTTAAAAGAAGTGCTTTCATGTTTTGTATCCCATTTGAGAAAGTATATTTTTCACATGACATAAAATGACACTTTCTTGTAAAACAGATTAAAATTGAACCCACTAAATTCAATGTCTCTAACTCACACAGAACTCTTAACAACTGAAAATGTCATTTAATAATCCCTCTTCTCCTGGTGACATATTCCAAATCCCTCCTACTAGGCATAGAAAATTGAGAAAGAATTTATAGAAGAAAGATTTTTTTAAAGACCCATGGAATGCTACCCTGTATATTTGACAAGAGATTCCATTAAAAAGTTTGAAGAATTGAAAGTAACTGAAATAGTAACATGTTCTATCTCTTGAAAATAAATGGTCTATTTTAAAAGTCTAGAAAAACTGTTAAAATAATTGTTGATATTAGTGGCATTTTAAGCCTGTTTTGCTTAAAATAAATAAACACCTTCATTATCTAAAGAAACATATTCACTGAAGAGTAAGTAATTTTTGAAAATAATTTAGATATATAAATATTTAAATTAAAAGTTTGGCTTCTACCAATAGACCAGCTTATTCCACTATTATGAGTAGTTTGGTATACTCTGGGGCATTCTTTGGTTTTCTCCCATTTCAACTTATCTGGTTTGTTGTTTTGTATTGTTTTATTTTGTTTTGGTTTTTGGATATTTTTTCTGCTCACACCTTGGTTCCTTAAAAGCTCTGACTAGTGGAAAGTTGTGATTTTGCACACTCAGAGTTAAATTTTCTCACTTTCTGGAATGGATACGTGCAAACTATGTTTATTTTAACCTTTTTAACTTCTTTCCCCTTCTCTCAGTGAAGAATGGAGATATCATTCCAACAGATAGAAATAAAATTCACTCCAAGTGCAAAAAAGAGGAGAAGAACAGAAGAAATGGAAAGAGGGATGGAGGGGAGAAAGGAAGGAAAAAGAAAGAAAGAGGGAGGAACAGAGGTGGGGCACCGTGATCAATGTTCCCCTTCATGCTGTTCCTCAGCTTTACACTTAAGAATAACAGATTTGTCCAGATATGGATCATAAATTTAGAAGCTGCACTGAACTGAATTAAAGTAGTAAAAAGCTAGACTAAAATGTGTTCAAAACTTTCTGCATCTTCCTTTTAATCTTGCATTATTGGAAAGTCCATACACAGGTCTTACTAAATCAATAGCCAACATTTACTGAGCACAACGTCCCATATTAAATAAATTAATTTACTCTGCACAATGTTGGAAAGTAGATTTCCTTAGTTTATAAATGAGAAAATTGAGGCTTAAGAAGTCCCATTTACTGTAAGAATTGAAACCAGGAAATTAACCTTCCATCCATCTGCCTCTTCATCTTCACGTACATGAGTGTTGAAACCTTTGTGTCTTCTTTTGCTGTCTACAAAAGGGAGGTTAGAACTTTGCATGCTATGCTTATGTGATAGATCTGGGGCAGATAATCAAATCCTGACACTGTCTGTCCCAGTTGCATTTCATAGGTCCCTATAAATAGTCTTCATTTGTTTGCTGCATGTCTTCTCAGAAGCACTCATCCCATTTCTATTCATTTGTCTGATGACCATGACCCCCTATAGATTAAGCTGTCCAAGGACCCTGTATTCTCACTGTTGTGACTGCCACAGACTGCTGTGGAGCTTAGCATTTAGTTGGGGTTCAGGTTATAAACTATTACAACTTACTGTGAGACTAATGTCCTTGATGAAAAGAAAAAAGATGTGTTAATTGTAACCCTCTAACAAAGCCAGTTAACGCTGCAGTTATACAACTATTTTCTGATTGGGTTTGATTTGTCTCTCAGATTAGAGGCACTGAATTCAAAAATACTGAATTAAGTTTGGAGGAAATTTTGTGGCCATCTCTTGTGCCAATGCTTGCCTCAAATTCCATTGCTAACCAAGGCCATGTTAAAAGATTCAGAATGGATTTCCTACTTACTTATATACAGATGAGGGCCTAACTTCACTCAAAGAAACTGATTTTACTAAAGTTACAGTAATGAAATTGAGTACATTATTTAAAATTTAAAATAAGAGGTTTGAAAAAATGGTTCTTTTAATCATTCCTGCCTGTAGTATATAAAATGTATTCTCTTCAGGATGCAAAAATGAAAAAAACCAATCACATCACTTTTTCTGCCAAAGAAACCCTCCATTCGCATCCATTTTCCCCCTTGGCTAACTATCTCAGGTTGGTTGATTGTTCGGACAAAATAACTAGCCGTCTGAGAAATATAATTGTTATTGCACAGAAAACTATTGAATCTCTGTATGCTAAGTCTAAGCAAAAACATATAATTAAAATGAATGGTACAATTTTGTTAGAATGGATAACGGCAATTGACAGCCACAGACATATATATCTAGACAAACATAAGAAGCAAATTAAGCATGCCATTATTTCAAATTGGAAATTAAAAAAAAATAGATCACTCATAAAGCTATCTGGGAACACAGAAAAATTGGTCATGGTAGAAATTTTAACTGTGTAACGTGATGCAATTAAATATAATTGGACACTCACTCTGAACAGTAAGATGATACACAGGGCAATCAAGAATAGATTCAGAATTGGAAAGGAAAAATTGAAGAAAGCACCATCAACAGTCATATTTTTAAAAATGTAGTCAGGCAGTGCACATTATGACTTTCAAGTAAAATTACTTTAACAGTTTCATTTGGCACATAAATGAAATCTTTTGTTCCCTGAGTCCATATAGTATCTCGGGACTTGCTTAAGTCATTCGTGCTCTGTAGAACAAAGGGCTGTTAAACTCAGGCTTAAAAGGCTCACAATGATATTCTGAAATACATCTATTTTTCATTTATTCAAAACTGCCTCTAATACAGTCCCACTATGCATCATGTAATATGGAACATAAGAATGTGTGATCCTTCTTCCCCTCCAGAAAAAAAAAAGATTGTTCAAAGTGGTATGTTATGAAAAGTTTGTACAGAGTACTAGATAATCTCCCAGAGAGAGCCACTACCTGGAATTCTTAGGGGATCTAGTTTGATTTAAGTCTTGTCAAATGATGAGAAGCTGATAAGAAGAGGAGTAAAAGTCACTCCATAGCTTAAAGATCTACTAAGTGGGAAAAAATGAGGTGGAGTGGACTCATGCTTCTTTGTGTTAAATTGTTCCACAAGGAAATTATAACCCTATTAATGAGTGATCTCAAGAAAAGTACTGCTTATTGAACACATGATAGTTTTGATGTTTCCCTGTTATACAGTCTTAGGTAAGAAAGGAATAGTCTTTCCTCAGAAATCCAGGACTCACATATACACTCCAAACTTATTAAAGATGTGATATGCTAGCTTAGTGCATTTCTGTAAATCCACTATATTTCACATGAGATGAAGAAATTGAAGATGAAAATAAATCCAGTTTTGACATTTTTTATAATTGGTTGTGTATCTTCTTTCAAATCCTACATAAACTTTGAGAATAAAGTATGTTTGTTAAAAACTAAGATCCCAAAAACACACTTACTAGTTTTGGATCCAAACTGTCTTTTACACCTTTGGGGAAGTTGAGCAAATTTCTTAATCTTTCTGAGCCTCTGTAAATGGGAATAATAATACAATTACAGTATATTTAAAGGTTGTAGTGAAGTATAAACATAATACTTATTAGTGATTTTCATAGTTTTTGGCGTTGAGTAAACATTCAGTGATTTAGTTGTGAATTTGTTTGTTTTTGGTACCAGAGATCAAACTCAGGACCTCGAGCTTGTGAGGCGGGCACAGTGCCACTGAGCTAAATCCCTGGCCCAATTTAGTTATGATTTTAATTTCTGAAATCAAAGCATAATCAAGAATCACACATAAACACACAGATACACAGGTACATTCAGGGAAGAGGAAGAAGATCTTATTTTGAAAAAAGTAACCAGAATTGGCAAAGGCACAAAGCAGCTCTTATATTCTCATACCAATCTTTATCTTCATCTTTACCATCCTGTATTTCATCTTCTGGATTTTGGTTGAAACAAATGACAGGTTTAGGACATTGTATTTCCTTAATCATGACAGAGTGGCATTCCTAGCCATTCTAATACCTCCTGTTATGTGAGTAGCATAAGAGAAATTATAAGGTGATCCGCTTTAATGTGTTCTACTATCTAAATTGCATGTCTCCTTTTAAAATACATTTCCCCTCAAATTATGGTTATTACAAGCACTTTCTCCCTTTAATGTTTTACTCTTTCTATTGTATATATTTCTCATGATGGAGACATCTGAAGCCTTATCTACAATCTCTCACTCCTCAGCTAATGAGCAAGTCCCTTCCATTCCTCCTTTTCAAAAGTATCTCTTCCTTGTATTTCCACTGCTGCCAATCTAAGCCATACCCTTGTCTCTCATGCATGCCCAGTTACAATGGGAATCCTGTCCTCCAGACTTCTAACCCCACAATCCACTCATCATTTATGGTTGGAACATTCCCTTGTGTCATAACCTGTAATGATACCATTAGCTTAACATGAAGTTAAAATTGCTTTGCACCATGTTGAAAGTGAAAAATTAAAAAGAATAACTAGCACTTGTTTAAAAATATACCCAAGTGGAAAGGCAGGAGTTAGAAAGGGGAGGAAAGGGAGCTCCTGGACATGATAGGTGTATCAGTCATTGTGTTGTTTTAGTTACTTTTCTCTTGTTGCTAAGACAAAAATACCTGAATCCCAAAGTTAAAGAGAAAAAGGTTTATTTAGCTCATACTTTGCAGAGGTTTCAGTCCATAATTAGCTCGTTCTGAGGCAGAGTGGTACATGACAGAAGAGCATTGCAGAAAAGAAACAGCTCATGGCACTCACAGGTAGCAAAAGCAACAAGGAACCTTAACAGAATCTTTCTGCCCCTTTCTTCTTATTTAGGCTACTTAGGGTAGGTAGCACTTTCACCCTTAATCCTACTGCCCTTGAGCCTAGCCTCGCTCCACAAATCAGTTCCAGAAAAAGCCCCACCTGTGACTGCATGAGGCTTTGGAAGGACATCTTAACACAAGCCACAAGGGTCATTAATTTGTCCTCACAGTCAGAAGACTTTAGATTTCCTATGGATGTTTTGAGCAACCAGCCAGCATCATTATATTTCTGACTCTGTGAAAGAAAAATATTCAAAACTTTCATGTATGGAGTCAATGAATTCCTTACATCTCGCAAGTGGTGAATTAGGATAATCAAATGGATCTACATTGCATATTACTTTAAAGGGCTCACACCAAGGACTATCAGTATTCCCCACAGAATTAGGACAGAACATAGCATCTTTAGGTAACATCAAATTACAGCACCAACTCCAGGAACCTCTAAAGCCATTAAAGAATTTCATCTTTACAATTCTGTTTCTCTAGAGCCACTGCCAGTACCAAAATCTGTATCAGTCATTTAGTAGAAAAACAGTTATAATACAAGATATAAAAATATATAAGAATTTATAAGATTGGCTTACAATGGCCACCCACAGAGTCAGATGTGGAAAAGTGAAGAGGGTCAGTCTGCACATTGGAGATCTGAAAGATCCAGCCTAAGGTCTGAACTTCACTGCAGTGACCTGTGGGAGTACATATCAAGAGACTGATGGGTCTGCAGCAGAGGCTGAATGATCTCTACCAGAAGATGAAGAGTCTGTGCTGGAAGCCAGGAGATGACTTCTGAGATGAAGGAGAATACTGGAGCTCTCCTAAGAAACAGAAGCAGATCCATCCTTCATTTCCCCTTTATACCAACCAGGCTACAAGCCGCCCCAGAATGGGTCTTCCACACTCCAGCTTGTGGAATTGCTGAGCCAATTTAGTTGAACTTCTCTTACTCAAGTTGACACAATCAACTATCACAATAGGTCACGGTCATGTGCATTTCATGTGACAATAGTCAGAACAATAACTGAATTTCTCCCTATGAGTAGGAGCAATAAAAATATATATCATCATCAACTGTTGACCATTGCAAGTTCTGATGAGATATAATTAATTTAAAATACTGCTTTCTATTTAAAATTAGTATTTAGCAATATATAAAACAAAACCATCACATTGTTTCAAGTATACACTATCATTGCAAATGACTGCTACTTTAAATAAGAAATCCAATGTATCATACTGTGATTTTTTGTTAACTCTTACACAATTTTCGTAGTTTCACTGATTGCTGAAGAAAAATAATAGCTCTCCCCTCACTAATCATAAGAATATGCTTGACCTTAATTTAACAACTTTTTATTATCTTTATTTGAGCAGGAAATGCCTCTAAAGAAGTCATAAAATTAAGAAGTGTTCATCCTCTGATCAACTCCAAAGGCTCTGTCATGCTTCTTTTGTGTTGCTACTATTGATTTCCCTGCTATTTTTAAGTTTCTTTGTCCTAAAAATGCCCCAGGATGTGAGCACATTTGAACAAAAGAGAGCTTCAGCAAAAATTAAAGGTAAATGAATCTTGAGAACATTATTTGTTTATTTGTTAATCACAATTTCAGTTTTAAGTTAGACTAACCCCAGGTGAAAATCTGGATTCAGTTTGCTCAATTGATTCAGTTCTTTTTTTTAGAGGTTATTAGTTTTTCCAGTTCTCATTTCTTTTGTCCAACTGAAAAACAAAAACATGACCAAAAATTCAACAATGGCTCAGAAACTGTTCTCATACATGTCCCTTTGGTGTAAATGAATCTATTTTATTTAAAAATCCATATAGATAGATAGATAGAGATAAATTATACAAGTAATATAACTATTTGAAGGTATTTATACCATCCCCAAATATTCTGTGACCATTAAAATTACCTGTTTCCAGAGACACAAACAGTTTAGGGATCCTTTATATTTATTAGGTGACACATGCACCAGAAAAAAAAAAAAAGATGATAACATTTGCGTATTTTGAGGGAATTTCCTGAATAATGAAATTATATTTTTCTTACTGATCAGGGGTGATATGGGGGAAATAGATGTGACTCCCAACCTGTTAGATGCCTGATATGCCAAATTCATGTTCTCTAAAATCAAAGAATGAATTCTAGGGGCAATGGTGCTTAAGAGTGAGAAGTATTTATTGAGGGATAGAGAGCTCCTACCTGAGAGGGACAGGAGGGGACCTGGAAAGTGGATTGCCTCAGACTTCATTTACAGGAGGGGCTTTATAGAACAAAATCATGAGGTGGGTACAAAATCATGAGTTGAGTACAAGGTGGGACAAAACATGATCAACCAATAAGGTTATAAATATAGTCTCTTAGGTAATGCTGATCCATTGGGGAAGCAGGTCAGGTAGCAAGTGTACATGGAAAGAACAAGGAACTTTCCTGGGAGAGATGGGTCAGGGACCTTTCCTGGAAGGGGTGGGTCAGGAGGTCTTGGTCACCCACCCAAGGTGACTGATGCCTATTTAAAATATCTCATTATTGTTCATCCCTTGGGGAATTATGTAGATGTAATCAATCATTCCATCTTTATCTTAAGGCCTAGCCTTTAATAAATGGGCCTCCAGTCACAGTTGTTCTTACCTTCTTTACTAACTTTTTCAAAGGCCTAGCCCTGTCTGATTCAAAGCTGATCAGTTGTTTACCTCTAGGTCTGTTAGTTATCTGTGGCCAGTGGAGAAGAGTCCACTTTGGGAAGATAGAGGAAGTCTTCTTAAGAATATCTCACACGCTAAGGGTCAGAGCTCTCCCTTCTCCCCCCCATACATTTTTTTCAGTTATATTTCACTTATTGCTGTTATTATTTCCACAGTATTTTTTGTAAATCCCTACAAAGCCTATATGAAATTAGCAGAGCCAAAATAAATAAATGTATAAATACTAAATAGATCAAGGATTCTATTTTTTTACTCTTTTTAAATTAGCAGCAGCATTTATTTCTCCACAGGCCTTTGGCATCATTCCTATTCTTTAAACTCTTCAAAGATTTCTAACAGTGGTTCACTGATCTCATTTGCACATTTTCCCTATATCCTGAGGTATAATTATCCTCCCACCATGAGGATTTAATTCATTTACAGTCTCCTGGGTATTCTTTTACAATCCCCTCTTTCATATTAGGTTTTATTTCCTTCTCACCATGCTAAAGATCAATCTCCTTGATAGAAAATATAGAGACATGATGACACCCAAACTCTGTCTCATCGTGTCTGCCAATAGTGTATATCATAGGCTGCTGAAAACTAGTCTTTGTATTTCATCAGCTTCCTTCACTCGAATATAACAAAAAAGGGGACATCATTGTTCAGAGCAGTTTTTTAAATCCTAAAGTCATTAGGAGCTTTAGATACAATGATACTGCTTTATTGGTATATAGCCCTTTCTTATTGATCTTTAAATGCATTTTCATCCCAATTTATATTTGAATTTTAAACTGTGAAGTGATCAGAGCATACTGTATGTACATTCTTTGGCATCCTTTGGCATATTCTACCTTTCTCAATGGAATCATTTATAATTGAAAAAATAAAGTTATATTTCTGAGGCTCCCTAAGCCACCTTCACAGAATCTCATATCATGAAATCAATACAGTTTCTTTCCTAAATGTTTGGATTTCTGCCTTCAAGGATACATGTCTTCATCTTCTCTGTTATTATAAACAATAAAATGTTTTCTTTTTCTTTTTTCATTTTTTGCAATAAAAAGGAATAGCGCTGAGAAAGGGTAGCTTTCTTCAAAAGGAGTATTAAGAATCATATTTTAGGATTTTGTCCTCAGATTTTCTACCTTGAAAATATAATTGTTAATATGCAGAGTCACTAGCCTAGCTGCAAAACTCACTAAGAGCAAAAGCCAGAATTACAATTTATAAATTTATGACATACATAAATATCAACCACAAAATGTTGTATTAAATGATGAATGTATTATTTCTCTGTACTTCAGTGCATAAGTCCAATTGAAATCTATAATCATGGAATTAAGAAAATAAAAGTAAATTAGAAGATTTTAATTGTTAGAATTTCCTTCCATGAAAGACTAATGCGTCAAAATTAGCAAGGTGAAAATAGCTACTATGGAAAGCTTTTCACATTACTGTTTGAGAGACCCTAAACTTTTGGATATGTTTGGGGAATTTATTAGTTTTATGACATATTTTACTTTTATTTTTTCATGTATTAATTATAAAACATGTTAAAAGTCTAAATTTTATTTTTGAGGAGTTATTTATAGATGAAAAGAATTTAATTTTCAAGCCAATGCTCTAAGGTGAGATGAACAGACACCTGTTGTGGAGAGACTCGAAGACAAAATTTTCAAGGGTCACTGAAAATATTTTCCCTTAAAATGAACTCCGTGGCCTATTTAATTGTAAAAATTCCTATTATAGTGAAGACAATACCAAAGGCAATCCTAATATTAAAAGCATGATCCTCCCAATTCTAGGTTCTCATTTCTAATCATATACACTAGATACTT
The DNA here is from genome assembly GCF_000247695.1 of Heterocephalus glaber. Next base: position 1,381,897 of record NW_004624867.1, read on the forward strand.
TTTAGATATCTTAGCTCATTCAATTAGGATAGAGTCTTGTTGATAAGCTATTTATTTTTCTACTAAAACTAAATCCCTCTGGAGTTCTTTCGTTAGACAAGGCGTCATAAACTACCTGCAAAGTCTAATTTTAATCCAAATTTCATATTTTAGTAAAATTTGCTTAAAATCTCTTACTGTATGGAAATATAAAACACATTACCTCTTAGTCCCACACATTCAAAGGCAAATTCACTTACTTCTGTTTTAAGTGTTAGCTTAGCTCTCCAAAATAATGTCCTTTTTCTATTTTCACATTTTTTGTGGCTCCATTTACCCTGATTCCTCTGAATTTCACTTCTACACAAATTAATCCTTTTGGCCTGGAGTATGGGTATCCTTTTTTTCTTGAAGATGAAATTTTCAGCAAGGCATATCAAGAATTTCTTAGAGACTCTATCAACTAAATAAACCCCTAGGATTTCCCAGATATGTCTAAGTTGCTAATGGCTTCTTACTTTTTGTGTTGAGAGTAGATAAATTAGGATACTTGGGCAATAATGTATCATTTTCTTTCCATTTATCCCCATCCATATATTTTTAAGTCAATGTGCACAAAAGACTCTCAAATTTTCATTCAGGTAAATATCTTCCTGAAATACTGTTTTCCTCTCTAAAGAGGTCTTCTTTTAAATATAAAGTGAACATTTATTACCCTAACTCAGTATTTAGCTCCATTCCAACAAGTCTTAGTAAAATTTAAGAGACTATATTTATCACTCAAACTAAATCTATTCTTGCAACTTCAACTGGCTTCTGCTACTACCTGACAAAACTGTCTCATTTTTCTAGTGAGATCTTTTCCTACTCTCTACAATGACTTTGATAAACACACTTTTCAGGACCTCATAACTCTGTCATCTGCTCTCACATCATGAGAAATGAAAAACTTAATAGCTGAGTAAACTTAATTTGAGAGAGGAAGAAATATCTGCCTCTGTGAGTTTTCTCAGCCTCCTTCTTCTTTACAATGTTTGGTAATTTATTAAGTTCAAGGAACTAGATGCAGCTACAGGGTTTATAGTTCAGTAGTCTGATAGAAATACAAATCTATCACCATGTCTCACAATGCTACTATAAAGGTACAATTGGGTTTGAGGTTCTGACAGAATAAAGCCCTAAAAAGATAGGTGAATTAGGATTCTTCAACAATCTGAAATGAATGAACAAACCTTTGAAGAATGAGTAAAGGTTAGTGTGGACAGTGGAGTTGGAAACTCTAGCCAGCATTTGGGTAGGTGTGGGAGGAATAAAGGGGGCTGAAGTTTCCTCTCTGTTTTTCTCCCTAAAAAACTAAAATATTTATTTATTTGTATTTTTAGTTACTATCTGAAGAAAGCAAAGGGAATATATGGAAAATATGACAATTGATTGGAAAGACAGTGAAAGAGTAGATAAGTATGATGTCATAAAGAATCTTAAGTGCCCATGTTTTATTCTAATGAATCATGGAAGTGAGGTTGGCAGGCGAACTGATTGCTGACTGGATTGTGTCCCCCCACATTTTTATGTTGAAGCTCTAGCACCCACAGTTACTGTATTTTGAGATAGGACTTTGAAAGGGAAATTAAGGTTATATGAGGTCATAAAGACAAGGCCCTCATTCAATATGACTGGTGTCTTTCAAAGAAGAGTGAGAGACACCAGGAATGTGTACAGAGAGATAGCCATGTGAGAACATAGAAGATGGCATTTGCAAGCTGAGAAGAGAAATAAAATCTACTGATATATTGACTTTGGACTTCTAGCCTCTGGGACAGTGCAAAATTAATTGCTATTTAAGTTACAAAGTATATGGTACTATATTTCATTATGATAAATCCCTGCCAGACTAATGCAGAGGTCATTTATAATCTCAAAATACATTCTGATCCCAATATGAAGAATAAATTGGGTGAGTGTGGGAGGAAAAATGTGTGTGAGAGAGCTAGAGTTAACCTAGTATAATAAGACAGAAATTGTGTAGGATTGAATTAAGTGGATATTGGAGAGTTGGGGCATATAGATTTTAAAGGGTAGAATGAACTTATCATGACAGATTATTACAAGTAGGAGATAAGGTATGGAAAGACATTGGAGACAATTTTCTCATTTTTATTTGGATAGCTGGGCTATAACATTCATCAAGCTAAGGAATAAAGAAAAAATCTGTAGGAAAGATAATAGGCTTCATTTAGGAAATAAGTTGGTTTAAAATGTGCAAAGATAAAAAAATTTCAATACGTATTGGATTTGTATGTCTAAATATCAATGAAATTTGTGGAGTTATTATATATTGAGGTATATATGATCATATATAATATGATTGTTGGCTACCAAATCCTCCAAGCTTCATCCCTCTCATTCTTCACTGTGTATAAGCACTGTCCTTCTTGGTATTTATAGAAAATGCCAAATGTATTCTTATTAGATTTTTTTCTTGATGTCCACCTCCTTGAAGTTTTTATGCCATATTTTGTAATCCACTTATCCTTTTTACCAGTTTTAAAAATTCTTTGCCACTTTACTTAGATGTACACTGATTCATAACTGTCTATATGTTCACCCTATACTTTCCTCTCTATGACAGTCATACTCCCTTAAGATTGTATTTGTTTTTTATTGCATTGAATTTCCCCTTCTCTAGGTTCTAATTTCCATAAGATTTGGGACTGTGAATATTTTTATAATGTATTTCCAGTATATATAATATTGGCTGATACATGAGAGGCATTCAATGGACAGATAAATAGATGGTAGATAGAATGGCTGAATTTAGCCATTAGAATATAAATGGTAGCTGAAGCCATGGAATGTAGATATTGTATCTAGAAGAAAGAGAATGAAGATAAAAGATAACGCATGGAATTCTAGGCAGCATATATTTCTTTGAGTGAGTGAAGGTAGAAGAATCTCTTTAAGAAAGTTAAGGAAGGTAAAGATATATAAATAAACCACATGAGCACTGTGGAGGAAAAAGAAATGGTCACACATTACAGAGGCTGCAATCAAGATAAGAAATTAATATACTCCACAGAATTTGTTAATCAGATCATGTAAGGAAGAAAAATTAGAGTAGTTACAAAAATGAATGATGTTTACATGTATATTTTTATACTAAACTGTAAGAGTAATTGTAGAAAAAATGAGTGGGGACACAGGAGAGAAGTGAAATTAATGAGAAAAGGAGGAAATAAAATTCAAAACAGTGAAGCAGGATATAGCTTTCCATAGGCAAAAGAATATTTCTTCCACTGTTTGCAAAATGCCTAAACCAACTCCTGTGTATTTCAGGTTAATATACTAAAACAATAAACCCACTGTCCTGAACTGTGACTTTAAAATCTCTTTGAGCCTGATTTACTCTCAAGATGTGATTAAGTCCCCAAGGAAAGCTTAGTTCACAACCAATATTACATAATAAAACACATGTGGAACTGGACAGAATTTTATTCTCATTTTTTAAAAAATCATCACCATTAGGATGACTTCTAACAACTACAGTGTTGGGTTCACACAGTGTTCAAAGGAAATAGCTAAAGACTGTATCTGAAGGCTGAACAAACATACAAAAGTATCTGACCATATCTTCCTACATATAGTAGAAAAACTTTATTTCTGTAAATATTTTCCCATGTTATGCTTAATACAATTTTTGTGTATCATATTTTAAAATGCCCATCAGAACATAGAATACATCTGAATCTCTTCTCTTAATTCACTTCCTTTACCCTGAAATATGTCTACTCCTCTGCTTAAAGAGGCTGCAACTCTTCCCTTGCACAAAAAAGTTACCTTTTAAGGCAAAACTAATTTAACACAAACTCCAATCCATTTTCTTCATTATCTTGAATTGTAACCATAGTCAAGCCCTCCGTGCCTAACATGAATTATCATTTAATCAATGGAAATAAGAATACAGCCGTGGTGAGGAGCATTTAAGAGCAAATAGTAAATACAGGACAGAGTCAAAGAAGGTTCTAAAAGCATAAATTAGTTGGACATTCAAATTGCTTATCTTCTATATCTATCCCCTAATTAGTAGTTACAGTGCTAGGGAAAAGCTCCATGACATAAACTGTTAAAGAAAATAAATGAATCCAGTTCAAAGAAACAGTGGCACTGGGTAATCTTACAATTTACTGGAACTTTAGCAAAATCTTAGATTGATGCAAGAAAAGGCACTGATAGAAATTGGAGCCTAGGATCTAGAGCTGTGGAAAGCAGTCACTGTCTGAAGATCTGAGCAATGAATTGGTGTGTGTGAGTTGTAAAAAGAATGGTTATATTGTTAGGTTCCTTTAAAGCTTATTTTTTTGTGGAACATAGCAAGAAAGGTGTATTTTGATGCTGGGCAACAAAAGGATGGAGTATAACAAAGTTTATTTTCATTTACTTGCCTTGTGACTGACTTTGGGGGCTATTTTTAGTATCAGTGCTTACTTTTGTTTGGGGAAATTCCTCACCATGTACAGCAGTGCCAGGAAACAGTTCCTTAGCGCCTTTAGGAGAGACATCATGGGAGAAAGATCCTATTTCTTGCCCTTATCGTCAAGGGCAAAGGAAACACTGGAGGATTGAATGCTATAGCTTGGGGCTTGTGATGCAGGGATGAAAGATGAAATCTGGCATCTTGGCTAAACAGTTATAATAAAGGGAAGTTCTCTGTACTTCTTACTTCTTTATCTTCTGTACCTGCTCTTGTTTCTGCCAAGTTTTTGGATCTGATGCTGTAAATTTTCTATTGATTGCACTAGCTTTCTGATATGTTTTCTATAAATTTACTTCTTTTTTTTTCTATTTAAGATGGCCCAATTGACAACTTCTTTTCTCATTATAGAGAAGACAAAAACTGTTTCTACATTTCTCCCACATTTTCCTACCTACCTTTTTTCCCCATCCCTTCTCCTAATAGGGATACTTTGAATTTCTGAAGAATAAAATCCCTGGCATCTCCCAGGTACATCATATATTGAGGAAATTTAAACTAAGATCTTACATTATAGGATAAAGAATAATTGGCCCTTTCCTCTGTGGATAGATGCCCTTTCTTTTACAAACATGCTTTTTTTATGATATGTGCCTCAGTGGTTGTGAAAGCCCTTTGCATCTGTATAGAAAAATTTTGTATGGATACTTATATTTTCATCCACATTTTTGTTGTTTTTAAAGAGTTATGTTTTGTTGCTTTTTCTTCAGTGTTCTTCCTTTGTCTAGCTATTCTCTGAAGTCTGAGGCCTTGTTCTGCACCCCCCCCACCCCCCATTCAGGGATGATACAGAAGATGAAATAGGACCTCCAAATGATATAAGGGAAATATTATAATTCTCAACCTGTTAGATGTCTGATATACTGAGTTCATGTTCCCTAAAATCAAAGAATGAATTCTACGAACAATGGAGATTAAAAGTAGGAAATATTTATTGGGAGGATAGGTCCTGAGAGGCAAGAGGGGTCCCGAATGGTAGGCAAGAATCCCAGTTTATCAGAAAGTTTTGTAGAGCAAAAACTACATGGGTACAAGGTGGGTTAAAGCTATGAGCAGCCAATACGATTATCAGTATAGTCATTTAGGTAATAGTGATCCAATGGGGAAACAAGTCATGCAACAAATATGCATGGAAAGAATAAAGACTTTTTCTAAGAAATGATGGTTCTGGAGGCCTTGGTCATCCACCAGGGTGACTGATGTCCATCTAGACTTCCTTATGCCAAGTGTTACCACTTACCTTGTCCTTTGGATGGTATACAGACCTGGTCATTTTGTCTTTATCTTGAGGCCTGGTCTCCAATAGATGTGTCTCTGGCCACAGTTAAAGTATTTTACCTTTATCCTGATTCTCTAGAGGGCCTAGCTCTACCTGGCTCTGTCTGACTCTATCTGACTCTGCCTGACTGCCTATAATATTTCTCGAATTTACACTCTTTACCTTCTCCAGGATGACTTCACATGGCCCTTTTGGTTTCACCCCATCAGTAACTGCCTCCACACCAATCCTGTCTTGAGGTGCATCTTCGCATGTGGAATATCTCTCTATTTGCATTTGGATGTTCTGCTGTCACCTGTGATTCCAATGTTCAAGTTTAAATATGAAATCAATCCCCATTAAAACCTATCTTGTTTACCTCAGTCCTATTATTTATTAATTTCATCATTATCTTCTGTCTAAACTAGTGTTTCTCTTGCTCATCATAGCTCTCCTCAGACCATTTCCAAATTGTTCCTCTCATCTGAGTTTAGAGAGGCACAGAAGGTTACAGGGTCTGGCTGGCACCTTTGATTCTCATTTCTTATTTCTCTTATCTGTCCTGTTTGTCCAGTAAACTCATGTTCCTTGGCTGGCACATTCATCCTATTACTTTTCTGTGAGTCCTGTAAAAAAGATGGATCCCAGTCTTTGAAACTAGACACCCCAACTAGTCACTGCAACAGTCTATAGATACCATTTAGTAGTCTCTCAATTGTAATAAAGCCATTCCCTTATTTACTAAAGTATGGTCTACCATTATGCAGATAACCATTGTGAGAATGCTTGAAATAGTTGTAAGAGCCATACTATGATAGCATGACATTGAATTTATATGCCTTTCTTAACTTTTTTGCAGGCATGGCACCACTAAGCTAAATCCCCAGTCTGCCTCTGTTAACTTTTAATTTTTCCACGTTTTTATTGCACATATCTTCAATGATTCTTAAAATGAACCCTTTAGAATAAGGTTTTCATTTTCTCAAAATCAAAATAAAGGTCTTTCTCCCTTTATATTATCATTTTTTTATTTGTTTTAATTATCATTTTATATATACTTGCCAAAAAGCTGTTACTTAGGTGTCTATAATATTCCCCTGTCCCTTGGCGTCTACAATTTTTACCTTCTCCAGGCTGACTTCACATGGCTCTTTTGGTTTTATCCCATTAATAACTGCCTCCGCACCAACTCTGTCTTTAGCTGCATCTTCTCACGTGGAATGTGAGATGATATATATACTTTATATATACTTGCCAAAATTACCATGTCCAGTTTAATCTTTTTTCTGCATGAATATTTCCCTATAGCATTAGTCTCATATGTCTCCTTCTTCTTGAAACCATTATTTCTAGCCTGTTATAATACTTACTATAACAACTAACACATCTTCTGTTGCTGTTGTTAGTCTACTTTTCATGTTAGCAATTGTCATATTGCAGTATATATGGTAGATATTAACAATAGTCTGATTGACTGATACATGTAGCAAACATTGTATAATATAATAAATACAGACCCTTTGTTCAAACACTTTATTCCTGTTAATCTTTTGCAAAGGGACTGATACAAAAAATTGCATTATAACAAACAAAATCATTATATTCCAAATTGAAATTGCTAGATATAGAAAAAGGTACCAATTTTTATGTTCAAATGAATCACAAGGACAAATCAGCCTAAATAATAAATTGTAAGTTTTGAATGTGCTAGTGCCACTTGACAATGAGCTCCATCAATATAAATTGATCCCATGGGCAGATTTCTTATTAACCATGCCTCACTAGGGCATTGGGTTAAATGCTTAAATAACAGGATAAGAGTCTTGCTGACATTTGAATTCCTGTTTTCCAGGCCCTGCCAGTTTCTCCCTTCCTTCCTAGTAGGAAGAGAAGTCCTTCAAAATGCTATTATTCTACATGTGGTTTCTACACAGGTGAAGTTACAGTTGGTGACTGATTTTTACAGACTCACTCCTTTCCCCTCCTTACAACAGAGATCCTACTTTTAATCACACTACTCTGTTCTTCCTTTACTTCTTTTGCCTTTTCCATTATGCAAGGAGGTCAGCTAGTAATACTCAATATGACTAATTAAAAAGAAAAACACCAAGATAAAGTGCACCAAGGCACTTGGGTAATTCCAGTGAAACCTGTGGATAATAATGACAATTAATGAGTCCTGTAATAATTTTATAAATAGTCATTTGACCGCACTCACAGGAAGTGAATAACAATTTATACTGATGGTGGAGAATCAAATCTTGTGATTCATTTGAGCATTCCTTTTTCCTGCCTTCTGTAGTTGATACTGACTCTGTTTTTTGGCATTTCTGGGATTTCTAGAAGACGCTTCATTTGGGACCATTCTCTAAATGAGAATCCAATATTCCAGTGGATGGAGTGAATAGCATCTTCTTCATGTGGGCTACTTTATTTATTTTTATTTATTTTTATTAAATTCTTTTATTAGTACATTGTAGGTATACAACACAATTACATTTCTCATTGGGAATTGTACCTTTACATAATGCATCTTGGTTCTTATTTTTTCCCCATTCCTAGCCCTCTCTTCACGCCCTCCACCCTTCCCTATTTACAAAGACTTTATTTCCATTTTTTCCATTTCTCATCATTTTTCCTTTCCCTTCTTTCCTTTCCACTGCCCCTCCCACTATCCCTACCCCTTTGGACCTTTTCTTCCTATTTTACATTATCGATTATTCATTCTAATCATTGGTACATTTTAGCTATACCATATAATGACATTCATCATTGGAAATTTGCATCTTTACATAGTCTCTCTTGGTTCTTATTTTTCACCCTTGCCCAGCCCTCCCTTCAACCCCTCCATTCCTCCCTATTTACAAATATTTTTAAAGATGTGGTTAGAGTAAATTTAAGTACCTTGAGGATGGAAAAGGTATCCTAATTCAAATGCAGAAGAAATATAGAAAGATGTTCAAAATAGGATCTTCTAATTTTACAGCTTGCAAGGATACTACAGGTGAACTAATAAAAAAGAAAACCTTAACCAAGTAAGATAAAGACATTTATACAAGGGCTGAACTTATTTGCATCAGAGTTGGGACAAGGATTCAAAATCCCTGGCTTTGTGCTAGTGATCTCACCATGGTGTAGACCTCTGGGAGCTTTGAAAATCCTGAGAAGGGCTACTGCTTGGATTGGGTTATGAAGATCTCTTAGGTTGCAAAGATATCAGAATAGTACAGTTAAAAACAAAGGATCTGAGTGAGTCATTCCCTTCCCTCCATTCAACTGTAAATAGTACCCTGAGGTTATTCATGCTTCCATTGTCTTAAGAAGTACAGAATAAAATAACAAAGTCCTAAATTCACCATGCCTTAGGCCATAGAGCACTGGCACTAATGCGAGATTCAGTGGGAGGTAACAAAAGTCAGAGGTCTCTGACTTTAAATTCTGAGAGCCTGAGTCTCTTTCCTTCTCTATACAAGGCCATCAAAGTGCCATTATTCTGCATGCATCACAGTGACATTTCTCTTGGTGTCTGCACAACTGGATTTGCAGTTGGTGCAATTCTTTTTCTTGTTCCTGCAGCTACCTTCCCCATGATCTTCAATAAAGGTAACAATTAACTACTTACTACTGGGTGTGGGCTTGGCAGTTCTTTCTTCACTCTACACAAGAACCTGGACTACTATTGTCCCATTCAGCTGTAACAAAAGTACTAGCTAGAAGTTAAACTGATTACAAATGGCAGATTACCAAAGAAGGGGCATAAAATTGTACAGGTGAAACAAATAACCAGCAGTACATTAAGACTGATAGGAAGAGGATAATGAAAACAAGACCCAAGGATCATTTTCAAAATCCAGCCAGAACATCTTGCACTGACTTAAAAATAAGCAAACAAAGAAATGCACTTAAACTTTTGGATAGTAATTTGTTCTCTATGAAATGATTCCTTCTTATTGCATATCAAATTTCTTCAATATCATTCTACAATTTTTAAGGATAAAAATACAATTCCTTAGCATGGACTCACGTCTCTGTTCATGTTCAACATTGCCAGTTTCTTCCTTTTTAGGACTTTATGTTTACTATATTTTCTTTTGAGGAAAGTTGACTTCATTTATCTTTTGCTCTTAAAGAAAGTAGAAAATTTCCTTAGGAATATCTTTTCTGATTTTGATAAAATCTGTCTACATTATAGTCCTTAACAACACTGTGACTCTCTTGTAGTGTGAGACCTAAGTAACTCCATTTTAAAATTTGGCCCCATCTTAGAATAAGGTGGCCTAGACATAAATTCTAGTTCCAAAAAAACCCCACTGTTGTGTCCAGATCGCGATGTCCCAAAGACCACCAGGAGACCGTTTCCGATGTAAGCACAC